>OY757943.1:19401733-19458362 GCA_963585895.1 Sepioteuthis lessoniana
TGGTCCTCTTATTTCCAAGTCCTCCAGTCCTTGTAATAATTCTTTAAATTAAAAGCTCCGCGATAAAATTAACGAAAGAACGAAGAAAAAATCCTTTGGGTACTGTACCGAAAGCGCCAATTACAATTGGTATCACAGTTGCTTTCATGTTTCATAGTTAATTCAGTTCTCTGGCAAGATTGAGGTATTTATCCTGCTTTTTGCTTTCTTCCGATTTTATTTTTTTGGTCTGCAGGGATAGCAAAGTTCACAACTCGGCAATTCCTCTTTTTTGTTGTTGATTATCACTCGGTCTGGACGTTTCTTGTAAACCTAGCGAAATTTATTCACCCTTCTGGTTACTGTACTGTGATAAATTACTCTTTCATCTTTCGAACAACCAATATTTTTGGTTGCTTCCGTGGCGTTATAAACCCAGTCCGAACTCGTAAAGCATAAGTTCCCAAAAGCACCAGCTGTACGGCCACCTGCCTCCCATCAAGAAAACTCTCAAAGTTAGACGAACCAGGTATGCAGGACACTACTAGAGAAGCAGGGACAAGCTCACAAGTGATGCTCTAATATGCATCCCCTCATATGGCCGAACAAAAGTAGGGAGACTAGCTCGAACCTACATACAGCAGCTCTGTGAGGATACGGGATGTAACCCTAAGGACCTGCCAGAAGCGATGAACGATACGGAGGAGTGGCGAGAGAGGGTCAGGGATATCCGTTCATCTGTTTGGCTTTCAAATCACACATTGAGGGAAGCGGTGCACAACGTGTCAGCGCACCAATTACCATGATATTACTAACTACATCGGGTCTCTTTCACGGCTTGAATATTTTTGTCCACGAAGTGCAAACGAGCAGATAGCAAAATATTGCATAACTTTTAACTCATCCTTGTATTTTCGGGAATTTGTGGGTTTATAATTTTACTCCTATTTTTAGTATTTTCAGGAGTGTTCTTCAACGCTTGTTTCGTATCAAATAAGACTAAAAAATCTCAGCTTCAAGAGGAACATGCATAAAGTAATTAAACGGCTCATAGAAAATTGAAATTGAATAAATAAATAAAACAGTCTCCGAATGGCCTGGCCAAAGCACTCATAGTGATTAAGAATAAATAGAAGAAAATCCGGGGACTCGAAACCTGTGAATGTGTAGAACCTCCGGAAACGGATATGTTTCTGCTCTTGACACGACCGGCAGAAATGAGGGGACGACCCCTTTTTGAGAGACAGAATTGAAGCGACCGACGTGGAAGAAAGTCGGGCCTAAGTTTAATCCCGAGAAGCGCCGCGACATTTTTATAAAAAATATCAAACAGTCTTTCTCTCCCTAATCGGATAACTCATGGTAGCGAGCCAGCTAAAAAAACACTAAAAGAAAATATTGTGTCGGCGTTGTTTTTTTATATATCAACCTACGGGTTCTCTGGCATATACCTGAGTGACCACGTTCATACTAGTAACCTATACCAATGCCTCCGCAGCACATATATTACAAAAATGACATTCCGTAAATTTCTATTATAATCGAAAATTAGTCTACTTGTTTGGATTAGACAAAATTCAATCTAGTTTCAACCGGAGTTCTGTCATTGGAGACTGGTTTGATAGCAAGTGTTCTCATTTCTCCAGGATTCTTCTGTTTCCTAGTTTTTGCTGTTGTTCCGTTAATCTTATATTGTCAGTGTTGTTACGAGCCGTTGTTATCTTTCTTTGCTCTTTTTAATGTAGTTCTCAAATGCTCGTACAGATGCGTTTACACTATTTTTAATGCTGGTCCGGAAGACCGGGGTTCAATCCCAAGTCGAGTCATATCAAAGACCCAAAAAATGGTACTTGATGCTGTCTTGCTTAACACTCAACATTATAAGGGACGGATCAAGAGTAAAGTGGAGCAATCTAGGGAATGGAGTTGGACCCTACCCTACAACTCGGTATACAGGGTGGAACGATAAAATTGTCGCCCTAGAAAAGACATGATTCCATTTCCGTTTAATGAAAACCGATTTTCTTTTTTTGTTGCAGACCATCTTCTAGTTGGCCAGTTGTGTACTAATCCCAAGAACAAGAGGAGCCTTCTATCATGTCTGAAAGTGACACAATGTTCAACGAGCGAGATCGGAGATGCGCCGCTATACAACACATGCTTTCTACCGATCCAAGTTATGACAACATCACCATTGCCAGCACCCTCAAAATGCAAATCTGGATTGCCACGAATAACTGGGACGGGGGAGAAGGGCCAGTCAGAGAAGGGTACAAAGTTGTAGCACTCCTTCTGAAGCAAAGCCTGGGTCTCTTTGGACTTTGCACTAAGCGAAAAGTTCTCATCCTAACTAAACCGAAAGGCAAGACATATAAAACGAAATCCCTCCGCTATTATATTACAAGTGATGATCTTTCATTTGAGTTTGAGACCAAGTATCCTCATGTTTCTAGAACTCTTCTGAAAGATGCATATCCCTTTTGTGCCAATGCCCAAGGGGAAAGCATTGATCTCACTCTTTTCCACCGTACCCAGATAAGGAGATCTAGTCGGGCAGACTGGTTCTTTAGCCATGTTAAGTTAATCGTCCAAGAAGAAGGAAAAAAACATCTGAATTCAAAACAAAATAATAGAGGCTTGCAAAACCACCCCATAAAAGCCCACTTTCTGCAAAACTGCAACCCACCTCATAGACGTGGTTTGGCTGCATCCTTATGCCCTCAAGAGCAGAGTACTTTTAAATTACAGGGTGGAACGATAGAATTGTCGCCCTAGAAAAGATGACATGATTCCATTTCCGTTTAATGAAAACCAGTTTTCTTTTTTTTTGTTGCAGACCATCTACTAGTTGGCCAGTTGTGTACAAATCCCAAGAACAAGAGGAGCCTTCTATCATGCCACCTCACATCTTCGAAGTCGGCTTGAAAGTCAACACCAAAGTGTACCTGGATGTGCTGAAGAGTGTGATGATCCCACGGTGCAATCAGGTGGTCGGTGGCAGACCCTGGGTGTGGCAGCAGGACTCGGCGACGGTCCATAAGTCCAAAGAGACCCAGGCTTTGCTTCAGAAGGAGTGCTACAACTTTGTACCCTTCTCTGACTGGCCCTTCTCCTCCCCCGACCCGAACCCCCTGGACTACTTCGTTTGGTCATACGTCGAGAACATCACCAACATGACCTCCCACAACACCAAAGCCAGCCTGATCGCCGCCATCCGCCGAGTATTCACTGAGCTCCCGCCTGGCGCTTGTGGAAAAGGCATGCTCCCAGTTCTGGATCCGTATTGAGGCGGTGATTGAGGCTGAAGGCGGATACATTGAATAGATGTCAGCTCTACTACATAATCAAGTTAGCTGAATTGATTTTTTCAATAAAAGTTTTAAAATAAAGCTGTAATGTTGTTTTCTTTAGGACGACAATTTTATCGTTCCACCCGGTAGATGTCAGCTCTACTGCATAATCAAGTTACCTGGATTGATTTTTTCTATAAACGTTTTAGAATAAAGCTGTAGTGTTGTTTTCTTTAGGACGACAATTTTATCGTTCCACCCTGTATATATTTATCTTATCTTTATTATAATTATTCCTTGCGAGTTTTTTAAACCAGCGTTAACTGATGGTTTTTCAATGGAGCCGTAGTGACATCAAGTCTCCTCAAGTCTCCAGGACTCTTCTCAGTATTCTTGTCGATCTTAATAATGCTGTAGTCATCCAAACTACAGCAGTCTCCACTCGTTAACTAATTTCTAAGTCTTCTAGTCCCTTTAACAGTCCTTTGAGGATTGTTCCGAGTGAACCAATTACAATTGGTATCACTGTCACTTTCATGTTTTATTGTTTTTTGTTCTCTGGCAAGGTCTCAGTACTTATTTCTCTTTTCGTTTTCATTCTGATTTTCTCTCTGTGGTTCGCCAAGACGGCGAAGTCCACAATTCGGCAGGTTCTCTTTTTGTTGACTGTCACTTGGCCTGGACTTCTAACCAGGGTTCGGTGATCTTTTTGTAACTTAAAATCCCAGAGAATTTTGTTTGTCTCATTCACTTCTTGCACAATTCCTGGTGAATAACCTTCCTACCCAGTCGTGTCTAGTCTTATCCTCTTTTTGCACTAATTTGCTAAGTTATTATTATCATCAATATTGAGTGTTTCACACCAACGTTAAGTAATAGACTTTCACTGGAGTCTGAGTGTTGCATAGCCACATAATACACGGATGTGTGAAATAGACTTAGGGAATCCGAAATACACGACATTGGTTCAGGTACGAAACTTTTATTCACCTTTTTGAGTTTAAAGGTTTTTCGACATGAGGAGAGAGAGAGAGAGAGAGACAATCTTTCTTTGCTGACTGCTTTTACATCGTCAGCTCTCAACCCAACCAACGCGCGGCGCCTGTAGCGCACAAATTCGTCTGGCCTCGCCCAGCTCTGAGTCTTAACTGACTGCTTTTCTCAAATCCCCAAATCCTCAAACCACGCTTCCGGTGCGTGACGTTACTCACATCCTAATTCCTATCTGGGATTTTTATTTTGACATCTCTGAGTGACACATCCTCTCTGCGTGCGCGTGAACACCTGCTTTAATGTTGCACCTAACTAACCCATGCGCTAAGCGAAATGTTCTCAGCCTAACTAAACCGAAAGGCAAAATATATAAAATGAAATCCCTCCACAATTATATTATATGAGTGACAACGACACTTTAAAGGTTTCCAGCGCTTTGCTGGGTATTCTTGATGATTTTATCAATTCTGTAGTCTGGATGGTCTTGATTCTTCCTTTGAATTAGAATTCTTTTATTATTTTTCAAAGCCTTTCTGGACCGTTCTAAGCGCATCATCTAAAATTAGTATCACCGTCTCTCTCGGTTCACGTTTTTTGTTCTCAAGCAAGGTCTAAGTATTTGTTTATCGTTTCACTTTCTTTTATTTCCTCTCTGGAATCCGCCAGAACGGCAAAATCCTCAAGATGATAAATTCTTCTTGTCACTTAATACTTGGTCAAGTCTCTTTGCAAAGATTGGGCGAAAGACCTACAGGATGTAATTGGTCTAATTTTCTAAGCATATCATGGTTTGTGTATATACCATGTGTCAGCATAGTTGAATATTAATCTCTTGCACGATTCCCTGTTGATCACCTTTCTCACCCAGTCATGCTTATTCTTGCATTCCTTTTGGGCCTTACCCAGTCGGCTGGGGTTGTTTCTCTGCAAAGGGGTAAGACCCCCCAGCAACGAGTGTCCTGCATATGACACTAAACAATCTGATGGTGGAGCTTTGGGGAATGCGGAGTAGCCCTTCATTGCCATCGCTCCTAGATCCTCTCTGGTCCAGAGTGGTAGCGCGAGAGAGGGTTCTATCTATGGGTCAAATAGAACTAAACTGAATTGTTTGAAATAGAACTGTTTTTTGACATTTCATTTGTGTACTTATGCAAAACTGGATTGTTTGAAATAAAACTGTTTTTACATCTAACTCCGTGTAAAGCCCAGAATACGCCGACTGCTTCTCTGCAGATGGGTATGACCCTCCATCCCAACGAATGT
This sequence comes from Sepioteuthis lessoniana, assembly GCA_963585895.1. NCBI lineage: Eukaryota > Metazoa > Mollusca > Cephalopoda > Myopsida > Loliginidae > Sepioteuthis > Sepioteuthis lessoniana. The sequence continues at coordinate 19,407,259 of OY757943.1, forward strand.
CCTGGATATGACACTAAACAATCTGATGGTGAAATTCCAGGAAGGCTGGAGCTTTGGGGAATGCGGAATACCTCTTCATTGCCATCGCTTCTAAGTCCACTTTGAACCAAAGTAGTAGCACCAGATAGGTTCCTACCTATGGGTCAAATAGAACTAAACTGAATACTTATATACAACTGAATTGTTTGAAATGGAACTGTTTTTTGACTTTGAAGCTGTGTACTTATGCTAAACTGGTTTGTTTGAAATAGAACTGTTTTTGTATGGTAAACTAAATTGTTTGAAATGGAACTGTTTTGACATTGAGACTGTGTACTTATGTTTAACTGAATAGAAATTGAACTGAGAATTAATTTTTATTTATTGCGGACTTTTTGTCCTCATCTTGGTGGTTTTTTTGTTGTTTTTTCTCACTACGTTTCGGCCAATTTTTTCCTCTGGCCTTCTTCAGGTGATTAACCGCGACCTCGGATAGGAATGCTGAGTCTTGTAACCGTATTCCCACGTAATTACTACCTTCCATAGTTGTCTATCGTACCACGTTTTTGACCAAGTAAACCTCTGGCCGGCTTGGGTAGGAATTGAAACCACTATCGTCTGACAATGTTCACCTGGAACCATAGAGACTCAACGTCTCTATCCGTAGCGCCACGGGCCCCGAAGGGTTACAAGACTCAGCATTCCTATCCGAGGTCGCGGTTAATCACCTGAAGAAGACCAGAGGTGGAATTTGGCCGAAACGTAGTGAGAAGAAACAACAACAAAAAACCTACCAAAATGAGGACAAAAAGTTCGCAATAAATAACGATTAATTCTCAGATTAAGAAACCTCATCTCAAAAGGATTCCCAATAAAGACAGAAATTGAACTGTTTTGACATTTGACAGTGTGTAAAAAATCACTATGCTTGTATTAAAGTGAATTGTTTTTAATAGAACTGTTTATATATATAAAACTGTATTTGACATTAATAACCTACAATGGAAGATGTGTCATAAAACCAAACCAAACCAAACCAACCCCCCTTTTTTACCACTTTGTTACATTAGCATTAGTATTACGTGATTAACTGTTTCATCTCGGTCACTACATAACTAAAACTTAACTGGACATTTTCATGGAGGTCTGACAGAAAGTCTCCAGGACTCTTCTAAGTATTTCAGTTTATTTTAACAATCCTGTCATCTGGACTCCTTCAGTTCTTCTTTTGGTCTCTAGTTCTCCTAATACCCTTTTCAAGACCTTCAGAACTGTTTCAAAGGTTCCAACTCCGATTGGAATCACCGTCACCTTCGTGTTCCAAGGCTTTCTCTGCCCTCTGGCATAGTTTAGATTACTTTCATGTTTTTTTGACTTCCTTCATTTTCAGTTTTTTCTTCGTAATTAATACAAGGTTTGGTCATCTAACCTGGATTGGATGTTACGATTGTATCTTCGAATTTACTTTTATTTTCTTTATTTACATCTAAGTCTCATCCTCTTCTTCTTCTTCTTCTTCTTCTTCTTCTTCTTCTTCTTCTTCTTCTTCTTCTTCTTATTATTATTATTATTATTATTATTATTATTATTAAGTATATACATCTACGTTTCTTTCTCACACACCTTCTTGCATTTCTGCGTCTTTATAAAAATGTATATATATATCTACATTTCCTTCTCACACAAGTTGTGGTTGTTGTTGTTGTTGTTGTTCTTCTTCTTTGAAAGTTTTTCACACCCATTTTAACTACTGGTCATTCACTAGAGTCTGAATGACAGCAAGTCTCCTCAGGTCTCCGGACTCCTTCTAAGTAGCCAAATTTGACAGTGCTGTGGTCTATATGGTCACAATATTTTCTTTGATCTCCAATTCCACTCTTAGTATTATTATTATTGTTGTTGTTGTTAGTGTTATAGTGTTTTTTGCCTTTCTTCTGAGTAACATCTACGTCTTCTTCTTCTTCTTCTTCTTCTTCTTCTTCTTCTTCTTCTTCTTCTTCTTATTATTATTATTATTATTATTATTATTATTATTTCAGATCTTGTTATTCAGCTTTCCCTATCTTTGTAATCTTGACAAATGCAAATATTGTTTGTCTTCTCAAATTCACAGAAAATATTTCATTAAAGTTATCGCTTTTCCCGCCATCTCAAGAACCGCTTTTTTGTTGCTTTTTTAAAAACTAAAACTTTCTTAAAATTGATTATAATTATGTACACAAAGTTGTGTGTGTGTGTGTGTGTGTATGAGATAGATTGAGAGAGAGAGAGAGAGAGAGAGAGAGAGAGAGAGAGAGATGGAGAGGAAAAAGCAGGAAGAGAGAATTCGTAATCGAGTGACAATTCGAAAAAAATTCAACGGAATCCGAAAAACGCTTGCCAACGCCCAGTTCAGTTGGTACACCACAGTTTTGCAAGTTACACACACACACACACACACACACACACACACACACACACACACACACACACACACACACAGAAAGCAATATACGTACATTAAGTGTATTATAAATGCCTGTTATATTTATGTATATATATATATATATATATATATATATATATTTATTTATTAGCATTATATATATGTATTTGGATTATATATATATATATATAATATATATATATATATATATATATATATATATATAAAGTTGTCTAAAATACACATAACCCGGATAATTACAATTTATAAATGAAAAAAGATATTCACCATAATTTTTAAATTAATTTTTGAATTTCACTTTTCTAAAATATTAAATACTAATATTTTCTAGAACCAAAAATTACATGTCTTCTGACCTACCGAAATATTTTAATCAAAATATATAAAAAATGAAGCTTATCTAAAAAAATAAGAGAGACAGAGATAGACAGCTAGACAGAGATTGAGGGAGACTTTGAGACTGGGAGAGAGAGATACAAAGAGAGAGAGAGAGAGAGAGAGAGAAACAGAGACAGAGAGATAGAGAGATTGAGAGAGATTGTGAGACTGAAAGAGAGAGAGAGAGAGAGAGAGAGAGAGAGAGAGAGAGAGAGAGAGAGAGAGAGAGAGAGAGAAAGAGAGATTCTTGCGGATATATACGTGGTGTGTTCAAAAACTATCGAGATTGAAGCTGTATTTATCAAGATAGAAATGAACAGTCAATGAAACATTAATTTTCTTCATAATAATGCTCTTGGCTTTCAGTACGGTTATACCATTGTTGATATCAATTAAACTTGACTAGGTTTTTGGAGCTTGGAAGACTGATCAATTGCTTGCAACTCACCAGGTTCCAATATTAACATTTATGTGTCTATTGATACTCTAACACTGGATACACGGAAAGAAAAAAACGAGAAGAACTTAAATTAACAATATTAGTTGGTTGGTTGGTTGGTTTGGTTTTATTGCATATCAACCTTTGTAGGTTATTTAATGCCAAATACATTTTTATGTAAATAATCAGTTCTATTTCGAACAATTCAGTTTAACATGAGTACACAATTTGTAAAAAAAATTTCTATTTCAAACTATTCAGTTTAGCATAAGCACACAGTTTAAATGTAAGTGCAGTTTAATTGCAAGTATGCCGTTAGTTCTATTTAACCCATAGATAGGCCCCTATCAGGTGCTACCACACCGGGCCAGAGTGAACCTGGGAGCACTGGCAAAGAAGGGGTGCTCCGTATTCCTCAAGGCTCCAGCATTATTGAAACCTCACCATCAGACTGTTTAGATGAACTGCGGAATCGTAGTACGCGAGTTCGTACTCCAGTCGCGCTATTACGTTCACTTTCGGGCAAATACCCTTGGGAAAGGTATGAACCCCCTTATTCTCCCTCCAGCTATGGGTAAATAGTAGGACGGACTAGGTTCTTCAGCCTTGGTGAGGCAACTAGTCTAGGAGAAGGAAAACTCTGAATTCAAACCTGTTAAACTCCGCTTAAAAATTGACCTTGTGTCATATCCTGCCCGAGCGGAGGGGTTGGTAAATAGTACCATCAGACTGTTTAGTGTCATATCCAGGACACTCGTTGGGGGGATTATTCTACAGCCCCAACCGACTGGGCAAAACAATATTAATAACATGTAATGAATACATATACGAAAATATAACGTCAGTGTTGCAATAATTAGCAAGGTGTCCCTTTACGGATGTCTCGTGGTGTAATGATTATCATCGCATATCAACCTTCTAGGAATATCTAATGCTAAATCTATCCTTCTAGAAGAACTGTAATGGTATTATTTAACCCATAGCTCGGCGGAGAAGTCGGTCCATATCTTTGGAAAGGGTATTTGTCCGAAAGTGAACGTAATAGCGTGACTAGAGTTCGAGCTCGCTTACTACGAGTCCGTAGTCTATCGCTTTAACCATTACACCACCTCTGACCTGAAGTGGTAGTACTTGTTAGGGCTTCATCTATGGATCAAATAGAACTGTTTAATGATTTAACTGTGTGCAATCAAATTACTGATGTTAAATTGAATTGTTACATGTTACATAGCAATACCGATTAATCGTTGTCAGAGAGCAATACTAGAAGCCATTTAAGTGAGTGCAAATAAATGATTAACGTTGAATAGAATTATTTGTGATAGGAATACTTGAAACCACTTAACAGTTGGCAAATACATGTATCCAGCCATTTAACTATGTGTCAGCAAATGATTAGTGTTAAATAGAATTATTCGTGTTTGATAGGAATACTTAAAACCATTTGACTGTATGCAAAGAAATGATTAATATAAAAAATCGTTAATGTTTGATAGGACTATTTAAAACATCTAACTGGGAGCAAATGAAGCTATTAGTGTTAGATAGCAATACTTGAAACCATTTAATTGTGTGCATATAAATTAGTTCTGGCTCGTTTAAAAACTGATACCTACAAATTATTCTTTTACAAATCATATATTCAATGTATGTATAAACAGGATATAACATTAGTAAACTTACAAGGATTGACAGGCCATAAAACCCAACCAACAGGTGTAGGAGGAGGTGTAGGAGGTGCCCGTGGTATAATGGTTAACGTCGCAGGAATTGGACACGGCGACACGAGTTCAAATCCTGGACTGATTGCATTTCACATAGCACTAATACCCTGGCGAAAGGTATGAATCCAAATATTCTCCCTCCAGCTATGGGTAAATAGTAGGGCAGACTAGGTTCTTCAGCCTTGGCGAGGCAACTAGTCTAGGAGAAGGAAAACTCTGAATTCAAACCTGTTAAACTCTACTTAAAAATTGACCTTGTGTCATATCCTGCCCGAGCGGAGGGGTTGGGTAAATATGATAAAACTCAACCAACAACCAATCAGTCATCTTTGACTGATAATCGTCCAACCCTCCACCTTGTGTTCAATGATGATAATGATCGCCCAACTCTTTTCTTTTCGTTATGTTCCCAACTCTGTGAATTCGGAGAACATTTCTTGTCGGGAAAACGAGGGTGAGTCAAAAAGCAATTCCTTTTTCTTTAGTACAGGGATAATTGCCAACACAGGAACATGTATCACACATCAAAATGAAGCTGGTCCTCTGTGGATCACATCCCTACATCTCAACATAGTCACCGTTTCTCTCAACAGCAATATTCTACCTTCGAATGAGAACATGTATCCAAGCCTCGTAAAATTCTGTTGACTATACTCTGAGCCACTACATAACTGCAGTTTTCACTTCCTCGTCACTGGCATAATGTTTGCCTCTTCAACCCTCTATTCACGGGTCGGAAGTGATCATAGTCTGAATCCTGTACTTTGAGCAACTTCATCACTGCAGTTTTCACTTCCTCGTCACTGGCATAATGTTGGCCTCTTCAACCCTCTTTCATGGGACCGAAGAGATAATAGTCTGAAGATGCTGAATTTTGCCAGTCGATAATGTCCAGCATGACAACACTCGACCACACACAAGCATCAAGAAAATGGAGACAATTGCCTCAATCGAGTGGAAAACTTTACCGCACCCTCCATACTCACCAGATGTAGTGCCTTCAGATTATCAGCTCTTCGGCTCCATGAAAGAGGATTTAAAAGACGAACATTATGCCCGTAATGAGAAAGTGAAAACTGCAGGTTGGTATGCCAGTAAATAAAGAAAATAAACTAAAGCTATCGTCAAGCCTTGACAACGTTGGCTCATGTAGGATAACTGTTAAAATCGCAAGAAGTCGATCTCGACGCGCCGAGTGTTGTATCGCCATGACTAACTATACAAACACATGTGCATGCAGAATCATAACGACGACACAATAAAGACGAGGGACACAGTTCTTTAGAAAAATATACCTCTTACTTTATTTGAAAGGGTTCGAAAGGGTTACTAAAGGTTTTACTGTGAGAGGGAGTTGGAGACCGAACAGAACTGCAACATATTGACCCCCGCTCTTATGGGCATAACAGCGTTTCTTTCCCGTTCTCCTGGGCAGCTCAACCGGTGGCCCAGCCTCTCTGGGACATGTTCCTCATTCCAGCATCTTCTCTCCAACTGGTCTGATCTCCAACTTCTTAATCGGGGCCTGAAGGACCCCTCTGCTGGGTGCTGGTTTTCTCTACCGCATCTTATCTCCAACTGATTGAACTTCCTGTGCAACGAGTTATATAATTGTTCGACACCCAACTTCTTCTTGTGGACGTCACAAATCGTACTCATTCAACCCGTCCACGGTCAAGGTTATATCCTGATATTCCTCGACCGGATGCAACTGTGCCTTTCCTATTTTGACAGCTTGGCCGGGGTCAATATGTTACACGAGATCAAATCCTAGACAAGACATTTGCGCTTCACGTCACGCTAATATCCTTAGTAAAGGTATGAATCCATCTCTTCCTTCCCTCTCCTAAATAGTTGATCAGACCGATCTCTCTGGCCTCGTAGGTAGGCAACCGGTTTAGGCACCCCCCCAAATTTATCATACATCCTCCTTAAATTTATCATATAGGAACCACCACTCTGCTTTATGTCAATTTTCAAAAAATTGTATTCATAGAAAATATGGGAAAACCGCCTTTCCGGAGCACTCCAAATAGGTCAGTGGGTTTAGGAGAAATACCTTCCATCTCTAGGAGAATGACAAAACTAGAGAACGAGGGGCTAACTAAACCTAACTATAGACCCTACTTACTCGGAAATCGCGGCATCTTCACTAACTGGGTGTGCTCCACAAAGGGGCGTACAGAATCTGCCCGACCCAACTACAAGAGATACAAAAAGCACAATAGATAGAGTAGGTTTTCAGCTAGCATTGTCTGAGATATTAAGGGGTTCACTCCGAAAATGATACCTTCTATTTTTCTCCACGGAAACTACAACAGGCACATGTAGCATAAATAACACTGGTGCATAAGGCAAGTTTTCAGCTACCAATCCCGATTTTTCTACATAGTCATTCATCACCATCATTGGCTACGCATTTTCAATCGCGTCGTCAGCTGAGATTGTAAGACGATCGCTCCGAAAGCAATACCTCTTATTTATTTTCATGAACACTATAAAACATATAGGGAGCACAACACCATTGAAAAGAGCATGTTTTCATCAATAAAGCACTATTTATCACATAGTCACCACCATTGGTTATGCCCTTTCGCTAGCATTGTATACAATGATCATATGAGAGTGCTCCGAAATCAATGCCCCCTCCCATAAATTTCCACGAACACTACAAAAAACTTTGCCTTTATATCTTTTCGCAAGTGTTATATGCTGAGATCTTAAGATGCTACGATCGGAAGGGATTCACTCCGAAAATAACACCTCTCTTTTTTATTTTCCCGAAAACTTCCACAGATACAGGAAGCACAAATAACATAGTTGAATAGAGCAAGTTTTCAGCAACACAACACTATTTATCACATAGTCACCACCACTGGCTATGCCCTTTCGCTAGCAATGTATTCAATGATCATATGAGAGTGCTCCGAAAGGAATGCCTCCTATATATTTCCACACATCTACGAAAAAAATGATACAAGGAGCACTGTAACAGTGTAGGATAGAGCAGGAACCTCATCTACCGTGTGCATATACCAGTACAGGTTGAATAGGTAGATGGCTGTCGGTGGAGCGGTGATTTTCTGTCTTTCCTCACATTCTCCCTTGTCCGAACACCATTTCGATCTCTGTCCTGTCTGGTAATGGCTTTAGATATCGCCGAAGGGGTGAAAAGTTTTCACCTTTTGTTATTTGATAGCCGAATGGATTCGAGTCGAAATGAGACTCTCTGGAGTCGAGGGAAACGCTTGTTTATTTGTGTTCATGCTAAGGCAAATGTAATATTGCGAGCGCACGCTATGTTTTTTTTTATGTTTTCGTTTCTTTTTTTCTTCTTTTCTTAAAAAAAAAAAAATCCCCAAAAAGGCCCTCAAATAACAACCTCCATTTTTGTCTCCTGTAGACGTTCTCTAAAAAGCTATGGAGACATTCGGACTAGATTCCCAAGCACCCCCTCTTTTTTACCCCTCTACTCAACTAGTAATTCATTTACTCTTTGTTATTCTGATCTTATTTTATCTCTCATATCGCACGTTGCTTTGCCCACACAGACGGAGAAACGTCACTAAAAACCACCCACACGATACCCACCTTCTTACTTTTAAACGGTGCATAAATACCAACTTCTTGTGCAATCCTTGAATACCATTAGAAATAACTGATTTTTTTTTTCCAAATTCAAAAGTTACTCAATTTCATTTCTATGTACATAAACAACCTTTTATTTATTTAGCTTTTCCTAAATGCCTTTTAGACGCCCTGGGGGTGTCTTACAACGAGGGTCGCTCCGAAAGTAATGCTTCCTATCTATTCCCACGACAGTTATAATGGATACATGGAGCACAACATGATTGTTGGATAGAGCAAGTGTTCAGCAACAAAATACTCTTTTTCTATATTGTCGTCATTAATGGCAATGCATTTTTGCAGGCGTTCTATGTTACGGCCGTAAGGGAGTCGCTCTGAAAGTAATGCCTCCTCTTTCACGAAAACTGCTGGGAACTCAATAAGTTGGCGACCCGAATCCGGGGCGACCTGAGGGTCCCTCCTTTTCAATAGCTACTACACCGAGGTGTAGGGGAGGGCGCTACTCCATTCCCTGGATTGCTCCACTTTACCCTTGATCGTACTTCATAATGCGGAGTGTTAAATAAAGTGATATCAAGTACCATTTTTTGAGTCTTTGGGTCTGGGATTGAACTCCGGTCTCCCGGACCATTAGCGAACATTACTCATTAAGCAAATGGCTTGGGAGCTCAATAAGACTGTAAAATAGAGAAGGTTTTCAGTTATAAAACACTTTTTTTCTACATAGTCACCATTACTGACGATGTATTTTTGATTGGTTCTAGTTTTTTTGTTTAATGGCATATCAACCATCATAGGTTGCTTAATGCCAAAGCCGTCTTTGTAGAAGAGTAACGGAAATTGAATGCTTTTGACAAAAAGTGTATTTAACAAAAATTTATTTCATTGAATTGTCGATGCAAAATTAAAAATGAAATCCTTAGTTGGGAAAAGAATATGAATGATGACTATACAATTGACATCAAAGGCTGATCAGAGCTTAATGTTTTTGTCTCCGTCGGAAAACGGAAATGACCTTTGAACCCAAACAGAACAGTTTACATTTGGTGTTGAATCTTTGATTCATCGGCTTTTTTTTGGGATCGGCTTTCAGATTGCGTGTGTGCATTGCGTGGGCGAAACAAAATAAGCATATAAGAAACTCGTTTTTGTAGATGCGCAGGAGTTTGGCCAAAACTTTGGAGAAGAATACAGCTGTATACACCTGAGGACCACACAAACGCACGCATCTAAAACACAGACAGGACGCAAACTTTAGCAGTCTTGTTGCTGTCATTACTTCATATTTTTATTTGATTATTTTAGCCACATGTATTAAATATACCAGATATTTTGGTCTCATTTATTAAATATACTAGATATTTTGGCCACATGTATTAAATATACCAGATATTTTGGCCACATGTATTAAATATACCAAATATTTTGGTCACATTTATAAAATATACCAAATATTTTGGTCACATTTATTAAATAAACTAGATATTTTGGCCACATGTATTAAATATACCAGATATTTTGGCCACATGTATTATATATACCTGATATTTTGGCCACATGTATAAAATATACCAGATATTTTGGCCACATGTATTAAATATACCTGATATTTTGGCCACATGTATTAAATATAACAGATATTTTGGTCACATGTATTAAATATACCAGATGTTTTGGCCACATGCATTAAATATACCTGATATTTTGGCCACATGTATAAAATATACCAGATATTTTGGTCAAATGTATTAAATATACCAGATATTTTGGCCACTTGTATTATATATGCCAGATATTTTGGCCACATGTACTAAATTTACCATATATCAATCCAGATTGATGTTCTTAATTTCTTCTGGTGTGGCACTGAGTGGTACACGTCTAGACAACAGCAAGGTTGTACCAAGGAGGGGGGTCCAGAAGGCGTGGAAAAGTGGTTTACGGTTATAGAAGAACAGTAGTAATACAACAGGGTGTCTCAAAATAGAGGCAACCCATTAATATGATAATTCATATTGAATCAAGTCATCTTTCATCTGGGTCTTAAAAAGTAATCATATCACTTCAGAAAGGTCAAACCAGATGATAAGGGCAGAAACTGATTGACTTTATCCTAAAATCCATGTGAAACACTAAGTTCTTGGGAATGTCTTCGAATGGATTTTTTCGGACTCCTTTCGGCAGAATCTCTCACCACATCCACATTGCCAGGACATCTTGCAGTCAACTTCCTGCAAGATCTGGGATTTTCGGCCTTCTTGTTGAGGTTGTTTACTAACTCTGTAGTTTAAAATTCGTGTACCCAACGATATATATATATATATATATATATATATATATATATATAAATTTGTCTATTCTGGGGATAATTGTTAAACTTCTTGCGAATTTTGCTGGCACAGTTTTGAATGATTTTGTCTCCAAGTAAGTCATCATCATCATCATCATGTCGTGCCGCTAGCATAGATATCCCTGACCCTCTCTCGCCACTTTTCCCTATTGTTCATCGCCTCTGGCAGGTCTCCAGGGCTACATTCCGTATCCTCACATAGCTGCTGAATGTATGTTCGTGCTGGTCGTCCTGCTTTTGCCCGGCCATATGTGTGGGTCCATAAGAGTACATCACTTATGAGCTCGTCCCTGCTTCTCCAGCAGTGTCCTGCATGTCTAGTTCGTCTAACTTGAATAGTTTTCGTGATAGGAGGCAGGTGTCTGTATAGTTGGTGTCTTGTGGGGTGTTGCCGCCAGGACTTGTTCAAGATTGCTCGCAGCATTCTTGTGCAATTGCCGTCTAACTTCTTCTCCAGCCGCTTTGTTAGCGTCTATGTAGTGCATCCATACAGCAGTATCGATACGACAGCTGCTTGGAAGAAACTGCGTTTCATTTTATCGGTTAGGTCTGATTTCCAAGTAAGTAGTGACGCAAAATATTTTCCCTCTCTTGTCCAAGGCCTCGTGATCGAGGATTAATAGTTGTTATAGTATACAATTTTCAAATCTGAAACAAAAAAGAACACAACATTATTGTTAGAAGTCACATGGGTCCCATGTATAGTGAGACAACATGTACTTAACTAATTGTTGGGGAGATAAGGAGGTTCATACCTTTCGGAAGGGTATAAGTCAGAAAGTGAATGAAACAGCACAAATGGATGTTGGATTTTTGGCAACAATGAATATAAGCTTGCATGGTGTGATCGTAAAACAATCGCTCCGAAAATAATGCTTTTTTATGATTTCCACAGAAACTACTCCAGATACAGAGAGCAGATTAATACCATTGCATAGAGCGAGTTTTCATCTATAAAGCGCAATTTTTTTTATTTAGTCAGAATGATTGGTCATGCATCTTTGTAGCCATTTTTACTGATTGGATATGCTTGTTTGGGTTTTATATTATATCAACCATTGTTGGTTATTTAATGCCAAATCCTCTTTATACATATATATTAAATATATAGGATTTGGTTTGTTTGGGTTTTATGGCACATCAACCATTGTTGGTTATTTAATGCCAAATCCTCTTCATATATATATATCAAATATATAGGATTTGGTTTGTTTGGGTTTTATGGCATATCAACAATTGTTGGTTATTTAATGCCAAATCCTCTTTATACATATATATTAAATATATAGGATTTGGTTTGTTTGGGTTTTATGGCATATCAACAATTGTTGGTTATTTAATGCCAAATCCTCTTTATACATATATATCAAATATATAGGATTTGGTTTGTTTGGGTTTTATGGCATATCAACAATTGTTGGTTATTTAATGCCAAATCCTCTTCATACATATATATCAAATATATAGGATTTGGTTTGTTTGGGTTTTATGGCATATCAACCATTGTTGGTTATTTAATGCCAAATCCTCTTCATACATATGTATTAAATATATAAGATTCGGTTTGGTTGGGTTTTATGACATATCAACGTTATTTAATGCCAGATCCTGTTTTTACATATATATTAGGTATATATGTTTTGTAATTTCATTTTGTAGATACATTTTTAAACAAACCTGAGCTCATTCTTTTGTACATAGTTAAATGGTTTCAAGTATTTCTACTAAACACGACTATTTCTATTTACTATTAATTATTTGTTAGCACATAGTTAAATGGTTTCAAGTATTGCTGTGTAACAGTAAAAATGTAACATCAGTCATTTGTTTGCACACAGTTAAATGAATAAGCGAATAGGTTGTTGGTAATTTCATTTTTAAATGAGTTAAAACTAATTTGTTTGGCTCATGCGGCTGGGGTTGCTTAATACGCCGACTGCATCTTTGCAGAGGGGTAAGACTCTCCCAATGAGTGTCCATTAGCCCAGTCGGCTTGTGCTGCATCTCTGCAAAGAGGTAAGACTCCCTCCCACAACGAGTGTCCTGATATGACATCAAACAATCCGATTGTGAAGCTCCATTAATGCTGGAACTTAGGGAAATGCAGAGTATCCTTTTATTCCCATCCCTCCACAGTCCACCGTGGCCCGGGGTGGTAGCACCTGATAGAATCCTATATATGGGTTAAATAGAGCTAAACTGTAATCACGCTCAACTAAATTGTTTGAAATTAACTGTTTTTACATTTAACTGTGTATAAACAAAAAACTGTACTTAAGCTAAATTGAATTGTTTGAAATAGAACAATTTTTGACATTTAAATTGTGTATTTATGTGGAACTGAATTGTTTGAAATAGAACTGTTTATATGTATAAAAATAGATTTGGCATTAAATAATCTACAATGGTTGAAATGCCATGAAACCAAAACAAACAAATATTGTATTGTTATCGTTCCTACGATGTTAAATGGTTTCAATTATTGCTATCTAACATTGATAACATTACTAATTCTAGTCCATGTATCCCTAACGATTCTTTTAAACAACAGTCATTCACGTGAACACATTTGAATGATCAATTCCTTTTCTAACAGTTCAATTTAGTATAAGTCATTTGTTTGCACACAGTTTAAATGTTAAAAAGTTCTTTTTGAACCATATATAGGACCCTATCAGGTGCTACCATTCCGAGTCAGAGTGGATCTGGGAGCGATTGCAATGAAAGGGTATTCCAGATTCTTCAGAGCTCCGGCATTACTAGAGCCTCACTATCAGATGATATGATGTCATATCTGGAACACCCGTTAGGTTAGAGGTCTTATCTCTCTGCAGAGATGCAGTTGGTGTATTCTACTGTCCCAGCCGACCGGGCTAGTTGCATACTGAGAACAAATGCAACAAATACAAAAAGCATAGTGACGCCGTTTGATAGAGCAAAGGAGTATTTTTCTAAAAAGGAGTATTTTCCAACAAATGAGTATTTCTATTACCATTATATGTGCAATTTCGCTTGGATTGTATGCAGTAATCGTAAGAGGGTTACAGCGAAAGTAATATTTGCTATTCATTTCCTCGAAAAATACATCAGATACATCATCATCATCATCATCATCTCGTGCCGCTAGCACGGATATCCCTGACCCTCTCTCGCCACTTCTCCCTATCGTTCATCGCCTCTGGCAGGTCTTCAGGGCTACATCCCGTATCCTCCCATAGCTGCTGTAAGTATGTTCGAGCTGGTCGTCCTGCTTTTGCCCGGCCATATGTGGGGGTCCATAGGAGTACATCACTTATGAGCTCGTCCCTGCTTCTCCAGCAGTGTCCTGCATGTCTAGTTCGTCTAACTTGGATAGTTTTCGTGATGGGCCGTATAGTTGGTGCCTTGTTGAGTGTTGCCGCCAGGACTTGTTCAATATTGCTCGCAACATTCTTGACAGAGTCACAATAACACTATTGGATAGAGTAAGTTTTCAGCTACAAAAAATTGTATTCGCACATTCTTACAGCCATTGGCTAGGTATCTTAGCCAGCGGTGAACAAAAGCCTACGTGCTGAGTTGTTGTCAGATTGGTCTGGTTTCTTTGTTTTAATGGCATATCAACCTTTCTTGGTTATCTAATGCCAGAGCAATTCTCCTAGAAGAACAGTTGTGGTACTATTTAACCTATAGCTGGGAGGATAAAGGGATTCATACCTTTCCCAAAGGTATTTGCCCGAAAGTGAACGTAATAGCGCCACTGGAATACGAACTCGCTAACTAAGATTCAGCAGTCCATCGCTTTAGCCATTACACCACGAGGACACCCCTCGTTGTTGTCTGAAAGATATTGTCCGTGTAGTCCATCTTTTATCAAGCTGATTCGAGGCGCTAATTATTCCGTGTATTAACAACTGTGTTAAACATTGCTAATCACTCGCATGGCTGTTACGACTACTAAAACGCATTACCCACCGGCCTAACTGTGCTCAAATTAACAGTTTAGTTGGTTAGTATAACGGTATGTCATGCCTTGTTGGGTAATTCTATACCGGACAGTAATTTTTGCAAGCAATTTTATATTTTCAGATCGTCATTCCTGTTTGATAATAATCATTTGTTTGTGCTCAGTTTTTATGACCTCTAGAACATTTCATAAATACAAGGCATTTAGAAACACAGAATATACTTTTAAAAATTGATATCGAAATCTTTAGTTAAATCTACTAAAAAAGTTTCAAAATGCGAAAAAATGGCACCAGAGTTTTACGTCATCGCTGGGAACAATTTTCTTTCGTATGTCATTTCGTATTAAAGTTAATGAAACGTTAATTTTCTTCAAAATACGAGGGGTGTTTAAAAAGTATCCAATCTGAAGCTGTATTTACCAAGACAGAAATGGACAGTGAATGAAACATTAATTTTCTTCAAAATACGAGGGGTGTTTAAAAAGTATCCAATCTGAAGCTGTATTTACCAAGACAGAAATGGACAATGAGTGAAACATTAATTTTCTTCAATGAGTGAAACATTTTCTTCAAAATTTGACCTGTGTTTAAAAAAAGATCAATATTTAAGCTGTATCTACTTATACTAAAGTGAACAATGAAATAAAGTCAAATTTTCATTGGCCTAGTAGGTAAATTGCTTGCCGGAAGATCGGGGTTCAATCTGAGGTCGTAGTCATACTAAAGATTCAAAACATGGTACTTGATGCTGCCTTGCTTAACACTTAGCAAGGTGGCATCAAGTACCATCTTTGGAGTCTTTGGTATGACTCGACCTAGGATTGAACCTAGGTCTCCAAGACCATTGGTGAACATTCTAACCATTATATTACTATTACTACTACTAATCTGCATATTTTACTTTATAAATGGCTAATTAAAAAAGTCACAGGAAAAAAACGTTAGAATGA
This sequence comes from Sepioteuthis lessoniana, assembly GCA_963585895.1. Taxonomy (NCBI): domain Eukaryota; kingdom Metazoa; phylum Mollusca; class Cephalopoda; order Myopsida; family Loliginidae; genus Sepioteuthis; species Sepioteuthis lessoniana. Next base: position 19,423,060 of record OY757943.1, read on the forward strand.
AAATGAAAAATAATTGTATCAAAAAATTTCTGAATTAATAAAATAGAAATTTTTTTCTAAAAATCTGGTTATTTTTTAATTGTTTCGATTTCAATTTTGCCCTCCTGACATCCTGTCTTTTTTAAAATATTATTTTTAAAAAGCGATTTTTAAAAATTATTCTTGATGGCAAAATTATCGTTATTAACAAAAGTAAATCAGAATCTTTTAATTTTTTTCCCATTCGTCAACTTTTTACTTAAAAAAAAATTTTCTTTTATATTTTTGTTATTTCTATGTTATTCATCTCAATGTTATTTATTTTTGTTATTTATTTCTGTTATTAATTTTTATGCTATTTAATTATATGCTATTTATTCATTTCTGTTATTTATTTGTATGTTATTTATTTGTATGTTATTTATTTATTTATTTATTTATTTCAATGTTATTTATTTTTGTTATTTTTTCAATGTTATTTATTTCTACGTTATTTATTTCTATATTATTTATTTCTATGTTATTTATTTCAATGTTATTCATTTCTATATTATTTACTTGTATGTTATTCATTTCTATGTTATTAATTTCTATGTTATTTATTTCTGTTATTTATTTCTCTGTTATTTATTAATATGCTATTTATTCATTTCTATATTATTTATTTGTATGTTATTTATTTGTATGTTATTTAATTGTATGTTATTTATTTCTATGTTATTTATTTGTATGTTATTTATTTCTATGTTATTTATTTCTATGGTATTTATTTATTTATTTATTTATTTATTTCAATGTTATTTGTTTTTGTTATTTTTTCAATGTTATTTATTTCTACGTTATTTAATTCTATATTATTTATTTCTATGTTATTTATTTCAATGTTGTTTATTTCTATCTTATTTACTTGTATGTTATTCATTTCTATGTCATTAATGTCTATGTTATTTATTTCTGTTATTTATTTCTCTCTTATTTATTAATATGCTATTTATTCATTTCTATGTTATTTATTTGTATGTTATTTATTTTTAAGTTATTTATTTCTTTCTATTTCATTCATTTCTATGTTATTTATTTCAATATTATTTATTTCAATGTTATTCATTTCTATGTTATTCTTTTCTACGTCATTTATTTCAATGTTATTTATTTCTATGTTATTTATTTCTATGTTATTCATTTCTATGTTATTAATTTCTATGTTATTTATTTCTGTTATTTATTTCTCTGTTATTTATTTCTATGTAATTCATTTCTATGTTATTTATTTGTATATTATTTATCTTTATGTTATTTATTCATTTCTATGTTATTCATTTCTCTGTTATTTATTTCTATGTAATTCATTTCTATGTTATTTATTTATTTATTTATATGTTATTTATTTCAATATTATTTATTTCTATGTTAATCATTTCACTGTTATTTATTTCTATGTTATTTATTTCTATGTTTTTATTTCTATGTACTGATAATAATTCACGAAACTTAAAAAAATAGACAGCAATCAACGATAATTTAACCTGAGCCTAAACTTTCTGTCACTAAGTAAGTTCCTCATATAATTTCCACAATTTAAAAAAATGGATTAGTTTTTAAACGGTGAATATTAAACAGCAGCAATTCAGATTATTAAAAAATTAAAAAAAAAGAAAAAGAAAAAGAAATAGAAAAAAGATTTTAATCTTAAGTGTTAATAAAGGGATCTAGTTTATAATGAATGCGTTTACTTAACCCCTCCGAGCACCCCGGGTGGTGTAATGGTTAGCAAATTAGAGTAGCAAACCTTCATGAGTGATTTCGATAATCATTGGGTGCCCCATTCATCCAGTCTCGTCTGAGCGAAAAGCTTAGTAAATTACAAACTTTTAGTGTCTCGGGTGGTGTAATGGTTAGCAAGCAACTCTAGCAAACCTATTCTCATTCGGAGCCCCATTCATACGGCCTCATGTCACATCTAAGCAAAAATCTTTGTAAATTACAACCTAACCGCTTTACTACAAGCAAGATGTGACACAAGACTTAAATTTTGATGAATTTATGGTTGTTTTTTTTTTTTAATTAATTTCAAAATTTTTTTCATTATAATAATAATAATAATAATAATAATAATAATGTTAGACATTGGCGGTCGATTGGAGACCATCCAAACAACAGCATTATTGAAAACGGCCAGAATACTGAGAAGAGTCCTGGAGACTTGAGGAGACTTCCTGTCACTCAATCTCCAGTGAAAGACCATCAGCTTACGCTGATGTGAAAAACTCTAATGAGTAAATAATAATAATAGTACCTTATAACAAGCAGAAACCTTATCAAAGGAATAAATACCTGGGCTGTATCCCTCGTTAGATATTCGGGACCCTTTTAGAGGCGAACCAGAGAAGAACTTAAGCAAATGGACTAAAGAACAAGAAAACTAATGACCATGTATAAGGCATTACATCCCGGAGACGACGTTGACAGACTATATGTATCAAGAAAAGAGTGAGGAAGAGGACTTGCCAGCATTGAAGACAGCGTTGACGCATCGATACAATGACTCGAGGACTACATAGAAAAACACTAATAGTTTTCAGAAAGAGGACTGATTACAGCCATCAAAAACGATACTGACAACACAATGGACAACAGAATGACAATAACTAGGAAACAAAAATTGGAAGAAAAACAACACTCTGGCCGCTTTAAACGACTAATAAACCTGGAGGTGGCTAAGAAAAGGAAACTTTAAGAGAGAAACAGAATCTCCCCTAATAGCAGCACAAAACAACGCCATAAGAACCAATTAAATCAAAGCGAGAATAGATAAGACGCAACAAAATAGCAAATTCAGACTATGTGGTGATAGAGACGAAATCATCAATCACATAAGCGAATGCAGCAAATTAGCACAGAAGGTGTATAAGCATAGACTCGACTGGGTTGGCTAAGTGATCCACTGGGTGATGTGCAAGAAATTTAAATTTGACCATACAAACAAATAGTATATGCACAACCCAGCGTCTGTCCTGGAGAATGACACACATAAACTCCCATGGGACTTTGACATACAAACGGATCACCTAATCTCGGCCAGAAGACCAGACCTTATAATAATTAACAAAAGAAAAAAAAGTGAGGATTTGCAAAATTTTGGACTTTGCTGTCCCGGCTGACCACAGAATAAAACTGAAAGAATGTGAAAAGAAGGATAAATACATCAACCTTGCTTGGGAATTGAAAAAACTATGGAACATAAAGGTGACAATTATACAAATCGTGATTGGTGCTCTTGGTACAGTAACTAAATGATTATTAAAGGGGTTGGAGGACTTGGAAGTTGAAGGACGAGTGGAGACCATCCAAACTACAGCATTATTGAAAACGGCCAGAATACTGAGAAGAGTCCTCGAGACTTGAGGAGACTTGCTGTCACTCAAACTCCAATGAAAAAACATCAGGTAAAACTGATGTGAAAAACTCTCATGTTGTAAATAATAATAATAATAATAATAGAATTGAGAAAGCTATGGATCATGAAGGTGACAATTATACCAATCGTGATTGGTGCTTTTGGCACAGTAACAAAAGAATTACTAAAGGGCCAGGAGGACTTGGAAGTTGGAGGACGAATTGAGACCATCCAAACGACAGCATTACTGAGAACGGCCAGAATACTGAGAATACTTGAGGAGACTTGCTGTCACTCAGACTCCAGTGAAAAACCATCAGCTGGCGCTAATGTGAAAAACTCTAAAGGAGTAAATAATAATAATAATAATAATAATAATAATAATAATAATAATAATAATAAATGCTTTTATTCATTCCTTCAATAATTTTAAGAATGTTTTTGTTTTAATAATTTTGATAAGTTTAAGAAGTTTTTTGTTCATTATTTTTAATAATTTTAAAAAGTATTTTTTTTTTCATTATTCTAAATAATTTAAAAAAATTTTCTTTATCATTTTAGTAATTTTAAGAAGTTTTTAGTTCAGCATTTTAGTAATTTTTAAGTAATTTTTTGTTCATTATTTTTAATGATTTAAAAAAGTATTTTTGTTTATTATTTTAATCATTTTAAGGAATAATTTTTATTCATAATTTTTATTAATTGTAAGACTTGATTTTGTACATCATTTTAATAATTTCAAGATTTTTTTTGTTCATTATTTTGATTATTTTAAAAAGTTTCTTTTGTAAATGAATGAAAATAAAAATAAAAATTCACGAAGAGAAGGCCTAATCCGACCCTGGCCTACAACGTTCTTTCTCTCAGCAATGAAACAACATATGCAGTATATCCTGAGGTTCCCCAGGAATCAAGATTTAATAAAGATTGGTGCAGTTTCTTTCTTTGATTTCTTTGTTAAATGGCATGTCAACTTTCGTGGGTTATTTAATGCCAAAGTCATCCTTGTAGAAGAGTAGCAGTGATACTATTTAACCCCTAGCTGGTGAGATAAGAAGGTTCATGCTTTTCACAAGAGTATTAGTCCGTAACTGAGCGTAATTTGGCTTCTTTGTTCACTGGCATATCAACCTCCGCGGGTTATTTAATGCCAAAGCCATCCGTGTAGAAGATAATTGTGTTACAATTTAGCGAATGGCTGGGGGAATAGAATAAGGTAGTGTATACCTTACCAAAGGGTATTAGTCCAAAAGTGAGTGCAATAGAATGACTGGAGTTCGAACTCGTTTACAACGATACCGCAGCCCAGCATGTTAGTTACTCCTCTAAAACAGACAGAGAACTTAAACTTCATTAAGTAGAAAATGTTTGCAAAAATTCACATCGAAACGTGGTCACTACGGCTAATATATATATATATATCATCATCATCATCATGTCGTGCTGGTAGCACGGATATCCCTGACCCTCTCTTGCCACTTTTCCCTATCGTTCATCGCCTCAGGCATGTCTTCTGGACAACATCCCGTATCCTCACATAGTTGCTGAATGTATGTTCGAGCTGGTCGTCCTGTTTTTGCACGGCCATGTGTGGGGGTCCATAAGAGTACATCACTTATGAGTTCGTCCCTGCTCCTCCAGCAGTGTCCTGCATGTCTGGTTCGTCTTACTTGAATAGTTTTCGTGATAGGAGGCAGGTGGCCGTACAGTTGGTGTCTTGTGGGGTGTTGCCACCAGGACTTGTTCAAGATTGCTCGCTGCATTCTTGTGTAATTGCCGTCTAGCTTCTTTTCCTGCCGTTTTGTTAGAGTTCATGTAGTGCATCTATATAGCAGTATCGATGCGACCGCTGCCTGGAAGAAACTGCGTTTCATATATACATATATATATATATATATATATATATGCGTGTGTGTGTCTTTGAGTGTGTGAGGGGTTGTGGGTGTGCGTGTAATGTAACGGATATCAGTGCGAGAATAGAATCGACAACTTGAGTTTAAATTTGGGTCATAGCTGTTTGCGTTCACTCCGTGCTCATGTTCTAGGGAAAGGCATGAACCCATCTTTTTTTCACCCGGCTATCGGTAAAATTGTAGAGTTGACTTACCTTGTGCGTGCAGCCAATATAGAAGAAAGACAACTGTGAACTCAACACACCTCGACTCGTGTTAAATGTCAGCATGACAGGGTAAAGTCAATTACTCTCCATATTTTACTGGTGTAGCAAAACATCTGGTTTGGTTTGCTTTCTTTGTTTAATGGCATGTCAAACTTCATGGGGCATTTAATGCCAAAGTCATCCGCGCAGAAAGACAGTAGCTGTACTGTTTAACGCATAGCTGGGAAGGGATAAGGGGTTTCATATTTTCTCAAGGGTATTAGTCCGAAATTGAACGTATTTGTGATATTGAAGTTCGAAATCGCTTACCGTTATGTCGCAGTCAAGTATTCTTTTTCATCTGTTTTTTTTTTGTTAATGGCATATCAAACTTGGTGGGTTATTTAATGCCAAAGTTATCCTTGTAGAAGAACAACAGTATTACTATTTAACCCAAAGCTGATTTGGTTTGGTTTGATTTGGTTTGGTTTGATTTGGTTTGGTTTTATGGCATATCAACCTTTGAGAGTTATTTAATGGCAAATCCTGTCTTTAGATATATATTAAATATATGATTTGTAAACAAATTTTATAGATACTCAAAGTTAAATGATCAAACAGTTCTATTTCTAACAATACAATTGAGCATGAATCATTTGTTTACACCCAGTTTAAATGTTAAACAGTTCTATTTGACCTATAGATAGGACCCTATCAGGTGCTACCACTTCGGGCCAGAGTGAACCTGTGAGCGATGGCAATGAAGAGGTACTCTGCATTCCCCAAAGCTCCAACATTACTGAATCCTCACTATCGGATTGTTTTATGTCATATTCTGAACACTCTTAGAGGGGGGTCTTACCCTTCTGCAGCCTACTGGGTTTCTCACAGCTGGAAAAATAGAGGAGTCATACTTTCATATATAAAGTTATTTTACTTCTGTCCCATAAGTGTTTGTACAGTTGCTTATAAATTTCATACACTAAATGTTCTAATGATTGTGGGACAGAGTATTATTTTTGTCAATCAGCAGCTGGTTGGTTTGGTTTGTTTTCTGGTTTAATGGCACATTAACTTTTGTGGGTTATCTAATGCCAAATCCATCATTGGAGAATAACAGAAGTGGGACTATTTAACCCATACCCGAGAGGGAGGGTAAAGAGTTCATGACTTTTCCCAGGGTATTTGTTTGAAAATGAATGTAATTGCGTGACTGGGGTTAGAACTTGTTTCCTTCTAGGTCGCAAGTCCAGAACATTAACCATTATTCCACGGGGACTCCACTTGGAAAGATCTGTAGATAAAGTCAATATGAGTGTGTGTGTGTCTACATATATGTGTGTGCGTGTACGCGTATGTATTTGTATGGCAATGTCTTTATATAGACATTATAGCCACACACACACACACACACACACACACATATATATATATATATATATATATATATATACACATATTGCGCATGTGTTTATGTGGCTATGTCTTTTTATATATGTATATATATTGGCATTAAAGCCATACAAACATGAACACACACACACACACACACACACACACACACACACACACACACATATATATATATATATATATATATATATACGCTCGCACATAGTGTGTTTATGTCGCTGTCTTTATATATACATATATATAGGCATTATAGACACACACACATGCGTATATTTATTCATACACGCACATTATGTGTGTATTTATGTAGCTATAATTTCTTTACATATACGTATGTATATATATATATATATAGATAGATAGATATTATAGCTCCTCCATATATATATACGTATATATATACATTGACAAATGTTGTTATATCTGCCCATATGTATAATCTATGACGTCATCTATTTTTCTAGATGTATACGAGGGTGTTTAGTATACACTCACTCGTATACATATACATTCGACTAAAGAAAAGGCTAGAGGAAGAAGAAGAAGAAGAAGAAGAAGAAGAGAGAGAGAGAGAGAGAGAGAGAGAGAGAGAGAGAGAGAGAGAGAGATGTGGTAAAGAGAAAGGCTTTGTGAGACCAGATTCATATCAGGTCGTATCTTGTTTCTCTCTCCGTGATGAGATAGACATCCGATTGCTTTGATGTCACTGTTTAGCGGAGATCGGTAGACTCTAAGTCGGCTCTTGCGACTTAGATTCACGCAAGTGGAACTCAGCTTGCAGTCTGTTTCACGGCAGTTGATAAACCTGACACGCACCACCGTCTGCGAACTGGACGTCCACGTCCAACCGGTAGACGAAATTCATTAAATATGCCGAAAAGAGTTTTAAATGCGACAAGCTTGACCAAGTCTGGAATAAGGCCACAGAACATTACCTTCTGAGGACCGAATCAACAAGCAGAAATTTGTCAGACTTGCTATTTGTTAAACTTTGCTTAGTGTGGAACAGAGCCCGAGTTCAAATCCTGGTCGAGGCTTTTTGCATTTCACTTTGTGAAATTTCTTTGAATTGAACATTTACCCTAATTAGACTATATCATAAACAGAGACGTCAATCTCTCTCTCTCTCTCTCTCTATATATATATATATATATATACTCATCAAGTCGCGCAGACAGCACGGATTTCCTTGATTCTCTGGGGAGGGGTCCTCGTGGTGTAATGGTTAAAGCGATGGACTGAGGAATCGTAGTAAGCGAGTTCGTACTCCAGTCGCGCTATTTCATTCACTTTCGGGCAAATATCCTTGGAAAAGATATGAACTCCCTTATCCTCCCAGCTATGGGTTAAATAGTACCACTACTGTTCTTCTAGAAGGATGGATTTGGCATTAAATAACACAAGGAGGTTGATATACCACTAAACAAACAATCAGTTGGTCTCTGTGATATCAGATCTGCTTTTCATCATCATCATCATCATGTCGCACCATAAGCACGGATCTCCCTGACCCTCTCCCACCAACCTTCTCTATCGTACATCGCTGGTCTTCAAGGCTACATCCTGTATCAGCCCAGAGCTGTTGTATGTAGGTTCTACCTGGTCGTCCTGCCTGTGCTCGTCCATGTGAGGAGCTCCACTGGAGTATGTTACTTATGAGTTCGTCCCTACTTCTTCGGCAGTGTACCGCATGTCTGGTTCGTCTAACTTGGATAGTTTTCGTGATGGGTAGTAAATGGCCGTACAGCTGCTGCTTTGTGAGGTGCTGCCTCCTGGACTTGTTCAGTATTGCTCGCAGCATTCTTGTGTAGTTGCTGTCAAGCTTTTTCTCCATACGTTTATTTAGCGTCCATGGAGTGCATCCATACAACAGTATCGACACGACCACTGCTTGGAAAAAAAAACTGCGTTTCATTTTATCGGTCAGGTCTGACTTCCATATGACCGATAACCTATCGTGGCTGTCCAGGCCTTTGCTATTCACGTGTTGATGTCTGTCTCGGTTGATGAGACACTGCTTCTAAGGTAGCTGAACTTGTATACTAGTTTCAGAGAACTACCGTTTAAGGGTGGGGATGTCGCCTATAAAAGATACTTGCATAGAAATATTAAGATTTTTTCGATCACTTTTAGAGGATTCCAAGAATGTGTTGACAGGGAGTGTGAACATGTTGAAGAGTGTTTAGAATAATATAATAAAGGTGACATTTTCTTTAGATCATTCTGCATATCTCGTATGACAAGGTAGGGTGCGCCTTCCGTACTCTACGTACGTAATCCAACAATCCAGCTCACAAGTTAACGGCACCATAAAACGAGATTAGTTGTCAAATTTCTGAGACAAAGCTTGATGATTTTTATCATTAAGGGTTTTCGATCTATTGTCTTCATCTTTATTGTTATTTCCACAACGTTTCGGCCGATATGTCCTCCGGCCTCCTTCAGGCGTTTGTCGAACTCGGGAACCTTCACTGAACTTCGAACTACGTCCTTTATTGAATCCACGGGGGTCGCTTGCTCTGATTCCGTTAACCATAACCGGGTACAAGTGTTACGTATTCCTGTATTGTTACTCGCCTGCAGTCAGGATTGAAGCTGCAACCTACAGATGATTGTCTCCTTAGAAGCTTAGGGAACCAACGCCTATAACCGTTACGCTATGTGTCCTGCTGGACATTTCAGAGTGAATTTTTGGGACTTATGAAGTTAATGTTCTTAGTTGACTAGGATTACTACTATTATGTATGATTTTTTTTTCCTGTGCTTATATTCAGATTTTTTTTTTCGACAAACACTTGAAGAAACCAAATATATCGGCCGAAACGTTGTGGAAATAACAATAAAGATGAAGACAATAGTCCGAAAACCTTTAATGATAAAAATCATCAAGCTTCGTTTCAGAAATTTAGACAACAAACACCTGAAGAAGGCCGGAGAACATATTGGTCGAAAGGCTGTGGAAATAACAATAAAGATGAAGACAATAGTCCGAAAACCCTTAATGATAAAAATCATCAAGCTTCGTCTCAGAAATTTAGACGACAAACACCTGAAGAAGGCCGGAGGAGATATCGGCCGAAACGTCGTGGAAATAGCAATAAAGATGAAGACAATAGTCCGAAAACCCTTAATGATAAAAATAATACGAGATGTTTAAAAAGTGTTTAAATTTCTATGAAATTTCCTTTATATCATGATTTTAAACTTTCTGTCATTTCACTATCTCAGCTAAAACATCATTAAAATCTTCCCCAGCTGGTCTCTGTAATATCACTTCTGCTTTTCTAATAAAGATACCCCCATAGAAATATTAACAATTTTCTAAAATCACCTGTGAGAGATTCCTTGAATGAATTCACATTAAATAGGACAGTAAGTATATGAAGACTGTTTAAAATTATATCAAGAAGGTGCTCCCATAAGAGTGTAAATATATTTTATTCACCTTGTGCATATAAAGGGCATAGCAGAGGAGCGTTGTAAAGATCGAATCTACAAGCAGAAGTATGCTACCCAACCCCTCCACTCCAACAGGGTGTGACACAAGGTCAATTTTCAAGTGCAATTTAATAGGGTTGAATTGAGAGTTTTCCTTCTCCGAGAAGGGTTGCCATAACAAGGTTAAAGAGACTAGTCTATCCTACTAATTACCCAAAGCTGGAGAGAGAATAGGTGGATTCATACGTTTGACAAGAATATAAGTGCTTTGTGAAATGCACACAGCTTAGTCGAGGAACAGAACTCACGTCGCCGTGTTCATTTTCTATAATGATGACTATTACATTATGAGTATTTCTGAAGTTTGGAGTTAGGTCAAGTGTATGGAGCACTCAGTGAGAATCGAATTTACAAACAACAGTCTGTTTAGCGCAATGGTTGTTGTCGTAGGTGATGGAACTGGAGATACGAGTTCAAATCCTAAACAAAGAAAAGTGTAAATCAATCGTTTCTCCACTCAGTTAACAGTAGGGCAGACTGGGTTAATTAGCTTTAGTTCGTCATTTAGAAGGAAAATTGAATGTGTTATGTTTTGACCTTTTGACCCGGCCAAAAATGCCATTTAAGGTGATGCACCGGAAGGAAGTGACACATTCCAATGGCAGTTAGGAGAGGAAATCGCGTGGGCGGAAATTGGCTGATGAAATGGGACATGGTAATTCCCATGGTACACTACAGAGTGATGCACCGGAAGAGAGTGACCTCTGAACTGCATGACAGTTATTTCCGCTTGATGACGATTAAACAGTCGATTTCAAAGATCGAGTGGGCGTCGAACGATTATATAATTCAGTTGAGTTCGACGAGCCAGTGGCAGTTGAGTTGAAGATCGGACGGAGTTATGGGCGAAATGTGGTAGGGAAAGCCACATCAGGCCGAAGAGGCCTTTGGGCCGTGATGAGTGGGCCCTAGGCCTCCGGTTGAGCAGCACTAAAGACACTACGTGACGGTCATAACAGTGGGGTCAAGATATTACAGTTTATGTTCGGTCTCCAGCTCCCTCTCACATGCAACCCTTGAACAACCCTTTCGAAACCTTGCAATAAAGTGAGAGGTAAAATATTGTTAAGGAAGTCTTCCTGCGTCTTCCTTCATGGGTCTGTCATTGTCACTGTGTCTGTCTTTATTATTGTGTCGTTATGATACGGCACATGACAATATAACAGAATGCACACCAACTTTCCGCAGTAAATTTTGGAAAAAAAACTTTAGAATGCACACATTGTTCCAAACAATATAGAGATAAACCATAAACAATCTTTCAATTTTAGACAGCCTAATCGGCTGGAGCTGTAAAATACACCGACTGCACCAATACAGAGGGATAAGACTTCCCCAACGCGTGTTCTGGATACGACACTAAACAATCTGATGGTGAGGCTTCAGTAATGCTAGAACTTTAGGGAAAGTGGAGAAAACTTTCATTGCAGTTACTCCCAGGTCCACTGAGGCCCGGACTGGTAGCACCTGATAGGGTCCTATCTATGGACCAAATTTAAACTGTGTACTTAAGTACACAGTTTAAACTTAATTGCTTGAAATAGGACTAATATTCAGTTGAACTGTTAGTGATACATAGCAATCCTTAAAAGCATTAAACTGTGTGTAAACAAATGATTGATAGTAAATAGAATTATTTGTATTAGATAGAAATAAGTGAAACCATTTAACTATGTGAAAAATATTTTGTGCTCAGGTTCGTTTAAAAATGTTATATGCAGAATGTGTTTAGAAATCATATATTTAATATATATATGGATGAGGATCATTAAATAAGTTTCCAAACGTATGGGCACTTTTATTGATAGTACACACATGAAACTCTAGTCACATTCGAAGTAATCTCCTCCGGCCGCAATGCACTTGTTGTACCGTTCCAACAACTTCTGGAAAGCCACATGGAAGTCCTTTTGTGTGAGCGTGTCAATGACCTTCGTCACAGCCTCTTTCATCTCCTCAATTCTCTCATAACAATAACCTCTGAGCTTAGGGGATAACCAAAAGTCACAGGGAGCAAGGTCTGGACTACAGGGAGACCAAGGAACTGTCTTGATGCCCATCTTGCTCGAATAGTCTGTGACAAGGATGGAATTGTGGACTGGTGCATTGTCCTGCTGGAAATGCCACGGACCCGATTTGAAGAGTGCTGGCCTCTTCCGACGGAATCTCTTGCTGAATTCCCTTAAAACCTCAACATAGAAACCCTAACCCTAACCCTTTGGCCAATCAACTGTGGTGTATTGACTTCCTTACTCCTCCCAAACCTCTCATAATCCCCCACAGACTCCCTGCCCTCCTTGAATCTCTTATGCCACTCAAAAACTGATGCTCAATTCATCCAAGATGATCCAAAAGCAGTCTGAAGCATTTCATACGTTTCTGTGGCATTTTTTCCAAGTTTAAAACAGAATTCTATTGCATATCATTCTTCTAAAATGACGTCACGTCCAGATTACATTTTCGAAATTCACCAGCTGTGACAATCAGGCTTTAATAGGGTGTATTCCAATTGCTGCTGTAGGTATTCATTTGAACCTGAAATCATAAAAATTGGTCAGTCATCTCATAAGATGTACAGCAATATCCTACTGAATTTTCAAGAGTCTACGACAATTTTAAATACCTATACAAAAAAGTCTGGAAACTTTTTGAATGCACCACGAATAAAAAAGGATTTTCATTAAATCACGTATAATGGTTGATATGCCATAAAATGTTTAATGTATATGTATCAAGAGGATTTGGCAGTAAATCACCTACAATGGTTGATATGCCATAAAACTAAATCAATCCAAATTTATATATTTAACAATAATGTATAAAAAGGATTTGACATAGAATAAGATACAAGGGTTGATATATATATCCACCATCCCCTCCGCTCGAGCAGGATATGACACAAGGTCAATTTTTAAGCGGACTTTAACAGTTTTGAATTCAGAGCTTTCCTTCTCCTACACTAGTTTCCTCACCAAGGCTGAAGAACCTAGTCCGCCCTACTATTTGCCCATACCTGGAGGGAGAATAATTGGTATCATACCTTTCCTAAGAGTATTAGTGCTAAGTGAAATGCAATCAGTCTCGTCCAGGATTTGAACTCGTGTCGTCGTGTCCATTTTCTACGACGATAACCATTACACAACGGGCACCTCCTTTTTTTCCAACCCCACCGCTCGGGCAGGATATGACACAAGATCAGTTTTTAAGCGGAGTTTAACAAGGGTTAATATACCATAAAACACAACCAGACCAACTCATATATATTTAATATATATGTATAAAGAGGAGTTAGCATTAAATAATCTTCAAGAGTTGATATGCTATAAAACCCAACCAAATCAATCGTGCCATTTCTCAGGAAGCAGTTTGATTCCACTCAAATAAAATTTAACCGGTTTTCAGCTCATGAAGATTTTACAAAAGTTATAACAAGATCTTCTTGAGAATTTTTTGTCATTCGGTAGATTTTATTGAGAATGAACGAAAAAGATGGAAATCCCTTGGTTCAAGGTCTGATGAATTTGGTGGATGAGGTAGAACAGACCAATATTTTTTCCTAAGTGATTATTGTTAAATGTGTCCTTGCATTATCATGGAGAAGCATAATGTATTTCCTATTGACGACTGTCGGGTGTTTTCATGCCCACATTGTAGAGGTTCGAAAGTATAAGTCGGCATTGAGTGTCTGATCGTGGTTTAAAAACCCAGTGAACCCACCATACTCACAGCAAAACTTTTCTTCCGTGAAATTCAACCTTTGGGGTAAGCTGTGCAGATTTATTCACTTCAATCCACTGCCTTTTGCATTGAAAATAAGGTAAAAGACTAATTTTTCGTCACCTGTGATGATATTCTTGAGAAACAGATCATTTCTCTGCCTTGAAAGATTTGTCACTATGAATTAAGAATGAACGGTGAAGGTACTTATTAAGAAGGTAATTTCCAGTTGCGTTTAAATCATTGGAAGTTTAAAATATATAGTTACAACTTGCTTTTAAAAAACTCTCTCTCTCTCTCACTCTCTCTCTCTATATATATATAGAGAGAGAAAGATGAACATATATATATATATATATATATACCATGTACTTAGAACATCGATTGACAAAATCAGAGAGAATGGCTTCGAGCTGACGAAGAAAAGAGGCAGAAGGTACCCCGCAAAAACAATTACCGACGCCGACTACGCCGATGACATAGCGATACTGGCAAATACACCCGACCAAGCCGAAACACTACTGCATAGTTTGGAACGAGCAGTCGCAGGCATAGGCCTCTATGTTAATGCACACAAAACGAAATATATGTGCTACAATCAAAAGGGGGACGTCTCCACTCTTGAAGGAACCCCTCTTAAACTAGTTGACAAATTCACTTACCTAGGAAGCAGCGTCTCATCAACCGAAAAGGACATCGACACGAGGTTAACGAAAGCATGGACAGCTATCAATAGGCTATCGATTATATGGAAATCAGACCTAACCGATAAAATGAAACGCAGTTTCTTCCAGGCAGCGGTCACATCGATACTGCTATATGGGTGCACTACATGGACGCTAACAAAACGGCTGGAGAAGAAGCTAGACGGCAATTACACAAGAATGCTGCGGGCAATCCTGAACAAGTCCTGGCGGCAACACCCCACAAGACACCAACTGTACGGCCACCTGCCTCCTATCACGAAAACTATTCAAGTTAGACGAACCAGACATGCAGGACACTGCTTGAGAAGCAGGGACGAACTCATAAGTGATGTACTCTTATGGACCGCCACACATGGCCGTGCAAAAGCAGGACGACCAGCACGAACATACATTCAGCAGCTATGTGAGGATACGGGATGTTGTCCTGAACACCTGCCTAGAGCGATGAACGATAGGAAGGAGTAGCGAGAGAGGGTCAGGGATATCCATGCTACCAGCGCGACATCATGATGATGGTGATGATATATATATATATATATGCGTGTGTGTGTGTGTGTGTGTATGTGCGTGTGTGCTCCCCCCGGGTTGAGTACTCTCGCGAAGGAATTAACGGTATTAAAGGTATTAATTCTCTTAAAGAATCTCTATAGAAGTCTCATGAATCTTCTGCTCTTAGTTCATCTCTCAAAGACGTTGGCCCAGTCGGCTGGGGCTGTAGAATACACCGACTGCATTGCTGTAGAGAGGTAAGACTCCCAGAACGAGTGTTCTAGATACGACACTAAACAATCTGATGATTAAGTTCCAGTAATTCTGGAGCTTTGGGGAATGAGGAGCACCCCTTCATTGCCATTGCTCCCAGGACAACTCTGCCCCAGAGTGGTAGCACTTGATAGGGTCCTATCTATGAGCCAAATAGAACTAATCTGTGTTTTTATGCTAAACTGAATTGATTGAAATAGGATTGTTTATATGTATAAAATGGATCTGGCATTAAATAGCCCACAAAAGTTGAGATGCTATAAAATCCAACCAACCAAATACAATGACGTATCGCCAGAACAAAACTTTGAAAACCACTTTCACCCTTGACAGTTCATAATGACACCTTGGTTTCAAAACCCTACAAATTTTCTTAGCTTTTTCTGCAGTGTTATTGTCATTCTTAAACTCCCACAACACTGCATGTCAAATTTTCACTTTTATATTGTCCATTTTAATGGTGTGAGATTATAGATTAAATTAGGATGCACACTCTTTCAATACTGAAATAAGAATGAACGATGAAGGCACTTATTAATCAGGTATTTTCCAGTTGCGTTTAAATCTTTGGAAGTTTAAAATATATAGTTACAACTTGCTTTTAAAAAGCCCTCTCTCTCTATGTATATATATACATAGAGAGAGAGAAAGGGAGAGAGAGAGAGATGAACATATATATATATATATATATATATATATATATATATATATATATATGTGTGTGTGTGTGTGTGTGCTCCCCCGGGTTGAGTACTCTCGCGAAGGAATTAACACTCGCATTATACAAAGCTCGTCTAAGAAATTGAGCACTCCGGTAGCCGTTGGTGTAAATGTATACAAAGGAAAATTAATATATATGCGTTAAAATTCCTTCACTTATGTTGAGACTGTTGATGGCTGTGCGGTACGTTATCAAGCTGACGTAAATCTTGGCGAATTTAGATCCCATCAGGAAGCATCTCACGTTGTAGCCACCCTGATGAGTTGTGATACAACGAAACAGTCTGTCTGTGGATGACTATATATATATATATATATATTGTGACATAATATCAGTATCTTAAACCCCAGCTTCAGATTTTACAAGCTTGTAGGAAAAAGAAATAGTACCAGCGAACGAAAATGCATTTTCTTTTATAATTTTCGTTTTTCAGTTTATGAGTAAAAAGAAAAAAAGTCTTTAGCGAGCTAAAATATATATTAAAGTCTTTAGCGAAAAATAAATAAATATTAAAGTCTTTAGCTAAAATATATATTAAAGTCTTTAGCTAAAATATATATTAAAGTCTTTAGCGAGCTAAAATATATATTTAGCGAGCTAAAATATCTATTAGCGAGCTAAAATATATAACTTTCTTCTCCCCGATTTCAAACTCCCACCAAAAGGGAGTTGTGTAGCAAATAGTGTCTGAAGTGATTCCCGTTTACTTTTGCTGAAGGTTGACCAACGTCGCACTATTATTCAAATTACATGTGACCTATGACATTAGCAGCATACATCCTCGTAAATCAAACGTATACGTTTATGAAAATCAAACACATGACCAACGAAATATTCCAGCGAATCTTAAGTCCACGACACAGAATACCAGCGACGGGCAGGTGGATAAGTCAAGTCTATTTTGTATCCGAGAAGAAGAGGAAGGAATAGAAAAGGAAGAATCATGCCCTTTTCGTGTTAAAGAAAAAAAAAATACAACGGATGAAAAAAAAAAAAAATCCTGTCAACTTGTCGAATAACCAGCAAAAAAAAGTAGAAAATATCAAATTATAGTATTCAGCTGAATTCCTAAATTGTTATCGCCCCATATCAAGAAATCACCTGATGTCTGCACCTGACAAAAAATCATTAGGCTACCTAAGTTCCATTTATCCCAGAGTAAGGTCCTGTAGCATCCACCCTGAATGAAAGCTTAGAACGCTTTCGTCGTGAACCCATTTGAACATTGTATGCATTTACAAATGACTTGAATTCATTTCGACGTCGTTCATCAATGAAAATAACTTTCTTAAATATTGAACTCTGTCCGACCAAATTTCGGGATACATTTCAAATTCATTCCTTCAAAGTATTGTAAGTTAACCCGGTTTTTTGCTTTCGCATAAACTGATATTTTCTGTATAAATGTATTTATCGCTCGTCGATTAGATATACATATATATATATATATTAGTATTCCTTTTTCCTCATTAAGTTCTGTTCTTTTGTTCTAGAGTTTACTTCCTGTATTTATGTAAATAAACCTTGTTATATCTAAAACATTTAACTTGTGTTGTCTTCTGTGTTTTCGAAAGTGTGTTTATTAGTTGTCTTCTCGCGTTTTCACTGGCGCCTGGAGAAGGAGTTCCCTTCCCTTGCTTTTCTTTTTTGTTTATTTTTTTACTTAAATCTGAGATCAAAATTAAAAAATTTTTTTTTTTATTACGTAACCGTTTTCGTCGTCCCAACGAGCACGAGCGCGTATCAATATATATATATATATACAAAATTAAATATCTGAATTATAATAAACTTCTCTCAATAGAAAAAACATTTCCGCCAAAATAACTATAATTCTAAAAGTGATACTAAATTCACTTTCTAAGAGAACACACACACACACACACACACACATAGAGAAATATATATATATATATATATATATATAGAGAGAGAGAGAGAGAGCGACAGAAAGAGAGAGGCGCTCGTGATATTATGGATATCGTCCTTGGAAAAGACGGAGTCGACTCTCTCTCACCATCCACCCCATCACCCATCGCTCTTGGTGGGTCCTCTTGACTGCTTCCAGTGTCCGCACAGAACTGATGTATGTAAGTCCTTAATGGTCGGCCTACACTGGTGTGCCCGTGTGTGGGAGTCCATAGGAGAACGTCACATGAGCTCGTCCTTAATTTCTATTGCAGTGCCCGACATATTTTGTTCGGGTTACTAGGATGAGTTGTGAGGCAAGTATCCGTATAGCTAATGTTTTCTTAGGGTCCTGCTTCTAGGATCTGTTTTGAATAGTACACACCATTTTTGTGTAATTCCCATTTAATTTTTTCTCTATTCGTTTCGTTAATGTCCTGCTAATGCATCTAAATAGTAGGATCGACACCTTCTCTGCTTGGAAGAATTACGGTTTTATTTTATCTGAGAGATCAGATTTCCATATGATCGACCCCTTGTCAATATCTGCCAACGCTTTCCCAATGCGTATGTTGACGTCACTTTCAGTAGATGAGATATTGCTGCCGAGGTATTTGAACTGGCCTACTAATTTCAGTATCGATCCGACCGCTGCCTGGAAGAAACTGCGTTTCCTTTTATTGGTCAGGTCTGAATTCAATATGATCGATAGCCTATCGATAGCTGTCCATGCCTTCGTTAGCCGTGTGCTGATGTTTTTCGGTTGATGAGACGCTGCTTCTTAGGTAGGTGAATTTGTCAACCAGTTTCAGAGAGGTTCCGTCTAGTGTGGAGATGTCACCTGTTTGATTATAGCACATATGTTCCGTTTTGTGTGTATTGACATGGAGGCCAATGCCTGCGGCGGCTCGTTTGCTATATGGATACACTACTTGGACGCTAACTAAACAGCTCGAGAAGAAGCTAGACGGCAATTACACAAGAATATTGCGAGCAATATTGAACAAGTCCTGGCGGCAACACCCCACAAGGCACCAACTATACGGCCACCTACCTCCCATCATGAAAACTATCCAAGTTAGACGAACCAGACATGCAGGTCACTGCTGGAGATGCAGGGAGGAGCTCCTAAGTGATGTACTCCCATGGACCCCCACTTATGGCTGAGCAAAAGCAGGACAACCAGCTCGAACATACGTACAGCAGCTATGTGAGGATACGGGATGTAGCCCTGAAGACCTGCCAGAGGCGATGAACGATAGGGAGAAGTGACGAGAGAGGGTCAGAGATATCCGTGCCTGCGGTACGACATGATGATGATGATGATGATTAATTTCAGAGGCTTGCCCCCTGAAAAGGAGAGGAGTATCTGAAAATCATGTCACTGTGTGAATTATGAGTCACCCTATCAATGGGTCTTAGAGAACTCCAAATGCATCCTCTACAAAGTCAACTCTTCCCTAAAGGGGTTGGGTCTGAGGCACGATAAGGAGGTGCCGTGGTGTAATGGTTATCGTCGTAGGAACTGGACACGACGATACGAGTTCAAAACCTGGACGAGACTTATTGCATTTCACATAGCACTAATACCCTTGGGAAAGGTATGATACCAATTATTCTCCCTCCAGCTATGGGTAAATAGTAGGACAGATTAGGTTCTTCAGCCTTGGTGAGGCAACTAGTCTAGGAGAAGGAAAACTCGGAATTCAAACCTGCTAAACTCCGCTTAAAAATTGACCTTGTGTCATATCCTGCCCGAGCGGAGGGGTTGGTAAATATGATATGATGAGAAACTGTATCCGATAATGAAACTCAATTTCTGCAGCTTCAGGGAGGGTGGAGTATTCCTTCATTGTCATTACTCCAAAGTCCACTCTGACCCGGAATGGCAGAACCTGTTAGGGTACTATCTATGGATCGAATTGATCTCTTTAAAGATTATAATTATTAGATAGGAATACTTGAAACAATATAATTGTGTGAAAATAAATTATTATTTTGCTCATTTGAAAGTCCTTTACACCAGCGCTAGCTCATGGAGTCTGAGTGACAGCAAGTCTCCTCAAGTCTCCAGGACCCTTTTCAGTATTCTGGCCGCTCCCACTAATGCTGTTGTTTGGATGGTCTTTATCCGTCCTTTTATTTCCAAGTCCTCCATTCTCGGTACCAATCCTTTATTGACCGTGCCTAGCGCTCCAATTACAATTGGTATCACCGTCACTTTCATGCTCCACAATTTTTTCAATTCTCAAGCTAGGTCTAGGTATTTATCTCTCTATTCGCTTTCTTTCAGTTTTACTCTGTGGACAGCAGGAACGGCATAGTTATTATTATTATTATTATTATCATTATTATGATTATTATTTACTCTTTTGAGAGTTTTTCACACCAGCGTTAGTTGATGGTTTCTCACTGGATTTTGAGTGACAGCAAGTTTCTTCGAGTCTCCGACAGTTTTCTCAGTATTCTGGTCGATCTTGATAATACTGTTGTCTGGATAATCTCTACTTGTTCTCTTATTTCCAAATCTTCTGGTTTCTTTACCAATCATTTGGTGATTATTGTTATTATTTTACTCCTTTGGGAGTTTTTCACACCAGCATCAACTGATGGACTTTCTCTGTAAGTCTCCTCAAGTTTCCAGGACTCTTCTCAGTATTCTGGCCGATCTTGAAAATACTGTAGTTTGGATGGTCTCCACTCGTCTCTCTTATTTCCAATTCTTCCAGTCCCTTTACCAATCCTTTGGTGGCTGTACTGTGCGCACAGATTACAATTGGTATCACAGTCACTTTCATGTTCCATAGTATTTTTCAGTTCTCTAACTAGGTGCTGGTGCGTATCTCTCTTTTCGCCTTCCTTCAATTTCACTTTGTAGTCAGTCAGGTATTATTATTATTAGCTGAAGGTCTTTTTCTGTGGTAGCCGGAACAGCGAAGTCGAAAATTTTTCGAATTCTCTTTTTTTGTTGATTATCATAAGCTCTGGTCATCTAGCCGAGATAGGTGATCCGTGTGTATGTCAAAGTCCCATAGGAGTTTATGTGTGTTATTTTCTAGGACAGGTGCTGGGTTGTACATATACCATTTGTTCGTATGGTCGAATTTAAATTTCTTGCACATTTCCCAGTGGATCACCTTGCCCACCCAGTCGAGTCTAGTTACTCCTATAAAGTTTTTCACATCAGCGTTATCTGATGGTCTTTCACTGGAGTGACAGCAAGTTTCCTCAAATCTCCAGGACTCTTCTTAGTATTCTGGCCGATCTTAATAATGCTGTAGTTTGGATGGTATCCACTCGTCCTCTTATTTTCAAGTCTCCCAGTCCTTGTACCAATCTTTTGGTTACTGTACTAAGAGCACCAATCACAACTGGGATAATCGCCCCTTTCATGTTCCACAGTTTTTTTCCATTCCTAACAAGGTCGAGGTATTTATACTTTCTTTTTGCTTTCTTTCAATGTTATCCTGTTGTCCACAATTATCATTATTACCATCATTATTATTTTAATTATTATTAATTACTTGAAGTCATATAAATGCAGCTGGGAAGTCGTTCCTGTGGCTTAGTGACTAAAATGCAGGATTGCGATATCGTAGTTAGGGAGTTCGAATTTCAGTCGGGCGATTACGTTCATTTTCGGACGAATACCGTAGGGAAAGATAAGAACCCTCTAATTCTCCTTGTTAGGGGTTACATAGTTCCACTATTGTTCTACAAATATGGATATGGCATTAAATAATTTACGAATGTTGATGTGCCATTAAACAAAGAAACCTAATCAAATCATATAACTGCTTGCAACCTCCCCTCCCTCCTCCCCCAACCCCCAAAATAACTTATTTCGGCATCAAATAACCCAAGAAGGGTTGACATTTCATAAAACCAACCAACCAACCAACCAACTTTCTCTACTCTTCTCTTTTCCATTTTTCTTTTTTTTCCCATTATCTTTCTCCTCCTAGTTCTTCCTTTCATTCTTCTTCTTCTTCTTCTTCTTCTTCTTCTTCTTCTTCTTCTTCTTCTTCTTCTTCTTCTTCTTCTTCTTCTTTTTTTTTTTCTTCGTCTTTTTTTCTTCCGACTCCACCACCACCTTTCTCTTCATCTTCTGCCTCTTCCCCTCATGTTTCAGTTCTCATCTTCTTTTTCTTTTTCCTTCTCCTCTTCTGTTTCATATTCTCTCCTTCTTTCTTATCCGCATACTCATTTTTTCTTGTCATATTCTTCTTCTCCTCTTACCCTTTTACCCTTCTTCTTCTTCTTCTTCTTCTTCTTCTTCTTCTTCTTCTTCGTATTAGTAGTTTTTTACCGCCAAAATCACAACCGAAGAATTGAGTGAAGTCCGAATTTGATACTGATGTGTTCGACGGTCAAATAAATCCGAAACGAAATGGAACATGAACGATGAGTGAAATGTTGACACAGTCTCAATGCCAACATAAATATATTTGAGCCGACTTCTCTTTTTTTTCTTTCCCTCGTGTATTCGAAAATGGACGGAGAAACTCTATATAAACAAATCTTAGCGTAAAAAAGAAGACCCATCCAAATTTTGAACCACTTGGACAATAAACGTATCAATGCCCACTCCAAACAAGTAGAATATGATACCAGTAGACGATAAAAAATGGAGTCGAAAAATAAAGACAAATGTTTAAAAAAAAGTTTTAGTAAAAAAAAGGAAGAAAAAGAGATGAAAGTTTAGAAACCTGTGGCAGACATTCTCGAAGAATGGTTGGAAGAAAACATTTTCTGGGGTTTGAATGTGGATAAACGCCATTTTATTGGAGAAAATGAATGGAGAATATCTTTTCAAAAAAACATGCCGAACAGGAAAAAAATCTTCGGGAGACAAAGTAATGAACACCGTGTACGGGTTAGGAAAACAGAAACGAGGCTTGATTTTGATCTTTATTAGTTTTTTGTACTGATACGAAATGGTGTAAGTCAATCTTCAAAAGAAATTTTAGTCGGATCTTTATTTTTTTAATTTTTCCTCAAAAGAAAGACCTTCCATCATTTCTTACGTTATTTTTTCTAATCTTCTGTTCCAAAGACTTCTTTTCTTTTTTTCTTTGATTTTATGTTTTATAATTTTTTATTTACCAGTGACAAAAAAAAAAAAAAAATCCTGGCCGTATGTTACGGAATCAGTGGCGTGTGTGACAAGAAAATGAAAGTAGTAGACCTTTCATCGAGGGTCATCAATTTTTATTTTTTTAATTTTACTATGAAAGATTTATCTGTTTGTTTTTTCTCAGTCTGGGAAAAAGGATAATACGGCTAGCATAATGGTTATAGTCATGAAAAATGGATTCAGTGAGACAAGTTCAATTTCTGTCAGATGCTCTTCGTTTTTATTTCATACCCTCAGCAAATTGATGCATCCATTTCTTCTCTCACAATATTTTACTATAAAAATGCATTTCGAATTAATTTTACTATAAAAAATCATTTCAAATTATTTGACAATTAAAAGTATTTAACATTATTTGATTATAAAAATGCGTTATAAAATATTTGACCACAAAAATGCCTTTTAAGTTTTTTTCACTGAAAATGATTTTACAATTAAATCCCTTGTAAGTGATTTTACAAGCAAGTTGCATTAGAAATTATTTTTGATAAAAACTACATAAGGAGTGATTTTTATTGCCTAGTCAATTGGGGTGGCAGAATACACCGACTGCAACTCTGCAAAGGGATAAGACCGAACCAATCAGTGTCCTGGATATGACACTAAACAGTCTGATGGTAAGGTTCCTGTAATGCTGGAGCTTTGAGGAATGCAGAGCACCCTTTCATTGCCATTGCTCCCAGGTCCACTCTTCCCCGAAGTGGTAGCACCTGATAGGGCTCTATCTATGGGTTAAATAGAACTAACTGCATACTTATGCTAAACTAAATTGTTTGAAATAGAATAGTTTGACTAAACTGAATAGCTTGAAATGGAAAAGTTTTTGACAATTAAACTGTACTTACATTTAATCTGCTTGCTTATGCTAAACTGAATTGTTTGAAATGGAACTGTTATTGACATTGAAACTGTCCTTACACTAAACTGAATTGTTTAATATAGAATTGTTTTTGACATTTAACTATGCGTTAACAAAATCTGTACTTATACTAAACTGAATTAGCTGAATTAGAACTATTTGAATAAACTGAATAACTTGAAATAGAAATGTTTTTAACATATAAACTGTGTAGTCAATCTAAACTGAATTTTTAAAAATAGAACTATCTGCATAAAAATGGATTTGGCATTATATCAACCTACAAAGGTTGATATACCATAAAACCCAACCAACCAACCAACTGAACAAGGAGTGATTTTACTATAAAAATGCACTGTAAAAGATCTTGCAATAAAATACACTGTATGTGATTTTACTATAAAAATGCATTGGAACTTGTTTCACTATAAAAATGCATTGTAAATTATTTTACTTTGAAAATGCATTAGAAATTATTTTTTACTAAAAGATACACTGGGAATGCTGTGAGAAAAATAGCGTGGTAGATTGAGTTCTCTGGCCTTGGCGTAAAATTAGGCTAGGAGAAGGAAAACTTGGCTTAGCAAGGAGAAGAATTCGACTTCATCTCCTTGCAACACCTTAGAAGAAATAGCTTGATTAGTAGTTTCCAGAATTTTTCGGTTTGCCACCGTAGCAGAAAGAACTTGGTATTTTTATTTGGCGTGTTAATTAATTTGACCGTTAGGGTCGACGCATATTTTCACCCAATCAGGAAGACTTATCCTATTCACCCCGGACCATTTTCCCGGGCAGCACCAAATTGGGGAAAGCCCGCCAAACACTCTCTTCCTCAGAAGCTTTCAAAATGGGCAGACGTAATTACTGTCAGCTCTCCTTTTAGCAGCAGCATCACAGCACCATGAGGAAAGCCATCTAATTTATGGACCTCTTGAGTCTAGTTTCTTAGACCAAGGGTTCCCAGTTGAATATAAATTAGATGAATTTAATCTGCCTCACACAGGAACAACTCTAAGTCGCCTTCAACTTTGGTTATGTCGACTGCGACGCAAAAATACCGCTCCGACAGCCAGCCATTTCATCCCTGTGCAACATTTCCTGGAAACATTCACGCTTCTCTCCCCAAACGACCAGGACCACACTTTCATGGGCGACGACAACGTTCCTGTCCTTAACCAGTAAACACGACTTTTGCTACACTATGGCGAACATATCTCCCTCACACATTCAACAATGCCTTGAGCTAAAGATGAACTTTTCGCTCGGGCATTTAGCTGCTGAAATGCCTTCTCAACTCTATAACAACTTCATTTCCTTCGTTACTTCTTTCTTTCCTACGAGACTTGCAGCATACCAGCGTAAACCCTTTTTCATGCTGGCAGCAAACCTTCAGATAAAAACCTTACGGCATCTTCGTTCTTCTCTCTCATTTATCTTCCAACAACATTTAGCGAGGAAATAATAACAACGTAACAAACACGCGTAACAATATTCCCTGGCTAAACCACCCTCTTGACTCAACATCCCAACAGCGTTTGGTGTCGGATTAAAATGGTGTGCTGGATATGTTTTGTTCCGACTATTTCATCAATATACAAAGAAAACGTTTAATTTTTAACTTTGACTAAGGAACACAAATAGATCTTTAAAAAATTCCTTAACATATGTAAATTTGCCGACCGTAGTCGAGGACGACTTGAAGGCACTCTTTTCAATAGCTAAAATACCGAGGTGTAGGGGAGGGCACGACTCTTTTACCCTTAATAAATAAAGTTGGCGACCGGAGTCGAGGTTGACCAGAAGGCTCCCTTTTCAATAGCTACTACACCGAGGAGTAGGGGAGGGCGCTAATCTTTTCCCTGGATTGCTCCACTTCACCCTTGATACGTACCTAATATTGCTGAGTGTTAAGCAATCAAGTATCAAGTATCATTTTAAAAGTCTTTGGGCTGACGTGACCTGGGATTGAACCCAGGTCTCCCGGAGCATGGTCGAGGAGGCATCAAGTACCATTTTTGAGTCTTTGGTATGACTCAACTTAGGCTTGAACCCCGGGCATACCAAGGATTCAAAAAATGGTACTTGACGTCTCTTTGCTTGACACTCGCCATTATAAGGTACGAGTCATGGGCAAGTGGAGTATTCCAGGGAAAAGAACAGCGCCCTTCCCTATAACTCATGTAGCGGTCATTGAAAATGGAGCCTTCGGGTCGCCCTCGACTACGGTCGGTCAACTTACTTTCTTTACTTGTGTAAATCTGTTTATTTATTCGTATTTTTGTGTGTAAATTATACGCTTTACATAAGTGGATCAGATGCTACACTCTCATCTTCCTTTCTAACTTTTTGTCCTCAGATCCTCAAAGGATATTTTCCATCTATCTATCTATCTATGTATCTGCGTTTATATCTACCTCTTGTTTCAGCACACAGAGAAGCCATAGTTATTCATTCACTTGTTCGCTTTTAAAGAAACATTTCTTTTCCGCGTTGGCCAATCCATTTAGAGCGTTCAGCTGTTTTATTCTCCGAGAAAAAGCATAAAAAAGAAATTCCTCTTTAAGTCGACTAAATTCAACAGAATTCGAAGTAAAGCTATTAACTTGACAAAATAGAAAATCCGATTAGAAAAACAAAAGAAAAAAAAAGGAAAGAAACCGAAAGAAAATTATATCTAAGTCGCTTTTACAAGTACATACATACATATATACATACATACATTTTAGGAGGTGCCCGTGGTGTAATGGTTATCGTCGTAGGAAATGGACACGGCGACACGAGTTCAAATCCTGGACGAGACTGATTGCATTTCACATCGCACTAATACCCTTGGGAAAGGTATGAATCCAGTTATTCTCCCTCCAGTTATGGGTAAATAGTAGGGAAGACCAAGTTCTTCAGCCTTGATGAGGCAACTAGTGTAGGAGAAGGAAAACTCTGAATTCAGAACTGTTAAACTCCGCTTAAAAATTGACCTTGTGTCATATCCTGCCCGAGCGGTAAATATGATAATTAATATATATTTAATCATATTTGATTAAATAATCACCATCATCATCATCATCATCTTGTCGTGCCGCCAGAGCGGATCTCCCTGACCCTTTCCCGCCACTCTTCTCAATCGTCCATTGCTCCCGGTAGGTCTTCAAGGCTACATCCTGTATCGGCACAGAGCTGTTGTATGTAGATTCAAGCTGGTCGTCCTGCCTTTGCTCGTCCATGTAAAGGGGTCCACAGGAGTGTGTTACTTACGAGTTCATCCCTACTTCTACAGCAATGTCCTGCATGTCTGGTTTGTTTAACTTGGATAGTTTTTGTGATGGATGGTAAGTGACAGTACAACTGCTGCTTTGTGAGGTGCTGCCCCCTGGAAATGTTCAATATTGCTCGCAGCATTCTTGTGTAGTTGCTGTCAAGCTTTTTCTCCATTAAGACCCAAACTATCTATATAATTCTATTAAGATCCTTTCAAGTTTCCAGATAGGTATTTTGGTTTCAGGTGGGAATTGTTAGATGAATTTACCAAAATTGTTCCGAGCGCTTTTGGACCTTTCAGAGGCTATCATCAGGGGTTGCTTGTATGCATTAGGGTGGTTTTTTTTATTCATTGTAGTTAATTTGTCTTTTTACAAGACTACAACGGTACTTTTGGATGTCAGTATCGTGGTGAGCTGCAGGATTTTGTATTTTGAAATATATGTAGTTGGGAAGCAGTCTTTCATTAAAAAAAAAAGACAAATTAACTACAATAAAGAAAAAATAAACCCCCAAATACACACAAGCAACTCCTGGTGATGGCCTATGAAAGGTCCGAAAGCGCTCGGGACAATTTTGATAAATTCATCAAACCAATTCCGACCCGAAACCAAAACACTAATCAAGAATAATTAATATATACGAGCGCATACGATAAGTTTCCAGACTTTTTTCGTATGGACACTTTTATTGATAGTACACACATGAAACTCTAGTCGCCTTCGAAGTAATCTCCTCCGGTTGCAATGCACTTGTTGTACTGTTCCAACAACTTCTCGAAGGCTCCATGGAAGTCCTCTTGCGTGAGCGTGTCAATGACCTTCCTTACAGCCTCTTTCATCTCCTCAGTTGACTCATAACGACAGCCTCTGAGTTTAAGGAACAACCAAAAGTCACAGAGTGCAAGGTCTGGACTATAGGGAGGGTGTGGAACTCAGTTGATGCCCATCTTGGTCAAATAGTCTGTGACAAGGATGGAGTTGTGGACTGGTGTATTATCC
Organism: Sepioteuthis lessoniana; assembly: GCA_963585895.1. Classification (NCBI taxonomy): domain Eukaryota; kingdom Metazoa; phylum Mollusca; class Cephalopoda; order Myopsida; family Loliginidae; genus Sepioteuthis; species Sepioteuthis lessoniana. The sequence goes on from OY757943.1 coordinate 19,451,512, forward strand.
TGGTGGAAATGCCACTGACCCTATTTGAAGAGTGCTGGCCTCTTACGACGGAATCTCTTCCTGAACTCCCTTAAAACCTCAACATAGTAAGCGTAACCCTAACCCTTTTGCCAATCAACTCTGGTGTATTGACGTCCTTACTCCTCCCACACCTCTCATCATCCCTCACAAACTCCCTGTCTTCCTTGAATCTCTTATGCCACTCAAAAACTAATGCTCGATTCATGCAAGATGGTCGAAAAGCAGTCTGAAGCATTCCTTACGTTTCTGTGGCATTTTTTTCCAAGTTTAAAACACAATTTTATTCCATATCGTTCTTCCTCACGTCTAGATTGCATTTGTGAAATTCACCAGCTGTGACAATTAGGCTTTAGTAGGGTGTATTCCAATTTCTACTGTAGCTGTTCATTTGAATCTGAAATCATAAAAATTGGTCAGTCATTTCATAAGATGTATAGCAATAACATACTGAATTTTCAAGAGTCTACGACAATTTTAAATGCCCATTCGAAAAATGTCTGGCACCTCGTATATATATATATATATATATATATATATAATTATATATATATAATTTATACATACTCACATACATATATATATATATTTATATATATATATACATATTGGCTAACGTCCAATTATATTATACGCCACTTCTCGAGACTAAATTTTAGTTCAGCGAACGTTATTTTGTCTGTCGTTACGCCACTCTTCAACGTTACGTACATAATAATGAAAGGAGGTGAAATAAACAATATTTTCCTTAAAAATAGAATAAAAATAAAATACATAGAAATTAAAATAATCTTAATTTTAAGATTAAAAAAAGCTTACGATAATTGAAAATGAAATAAAAAAAAACTGTAAAGACATACAAACTATCTCAAAATAAATGTCACCCATTAATATGATAATGATTTATTACTCAGACAAATGCAGTGGCGGTCATTTAGAACATATTCTGTAAAAAATGCATCTTTTGAGCTAGAGTCATCAAATTTTTTTTTGATTGTTATTATATCAGCTTCCAGGACATGCAATCTTTTTTTAAGCTCTTTGTCTAAGCAATAAATTATTTTTAATATTAATTGGTTGTATCTATTTTGAGAAAGTTTTGAATGATTTTCTCTCTAAATAAGTTGTGACGCAAAATATTTTTCTCTCTTATCCAAGGTATTGTGATCGAAGATTAATAGTTGTTGTATAAAATATTATTTTCAAATCAGAAACGAAAAGAACACAACATTATTAGTTGTAGAGTTATTAGCTGTCACAAGGGTCCCATGTATATTTAGATAGCCTATATTAATAGGTACTATTTACCAACCCCTCCGCTCGGGCAGGATATGACACAAGGTCAATTTTTAAGCGGAGTTTAACAGGTTTGAATTCAGAGTTTTCCTTCTCCTAGACTAGTTGCCTCACCAAGGCTGAAGAACCTAGTCCGTCCTACTATTTACCCATAGCTGGAGGGAGAATAAGGAGGTTCATACCTTTCCCAAGGGTATTTGCCCGAAAGTGAACGTAATAGCGCGACTGGAGTACGAACTCGCGTACTACGATTCCGCAGCTCATCGCTTTAACCATTACACCACGAGGACACCACCTATATTAATAGGTTGTATCTATTTTGAAACAGTTTTCAATGATTTTATCTTCAAATAAGTAGTGACTCCAAATATCTTTCCTTTCTTGTCCAAGGCATTAAGACCAAGGATTAATAGTTTTTACAGTATACTATTTTCAAATCTGAAACGAAAAGAACACAACATTATTATTAGTAGAGTTATTAGCTGTCACATTGGTCTCATATATATTGAAACAGCCTATATTAATAGGTTGCATCTATTTTGAGACAGTTTTCAATGATTTAGTCTTCAAATAAGTAGTGACGCAAAATATTTTTTCCTCTCTTGTCTAAACCATTCTAATCAAAGATGACAGTTGTTATAATAGACTATTTTTAAATTTGAAACAAAAAAGAACACATTATTAGTAGTAGATTTTTTAGTAGTCACATGCATATTGAAACACGCTATATAAAGAGGAAAAAAAGAAAATTGGTGACTGTAGTCGAGGGTGACCCGAAGGCTCCCTTTTCAATTGCTACTACATCGAGGTGTAGGGGAGGGCGCTACTCCTTTCCTTGGATTGCTCCACTTTACCCTCGATACGTACCTTATATTACTGAGTGTTAAGCAAGGAGGTATCAAGTACCATTTTAAAAGTCTTTGGTATGTCTCAACCTGGGATTGAACCCTGGTCTCCCGGACCATTGGCGAACACTTTACCCACTAGGTCAATGAGCCGGTATAAAATAGTTGCATTAAAAAATTGTAAACAAATGTTTACCATAACGCAATTTTATCAATTTTATTCATCACTCTTTACTAATTAACGAGAGTTATATTCTGCTACGTGCTGTTTTGAACAAATCCTGGAAGCAGCACCCTACAAAACACAACTGTACGGCCACTTACCACACATTTCGCAAACCATCCAAGTAAGACAAAAAAGACATACGGAGTGAGAATTGACGGACTTTTACGGACCCTTGCACATGGATGCGCCAGTGTTGGTTGACCAGCAAGTACATACATCAGCTTTGTGATGACACTAAATGCAGTCTAAAAGACCTGCCATGCCAAGAGTCATAGACGATAGGGACGGATGGTGTGTGTGCATGAGAGAGAGAGAGAGAGAGAGAGAGAGAGAGAGAGAGAGAGAGAGAGGTGCAAGAAGGACAAGAGAGAAATAGAATAAGAAGAATGAAGAAGATGAAGAGGAAGCGAATGAAATTGGAAGGACGAGAGAGAGAGAGAGAGAGAGAGAGAGAGAGAAGTAAAAAGAAAAGGAAGAAAATGAACCAGGAAGGACTATATATATATATATATATATAGATAGATAGAGAGGCTAGAAAGACAAGAGAGAAATAGAATAAGAAGAATGAAGAAGACGAAGAGGAAACGAATGAAATTGGAAGGATGAGAGAGAGAGTGAGTGTGTGTGTGTGAGAGAGAGAGGGAGGGAATGAAGTAAAAAGAAGAGGAAGTAAATGAACCAGGAAGGATGATAGATACCGAGAAAGAAAGAAAGAAAGAGATTGAAGAAAAAGAAGAAAATGAACCAGGAAGGACGATAGATACAGAGAAAGAAAGAAAGAGAGATAAAGAGAGAGAGAGAGTGAGAGAGTGAGAGGGGTCCTAGAAAGACAAGAGAGAAATAGAATAAGAAGAATGAAGAAGAGGAAAAGGGGAATGAAATTGGAAGGACGAGAGAGAGAGAGAGAGAGAGAGAGAGAAGGAAGTAAAAAGAAGAGGAAGAAAATGAACAAGGAAGGACGATAGATACAGTGAAAGAAAGAGAGAGAAAGTGAGAGAGAGAAAGAGAGTAAGAATGAAGTAAAAAGATGGAAGAAACTAAACCAAGAAGGACGATAGATAGATTGATAGATAGATAGATTGATAGAGAGAGAGAGAGGTGCTAAGAGAGAAATACAATAGGAAGAATGAAGAAGAGGAAGAAGAGGAAGAGGCGGATGGAATTGGAAGGACGAGAGAGAGAGAGAGAGAGAGAGAGAGAGAGAAGTAAAAAGAAGAGGAAGAAAATGCACCAGAAAGGAAGATAGATAGATAGATAGATAGAAGTAAAAAGAATAGGAAGGAAATTCACTAGGAAAGACTATAGATACACACACACACACACACAGAGAGAGAGAGAGAGAGAGAGAGAGAGAGAGAGAGAGGGGGTAGTGAAAAGTTCCAGAAGGACAAGAAGGAAATAGTAGTGGGATAATAAAGAAAAATCGTTAGTTTGTTTATTTGTTTGTTTGGATTTTATGGCATATCAATACATGAAGGTTATTTAATGCCAAATTCTGTCTATACATATAAATTAAATATTCATGATTTGTAAACACATTTTGTAGATAACATTTTAAAACTTACCTGAGCTTATTTTTGCGTACAATTAAATGGCTTAAAGTATTTCACACACGAATAATTCTATTTACTATGAATCATTTGTTTGAACACTAGTAAATAGTTTAAAAGCGCTGGGCTGCAGAATCGTAGTAAGCAAGTTCGAATTCTAGTCGCGCTATTGGGTTCACTTTCAGACAAATACCCTTGAGAAAGGTATGAACCCCCTTATCCTCCCAGCTATGGGTTAAATAGTATCAATGGTGTTCTTCTACAAGGATGGACTGTGAAATCGTGGTAAGCGAGTTCGAACTCCAGTCGCACTATCACGTTCACTTTTGGACAAATGCCCTTGGGAAAAGTAGGAACTCCCTTATCCTCCTAGCTATGGGTTAAATAGTATCAATGGCGTTCTTCTAGAAGGATGGATTTGGCATTGAATAACACACAGAAGTTGATATGACATTAAACAAAGAAACCAAACCAAATTGAAACATCGGATTATATGGGCCATCATTTCATGGGTCGTTTATTATCAACTAAAACATCTATCAAAAAATAAGATCGACTTCTAGGAGCAAAGAAAAATATCAATTCATATGAAAAAAAGAAAAAAAAAAAAAGAAAGAATAATGAAAAAAAAACAAAAAAAAAAACAGATGAAAACAATTAAACAAAAATGTACGCAAAGGAGGAAAAGATCGAATGAAAATAAAAATAATTCAGAAGAAACACAAGCAAAAACAACATTAGAAACAAGCAAAAGAAAACAACAAAACCCCAAAAAACTAAACCAAAACAAACGAAAAAAAAAAAAAAAAGAAAAAATCGCAAAAACAAACAATGACAACAAAAACAGCAAAAAATTCACCACTAAAAAAAAAAAAAAAAAAAGAAGAAAAAAGCCGCACTTATTTTTTCTTTTTTTCAATCTTCTTTATCTCTTCAATCGCGTCAATTTGGTCTGAGTGAACTTAGTAGACCAAGGATCAAAGCACTCTTATCTCAGCTTCCTTTCTTGAATTCCCCTCTTTCGTCTCATTGTCTCCTCTGCAGTATGTCACTAGGGACATTATCAATATTTGGCAAAGCGACCGTTGATGGATATAATAGATTTTTATATAAATGTTCTCAAGCGATGTCAAAGCAGTCATCTCCCGAAAGAACAAAGAAGGGCTAATGAGTTAAAACAAGGGAGTATTATGCTCCCCTCAAAAAAGAAGGAAAAATGGGTATAGCAACGGGGTGTGAGTAGAAGAGAGAGATAGAAAGATGAAGAAAGAACATTATTTGAAAAGGACGAGAATGAGAGGTTTATATATATACATATATATATATATATATATATATATATATATATATATATAAAAATAACCTAAATCGCGAGTCGAAAATTGTCTACTAAAGTTTCACCTTAACGGATCATCAGGAAGCCTAACTTCGACTGAATTCTAGGAGAAATCGCTTTCTTTTATTCACCAAAAACCACCTAGCTTCAAATTTGCATTAAAAAAAAAAATTTTTTTTCTAAAACTTATCCCTAATTATAGAGTAACCATGCCCTTTTGTGTCTACAACTATTTAACACCTCCGATCTTTCGTTTAACATATTCCTACTTTTACAAGCCGCTATCGCCAATTTTTCCTCCATACAAAGTCTACAAGCTCTATTGCCTGCCCTATATTTACGGCATTTCTTTATTACTTCCCATTTCATTATAGGATCTACCCCTGTGTTCTCCTTAAGCTCCCACACATAACTAGATAATGCAGTGCTATGCCTATATTATAATGCAGTGCTATGCCTATATTAGATTAGTAAATATATATATATATATATATATATATAAATATTAGATAAGTAAATATATATATATATATATATATATATATATTAGATTAGTATATATATATATATATATATATATTTATAAAATAAAAATAAGTAAAATTGTCTCCCATAGTCGAGGGTGACCAGAAAGCCCCCTTTTCAATGGCTACTACACCGAGGTTCAGGGGAGTGCGCTACTCCTTTCCCTGGATTGCTCCACTTTACCTTTGATACGTATCTTATATCGCTGAGTGGTAAGCAAAGAGGTATCAAGTACCAAGTCTTTGGTATGACGTGACCTGAGATTGAACCCAAGTCTCCCGGACCATTGGTGAACACTCAACCCAGTGGGCCAATGAGCCGAACCGGTAGGTATAAAATGTAAACAAACGAACACTGCTGCTGCTGTTGCTACATAATACCTTATAATTCCCTAGCCGATATGGTACGCTTGTTGACCGAGCGGTCTGATACTAAGTCTAACCTAAAGTTTCGATCCCCGCTTCAAGCGTCCAACGTGTCTAGCGACACTGAAGAGTTGTGATACAACGAAACAATCTGTCTGTGGATGACAATATATATATATATATATTTGTGTGTGTGTGCATCATCATCATCATCATTATATTGTGCTACTAGCACGGATTTCCCTGACTCTCCCTCGACATTTGTCTCTATTATCCATCTTTTCCGGCATTATAGACTACATCCTGTGTCTGTAAAGAGCTGTTTTAGATAAGTTCTTACACGTTCATGTGAAGGGATCCAAAACAGAACGTCGCTGATGAGTTCGTTTTCACTTCCTCAGCCGATTCCCGCATGTCTGTGACGATATCCCGTCGGCCCACCGACACATCAACTTCTTCGAACCATTTCACTTCTTGGCCGGTGATCAACTAGTGGGTCCGATAGGGGCATCGCACATTTCTTCATAGCTACAAGAAATACAATCAAGGGAATGGGAGGAAAGAACAAAGAACGAACGAACAATATGCTTGGGTTAATTCAAGCGCAAGAAGAGATGTTACGTAACATGGCATTCCCTATGTGCATATGTAGACTTACGCTAGCGTGGATTTCTAGCGAAAATTCTACAA
>OY757943.1:19458562-19518562 GCA_963585895.1 Sepioteuthis lessoniana
GGTGGATAGTGTATATAAAAAAAGAGAAAAAAAATTTAAAAAGGGGTACATATTTTAAGAGGGAATGTGAACAAGCCCCTCCCCCATTACCGCATAAAAAAAGCGATAGAAATGCGTAAGGTTTTGGGAGCTGGCAGGGGTAAATGGTTAGTGAGGTGGTCTCAGGTCGGTGTATCTGGCGGGCGGTGGTGGATGTCTATTCAGAAGTGAAAGTGAATAGAGGCGGCAAGGTAACTAGATCGAATAAGACAATCACCATCAACCCTTACCAGCCTCCCCTTCTTCTCACCCCCAGTTCCTCACCCATCAACTAAATTTCGTTCAATAAATCAATGTTGACCGCCCCTCGGCTTCTTTTGTTTGGTTTTGGGCATGTTTGTTAATTCTTGGCTATTGCACTGGTAGATTCACTAGCCATTAGGAAATGTCTTAGCACAGAAAGTTGGTTGGTTGATATTTTACGGCATATTAACCCTTGTGGGTTATTTAATGCCAAAGCTTGTTTGTTTGGTTTATTTTGGTTGGGTTTTATGGCATATCACCCATTGTAAGTTATTTAATGCCAAATCCTCTTTATACATATATATCAAATATATATGATTTGGCTGGGTTGGGTTTTATGTCATATCAGCCATTGTAGGTTATTTAATGCCAAATCCTCTTTATACATATATATAAAATATATATGATTTGGTTGGGTTGGGTTTTATGGGATATCTAACATTGAAGACTATTTAATGCCAAGTTCTCTTTTAAATATACATGATATGTAAAAGAATAGTTTGTCAGTAATTTCATTGAGTTGGAAACAATTCGTTTGCACACTAGTATTGCTATTGTTTCTACATTGTTAAATGGTTTAAATTATTGCTGTATAACACTTATAATTCTATTCAATATTAATCATTTGTTTGCGCACAGTGAAGTGGTTTCAGGTATTGCTATTTACACGTATTATTCTATTCAATATTACTCATTGGTTTGCGCACAGTCAAATGATTACATATATTGTTATGTATCACGAACAATTCAATTAAACATCAGCCATTTGTTTACACACAGTTAATGATCAAACAGTCCAATTTCAAACAATTCAATTGGGCGTAAGTCATTTGTTGGCTCTCTGTATAAAAGCTGCCCATTCGGCTAGGGTTGTGGAATACTCCGACTGTACTTGTGCAGAGGGGTAAGACCCCCCCCCCACCACCACCAACGAGTGTCCTGGATATGACACTAAACGATCTGATGATGAGGTTCCAGGTGATACTGGAGCTTTGGGGAATGCGGAGTACCCATCGCTCCCAGGTCCTCTCTGGCCTGGATTGGTAGCACCTGATAGGGTCCTATCTATGGGTTAAATAGTACTAAACTGCGTACTTATGCTGAACTGAATTGTTTGAAATAGAACTGTTTTTGACATTGAAACTGTACTTATGCTAAACTGAATTGTTTGAATTAGAACTGTTTGACTAAACTGAATAGCTTGAAAGAGAAATGTTTTTGACAATTAAACAGTGTACTTACATTCAAACTGCGTACTTATGCTAAACCGAATTGTTTGAAATGGAACTGTTTTTGAAATAGAAACTGTACTTACGCTAAACTGAATTGTTTTGACATTTAACTGAGAGTAAACAAAATCTATACTTATACTAGACTTAATTGGTTGAATTAAAACTGACTAAACTGAATAGCTTGAAATAGAAATGTTTTTGACAATTAAACTGTGTACTCATGCTAAACTGAATTGTTTGAATAGAACTGATTATTTGTATAAAAATGGATTTAGCATTAAATAACCTACAATGGTTGATATGCCATAAAACCCAAACAACCAACCAACCTGTTTAAATGTCAAACAGTTCTATTTGACTCATAGATAGGACTCTATCAGGTTCTGCCTCTCCGGGCCAGAGAGGACCCGGGAGCGATGGCAATGAAGGAGTACTCAGCGTTCCCTAAAGCTCCAGCATTATTGGTGCCTCACCATCAGATAGTTTTGTGTAATATCCAGGACACTCGTTGGTGGAGTCTTAACCCTCTGCAGAGATACAGTTGGTGTATTCTGCAGTCACGGCCGATTGGGCTATCTTATTTGTAAACACACACACACACACACACACACACACACATATATATATATATATATATATATATGTATATATATATATGATTTGTAAGCGAATAGTTTGTTTGTAACTTTATTTTTAAATGAGTTGTAAGGGCTCATTTCTTTGTTAGGTTTAGTTAATTAGTTTAAGGGTATATCAACCTTCGTTCAAAATCCATCTTAATTAAACCAATAAACTGGTGGGACAAAGGCATATATATCCTTCCCAAACGTATTAATACGGAAGAAAATTTAATAGCTCGACGTGAGTTCAAATTTCCTTACTGCATTGGTTTGTGCACAGATGGTTTCAAGTATTCCTTTCTAACACTAATAATTCTTTTCAATATTAATCATTTGGTTATACACAGTTAAATGGTTTCAAGTATTGCTATCTGATATTAATAATTCAATTTGATATCAATCATTTATTTGCACATAGTGAGATGGTTTTAAGAATTGCTATCTAACACTAATAATTCTATTCAGGTTCAGGTTTGTTGGTTTAATGGCATATCAACTTTTGTAGATATTTTAATGCCAAATCCATCCTTCCAGAAGAATAGTAGCGGTACTATTTAACCCATAGCTGGGATGATAAGGTGGCTCATAAATTTCTCAAAGGTATTTGTCCAAAAGTGAATGTAATAGTGCGAATCGAATTCGAACTTGCTTCCTACAATTCTGTTGTCCATCGCTTTAACCATTACACCACGAGGACATCCCCATAATTCTCACACCGCAGCAGGGTTTCAAGAAACTAATAAGTTATTACTTAATGATTGAACAGTTCCATTTGAGCCACAAATGGGACCCTAACAGGTACTACAAATCCGGGTCAGAGTGGACCTGGGAGTAATAGCAAGGAAGGGGTACAGCGCATTTCCCAAAGCTCCACGACTGGAGCCTCAACATCAGACGCAGTTTAGTATCGTACCCAGGAATTTATTGTGGATGGGGGAATCTTAACCCTTTGCAGATGCGTAATCGGCGTATTCTACGGCCTTAGACGACAGAGTATCAACATAGACAACTTAAGATATTTTAACAAGCCGTAAGATGGGAATATATAACCACTGACAATATATATGCATATGTGTGTGTGTGTGTGTGTGTGTGTGTGTGTGTGTTTGTTTGTTTTGTTTTACGGCGTATCAACCCTTTTTGGGCCAGTTAATGCCGAATTAAGTTTCAAACAATTCACTCAAGTATAAGTATAATTTTTGTTTGCAAACAGTTAAATGTCAAAACAGTTCTATTTCAAACAATTCAGTTTTGCATAAAGTACGCAGTTTAATTCTATTTGATCCGTAGATAGGACCCTTTCAGGTGTTACCAATCCGGGCCAGAGGGGACTTAGGAACCAAGAGGGTACTCTGCATTCCCCAAAGCTCCAGCATCATTGGAACCTTACTATCAGATTGTTTAGTGTCATATCAGGACACTCGTTGTGTGTGTGTGTGTGTGGGGGGTCTTACCCCTCTGCAGAGATGCAGTCGGTGTATTCTACAGCCTCAGCCGACCGAGCAAGTGTGTGTGTGTGTGTGTGTTATAAACGAAAAATTGACACAAATGTTGGTTGAAGATGTTGTATACCATCACAAGGAAGAATAATGAATTATGGACCATAATGAAGATGAAGGAATTATCATGACACTTCTTTATAAGAATATTCGTATTCTTTCTTAGAGTCGAAGCTTCTGTAAGCGTATGGAAGAGACACAGAGTCAGGGAGACGAAGACACACTGAGAAAGACGGAGACAACGGGGTGGGGGGACTTGGAGACAACGGGGGGGGGACTTGAAGGACTTGGACACTGCTATATTGACCCATAACTTCTTAGCAGCTCTGTGGGACGCTACCGCGGCGGGGTGCCCAACCACTCGCTGGCACTCCCCGTGACTGACCGTATCTCTTCTGGCTCTAAGATTGAGACTGACTGTTTCTCTGTTGGTACCTATAATTTCACAACGCCTACGCATTTCCGGTACACCTACGCATCGCTGCTTTCTTGTTTACACAGTTGAGTCCTGCAGTCACATTCATGGGTCGATATGCAGCAAAGACATATATATATATATATATATATATATATATATATTGTATTTATCTCTGCCTTTCACCGGACAGTATTTGACACAAGGTCTTTTTTTATAGTGGAGGTTTTAGTGAAGGGAGAGGTGTGGCACGAGACTAGACTTGAGCTCTGCTGAACTGATGCTGGTCATCGGCTCACTTAGTGCAATGTGAACCAGGTGATCCTGCAGGACTTTAACTCACTAGATATAACGTAAGGATGCCTGTTCATTGCTTGAACTAGTCGAGAGTGGTCTACTGTTATGCTTTGTTTATTGTTGCCTCATCCGGCACGAATGCCAGACGGCCCAACTATATATATATATATATATATATACCACTTGTCAAGTATAAAATAGAATAACAATGCTGACAGGATAAACACTGACTTCCCCCTCCGCGTTGAATTCTATCTCACCTGGGGATCGACAACACTAAATTCAGTCAGGTTTTTTTTAAAACTTTTATGCTCAAAAAATGGTACTTGATTCCGCTTTGCTGAGCACTCAGCACTGTTTGGTGAGGGTCAAGTGTAAAGTAGAGCAATCCAGGGAATGGAGTAGAGCCCTCCCCTACACCTCGGTGTTGTAGTTATTGAAAAGGGAGCTTTTGGGTCACCCTCGACTAAAGTCGCCAAATTTACTTAATACTTAGGCAATTTAACACTTTAAAATATTGTGATATTGATCGGCATTTTTCTACATAGAGCATTGTGAATATCCGCCACCGTGAAACTTAGAGTTCAGAGATTTTGTCCCGTTTTTTATTGTTAAGAATTTTGGATATTGCTATTTACATTTTTGTGTATATATGACTGTAAAGATTTTACTGAAAAAAAAAAAAAAAACGACTTAACCCTTAAATTTTAATTATATATGTATAAATGTCAACTCTTTTTTTCAGGCTGTATTTTGCGTAAATCAAAATTGATATATATATATATATATATGTATGTATAAATCTTATTTATATTTATTTCTATTCATATATATATATATATATATATATATATAGTTTTATATATATATATATATATAAATTTATATATATATATATATATATATATGTCAACTCCTTATTTCAGGCTATATTTTGTGTAAATCAAAAATTATATATATATATATATATATAAATTTATATCTATATATATATATATATATATATATGCCAACTCCGTTTCCAACAGTTGATACACTGACAGTAAACACTAAGCGGAACGTCACAGCACCCAAACAGCCAGCTAGGCAACTACGGATATGCTGTTTATCTGCGTAATTTCATGATAGTGCAATAGATTTTGAATTCATAGAAATACAAGCCCTAATATTTAAGATTTGCTTGTTTCATGTATGGCTGATGCAATTCTGATTTCAGAGAAAAATTATGTACACCACACATTACAGGAGAGGTTGGTTGGGTTTGGTTTTATGGCACATCAACCATTATTGGTTATTAATGCCAAATCCATTTTTATACAGTTCTATTTCAAACAATTCAGTTCAGTATAAGTATAGTTTTTTGTTTGCACTCAACTGAATGTAAAAAACATTTCTATTTCAAACAATTTAGTTTAACAAAAGTACGCAGTTTAGTTCTTTTTTACCCATTGATAGCACCTTATCAGGTGCTACTACTCCAGGCAAGAGTGGACCAGGGAATGATAGCATTGAAGAGGTACTCTGCATTCCCCAAAGTTCCAGTATTACTGGAACCTCACCATCAGAATGTTTAATGCCATATCGGGGACACTCATTTGGTGGGGGTTGGGGTGGGGTCTTACCCCTCTGCAGAGAAGCAATCGGTGTATTCTACAGCTCTAGTCGATTGGACAAATACACTACTGGATTAATGACAGTTTAATGAGACATAATAATAGTTTATTGAATATACACAAATTAGTATTGTCACTGTACTTACATGGCAGGGCATTTAAAATAGAAGTTATCATTGCTTATCCTCATCCTTCTGGGTAAGTTCTTGCCTACCAGTAACTTACTATTTGTTTGAAGGTTGACCAATACAGCCGGTATAGGTCTAATCCAGAATTTCAGGCTAAAAATTTGAGGTCGACTTATATGCTAAGTCTACATGGACGCTAACTAAACGTATAGAGAAAAAGCTTGACAGCAACTACACAAGAATGCTGCGAGCAATATTGAACAAGTCCTGGAGGCAGCACCCAACAAAGCAGCAGATGTACGGCTACTTACCACCCATGACGAAAACTATCGAAGTCAGACGAATCAGACATGCGGGATACTGCTGGGAAAGTAGGGACGAACTAATATGTGACATACTCCTGTGGACCCCTTCACATGGACGAGCAAAAGCTGAACGACCAGCTAGAACCTACATACAGCAGCTCTGTGCCGATACGGGGTGTAGCTCCGAAGACCTACCGGAAGCAATGAACGATAGAGAAGGGTGGCGAGAAAGGGTCAGGGATATCGGTGCTGATGACGCGACATGATGATGATGATGATATATGCTATGTCGACTAATACACTGCAATTGACGGTAGATGTATTTACTAAACTAAACCGGTTTTTAACTTTGGCTATCAGCAGAAGTTATTTATTTCAAGATGACTTACATTTCAAGACTAGAAGTCTCTGAATGCCACGACGTTGGCTTCACGAGTGAATCAAACTTGAAACTTAAAACACTTGATTTTGCATGAGTTTATAAGTACTTTCTTTCTTTCTTTCTAATGGCATATCAACTTTTGTGGGTTCTCTAATGTCAAAAATTTCTTTGTAGAAAATCAGTAGTGATGTTATTTACTTGGGAGAATAAGAAGGTTCATCCCTTTTCTATGTATATTAGTTCGAAAGTGAACCTAATAGTGCGACTGGAGATTGAACTCGCTTGCTACGACGTCGCAGTCCAGCACATTAGTCACGATGTCAATAAGACTTTCCATAAATAGTTTCCAATTTTTTTCTTTTCATCCCGAAATCATCGTAAAACAGTCTTAGAAGTAAGGAATTTTTAATAATGCATTTTTGAACATTTTAAGATTATTGGTTTGATTTCTTTGTCTAATGGCTAGTCGAGGGTTATTTAATGCCAAAGCTAACTTTTAGAAGAACTGACGTGATGCTATTTAACCCATAGATGGGAGGATAAGGGGGCTCATACCTTTCCGAGGGGTATTTGTCCGAAAGTGAATGTAATAGCGCGACTGGAGTTCGAACTCGTTTTCTACGATTCCGCAGTCCAGCGATTTAACCATTACACCACCAATTTCAAGATGAGAATATAATGTTTTTGGTTGTTTTACTTTGGTGTTACGATAATTTGGTTTGGCTTGATTTGGGTTCTTTGTTTTATATCATATCAACCATCACATGTTATTTAATACCAAGGCCACCTTTCTTGAATAGTAGTGTTATTATTTCATCCATTGCTCGGAGGATAAGGGGGTCCATACCTTTCCCAAGGTTATTTGTAAACGTAATAGCGCGACCGGAGTTCAAACTCGCTTACTTCGATTTCGCAGTCCAACGGTTTAACCATTACACCACAAGAACACCTCCAAGATAATTTGAGGTAAGGGTTTCAAGATGTAATATTCATCAATCTTCATGGATTTGTGAATTGATTTAATTTTGTAGCATTAGTTTTGATTTTAAAATTGTAAAGTCATTCTGATTTGCCTATTCAGAATACGATGGGTAAACTGTCACCATTTTAAATTCTTTATTCTGCGCATGCACTTCGTTCGTTTCCGGTTTTGTCTTCTGTTCTGCAAACTATTGTCAGTTAGGCAATGTCGGTAAGGAAAGCTTAAATATGGATATTATAAGCTATATTAAACGAATCCTGTAAGCAACATGCCACAAAGTACCCATCTCGAAGACCATGCAAATTAGACGAACAAGACATGTGGTACAATGCTGGACGAGCAAGGACGAACTTATAAACGACTTCCTCCAGTGGACCCCTTCACACGGATGCACAAGGACTATCAGCTAGAACTTGTCTAGAACAGCTCTGTACGGACACAGGAAGGAAGCTATGGATGATAGGGATAGAGAGAGAGAGAGTTTGGAAAATCTATGAGAGCACCTCGACACAATGATGGTGGTCATGATAATTTCAAGATATTTTGGTAAATATAACTGATAAAGGGAGATGTCAGTATATTTTTCGCGTAATTTAGACAATAATTGATCCATCGTACCCTGTATATTGTTTAAATCAATGGGTATATTCTTGAAGGTTAGCTGGTGTTTTGGCTGCCGATATTATCATCACAGACGATCAAACCACTTTTTTTTTAAAGACGAAAATGACTTACTTGATCCTATTTACCAACCCCTCCGCTCGGGCAGGATATGACACAAGGTCAATTTTTTAAGCGGAGTTTAACAGGTTTGAATTCAGAGTTTTCCTTCTCCTAGACTAGTTGCCTAACCAAGGCTGAAGAATCTAGTCTGTCCTACTATTTACCCATAGTTGGAGGGAGAATAATTGGATTCATACCTTTCCCAAGGGTATTAGTGCTATGTGAAATGCAATCAGCCTCGTCCGGGTTTTGAACCCGTGTCGCCGTGTTCGTTTCCAACGACGATAACCATTACACCACTTGATGTATGTATATATATATGTAATACAATATATGTACCATACCCATGATACATGGATGTGTGAAATGGACATAGGGAATCCGAAATACACGCGAAACACTTTACGACCTCTTAGTTCACGTACGAAACTTTTTATTACCTTTGAGTTAAAGGTTATTCGACATGAGGAGAGAGAGACACAATCTTTCTATGTTGACTGCTTTTACATCGTCAGCTTTCAACCCAACCAACGCGCGGCGCCCGTAGCGCACAAATTCGTCTGGCCTCGCCCAGCTCTGAATCTCGACTCTCTCGTTCCGAGGCAGGAACTCAACTCACTGACTTTTTCCAAATCTCAGCCCACGCTTCCGGTGCATGACGTCACCCACATCCCCTGGTCACAATTCCTATCTGGAATTTTTATTTTGGAATCTCTGAATGATATATCCTCTCCGCGCCCGCGTGAACACCTGCGTTAATGTTGCACCTAACTAACCCATGCGCTAAGCGAAAGGTTCTCATCCTAACTAAACCGAAAGGCAAGATATACAAAACGAAATCCCTCCGCAATCATATTACATATAGATTAATACTGAGAGGGCAAACTGCGACTTGCAGGTCTCATAGGGCCCGCTGCACCGTTCCGTGCGGTCCGATGGAGCCTCTAAAAATAAATAATAAACACTTGTTCTTGAATAGGGACTAAATTCTTTTGATTTTGAAATATGCGGCCCTTTGATAATTCATAACCCAATGATATGACCCAACCACCAAAAAGTTTGCCCACCCTTTCATTAATATATATCACCCTGTCGGAGGGGCTTATAATAAACCGATTGAATCCGTTGCAGAAAGGTCAAAACCCCTAAAATGGAATATTCTGAACTATTATAGAACCTTGCGATAATGCGGAATTACGGTTACATAGTTACACACATAAACACGCACACACACACACACAATATATATATATATATATATATATATATATATAGAGAGAGAGAGATTTTGATGAATCTGACAAAATGATAAAATAAGTTGAAAAGTGAATAAATAAAAAAAAATTGTTTAGTTTTTTGAGGGAAAGGGTCTAAAGACAAGAAACAGACAAACCCTTTCCTTCCCATATACCTTTGTCATATTTCCACCATGTGTTATCTATTTTCTCAATTGCTAAAATGTTGAAAAACTCTTACTCTGAAGAAGTTCTTCCTTGAATAAAGGACGAAATATCACTTCTAAACCCTTTGTAAATGTTTGATTTATTCACTTTTCCTCTTATTTTTATCATATATATATATATATATATATATATATATATATAAAGAACAGAGGAGAAAAATGTTTAAAAACCTCGGCTAAATCAATGTGCTTAAAAATCTCGGCTAAATCAATGTGCCGGTCAGCAGAACAGTATAAAAGCTAAAAACAACTCAAATCCCTCTTTCTTGGGTTTCTTTCCATAACCAGTAGCTTTATGTTTTCTTTGAGATCGAAAGACAAAAACAGCGGAGTCTAACAGGTTTTTATTCAGATTTTTTTCCTTTTCCTTAACCGGTTGCCATACCAAGGCTAATGAGTCCAGTCTACCATAATATTTGCCCATAGTGCTATGTGAAATGCAAACAGCCTCGTATCCATTTTCAGCAACGATAACCTTTACATTACGAGCACCTCTACACACACACACACACACATACATCTATTTGATCCATAGATAGGACCCTAACAGGTACAAACACTCCGGTTCAGAGTGGGCCTGGAAGTAATGGCATTGAAAGGGATTCTCCAATCACTTCAGATCTTCAGAAGTAGAGTTTCACCATCTGATGCAGTTTAATGTCATACCCTGACCCAGCAGCTGAGTAAGAATACTCTCCACCAAAAAAAGTGTGGGGGGGAGCATCCTGGGTATGATACTAAACTTCATCTGATAGTGAGGGTTCAGTTCTGGAGATTTGGGGAGTGTAGAGTACCCCTTCATTGCCATTACTCTCAGTTCCACTCTGACCCAGAGTGGCATTACCTGTTAGGGTATCATCTCTGGGTCAAATTGATCTGTTTAAAACTTATTCATACTCGATAGGATTGTGGACAAAAGAAACAAACAATTAAGAGACAACTACACAAAAATGTAATGAACGTACAATGAGCGCGATTCCCTTACTTCAAAGCCTAGAATAGCCCGAGACGAGTTGACATGACGTTAAAATCATTCAATCAACCAAAATTGTGTTTTCCTTTCTTTTTTAAAGAGGAGCAAGGACAAATTCATAAGTGACGTTCATCTATGGACCCCTACACATGGACGTGCCAGTGTTGACCGACCAGCAAGAACTTATTTACATCAGCTCTATGCTGACACAGGATGTAGCCTGGAAGGCTTGCTGGGAGCGACAGATGACAAGGACAGAGAGAGAGAGAGAGAGAGAGAGAGAAGAGAGAGAGAGAAAGAGAGGAAATCTGAGCTGTTAGTCCGACTTGATGATGATGATGATGACCTTTGGGAATGTTATGATCCCCACCTATTCCTTGCAGCTAGGGGTTAAATTTTGGCACTACTGTTCTTCTTTGAAGAGTGGGCCTGGTAGTAATTGAAAATAAAGAATGAATTCAATCTTGCCCAAAGGTCCAGAACTGGTGTCTTACTAACGAATCCAGTTTAGTATCCTACTACGGTACAACGTGAACCGGCTCATTGGCCTAGTGGGTAAAGTGTTCGCCAATGGCCTGGGAGACCTAGGTTCAATCCCAGGTCGCGTCATACCAAAGGCTTTAAAAATGGTACTCGATACCTCCTTGCTTGACACTCAGCAATAAAAGATACGTATCGAGGGTAAAGTGGAGCAATCCAGGGAAAGGAGTAGCGCCCTCCCCAACACCTCGGTGTAGTTGCTATTGAAAAGGGAGCCTTCTGGTCGCCCTCGACTACGGTCACCAACTTTACTTACTTATTTGAAGGCGATAATGTAGATACTTAAAAAAAATTAGAAGGTATATTCTGTTATTTGGTTTGGTTGTAGGGAACCTTCTGGTCACTCTCGACTACGGTCGCTAACTTTACTGTACTTAATAAATTCTATTGTGATGACTTCTGAGATAGATATTTACAAAATCTTCTCAAAAAACGAAGGAAAGGGTTTTTCAAGATCATTACACATAATGTAAAGGAAAATTAAAAATAATATAAAATAAAATGAACAAAATATAAAGATAAAAAATTTAAAAAAAAAAATGTTTTTTTTTCTCCTTTTCCGCCTTGTAGGATAGTGTAATAGTGTTTATCACATTAAAGATCACATCATTCACGAAGACAAGTGGTCGATGTTACGACCAAAGGATTGCTTGATACATATCAGAAAAATAGGACTTAAAAATGCAAATTGATGATTTCCATAGAATTCCAGATATTAGCACCCCCTGGGGGGATAAAAGGAAGTTAAAAAAATCTCATCCTCCACGCCTCCAAATTTGAATCGTTCTCTTAAGAATAAATAAAATGGGAGAAGTATGCATACTGATATCTATGTTCATTCAATCTGTGTATCGAGTTGCCACTCGAAAAGAAGCACCCAGTCCATAATGGCCCACGGGGCTGCAGAATACATCAACTGCATCTCTGCCCATGGGTAAGACTCCCCCAATGAATGACCTAGATATGACACTAAACAATCTGATTGTGAGGCTCCAGTAATGCTGGAGCTTTGAGGAATGTAAAATACTCCTTCATGGGCATCACTCCCAGGTCCACTCTGGCCTGGAGTGCTACCACTCCGGGCCAAAGTGGTAGAGTCCAATCTATGGGT
Organism: Sepioteuthis lessoniana; assembly: GCA_963585895.1. NCBI lineage: Eukaryota > Metazoa > Mollusca > Cephalopoda > Myopsida > Loliginidae > Sepioteuthis > Sepioteuthis lessoniana. Next base: position 19,471,127 of record OY757943.1, read on the forward strand.
CAAATAGAACTGTTTTTACATTTAAATGTCTGTAAAAAAAAATTGTATGTTATGCTAAATTGAATCATTTGAAAATAAACTGTTTATTTATTTAACTGAGTGTGGACAAATGACTGACATTTAATTGAATTGTGAGTGAAACATAGCAATACTTGAAAACATTAAACTGTGTGTAAACAAATGATTGATGTTTTATTGAATTGTGAGTGATACATAGCAATACTTGAAAACATTAAACTGTGTGTAAACAAATGATTGATGTTTTATTGAATTGTGAGTGATACATAGCAATACTTGAAAACATTAAACTGTGTGTAAACAAATGATTGATGTTTTATTGAATTGTGAGTGAAACATAGCAATACTTGAAAACATTAAACTGTGTGTAAACAAATGATTGATGTTTTATTGAATTGTGAGTGATACATAGCAATACTTGAAAACATTAAACTGTGTGTAAACAAATGATTGATTGGTAATAGAATTATTCATATTTGATTGAAATCAGTAAAATCATTTAACTGAAAAAGATGAGCTCAAGGTGGTTTAAAAAGGTTACCTAATGAATAAGAGTGTTTGCCAACGGTCCGGTAGACCGGGGTTCAATCCCAAGACTCAAAAATGGTATTTGATGCCACCCTCAGCATTATAAGGTAAGGATCAAGGGTAAAGTGGAGCAATCCAAGGAATGGATTTGCACCTTCCCCTACACCTCGGTGTAGTAGCTATCGAAAAGGGAGCATTCGGGTCGACCTCGACTAAGGTCACCAACTTTACTTTATATCTAATTCATATGTATAAAAAATTTGGCATTAAATAACCTACAATGATAGATATGCCATAAAACTAAACCAAACGAAACAAAGTCAGTGAACCGCAGGTCGCCATTTTCTTCGAGGTTAACGGACGGAAAGACTAAAAAATTGATGTAGCGAGTTGAAGACGTGGGTTTCAAAGATGATCAGCTCCCACTCCCTATGCATAAAAGCAGAAACTTGCTCAATCCCTCAGCCTCACGCTGGTATACTAGGGCACACCTATTTACACATGCCAACACATAATCCCACGAACCCAGTCGGTAGGGCTTATAATGTGTCCCTTGCATCTTCTGCTGAGGGTTAAGACCCAACCCAAAACAGGGCCTACTGGACAGGAGGCTAAACTGCATTAGGTGCTGAGGTCACAGTTGTCTGAATTTGTCTGAGGAGGGGAGAACAACCTTTCATTGCCATTAATCCCAGATCCATTCTGTGCCCAGAGGGTTAGTACCTGTCAGGGGCCTTATCTATGGATCAAACAGAGCTACTTTAAAATTATTCGTATTAGAAAGGAATACTTTATTTAACTGAATGCAAATTATTTGTGTTAAGAATAGTTACTTAAAACTATAATTGTTTACAAAGGATTTTTTATCATCATCATCAAGTCCCTGCTTTTGGCAGGTCTTCCTAACTATATCCTGTATTCGCACAGAGCTAATGAAATAAAGTTCTTGCTGGTCGGCCAACACTGGCACGTACATGTGATTGGGTCCATAGAAATTCATACGTAACTTTCTTCTATAAATCATTATTATCAGTTACTTAAAATTGTACAATTCCTGGAAATGCTTAAGACCATATCATCACATTGTCGGGCTATCAGCACGGATATTCCTGACCGTCTTTTGTCACACCTCCCTATCGTCTATTGCTTTCGGCAGATCCTCAGGACCACATTCCTTATCGCCACAGAGCTGCTGTATGAAGGTTCGAACTGGACGTCCTGCCTTTGCTCGTTCATGTGAAGGGGTCCACGGGAGTACATCATTCCCGAGCTCGTCCCTACATCTCCAGCAGTGTCCCGCGTGTCTGGTTCGTCTAATTTTGATAGTTTTCGTGATGGGTGGTTGGTGGCCGTATAGCTGCTGCTCTATGAGGTGTTGTCTCCAAGACTTGTTTAATATTGCTCGCAGCATTCTTGTGTAATTGCCATCAAGCTTTTTGTCCACCCGTTTTTTCAGCGTCCATGTGGTGCATCCATATAGCAGCATCGACACGATTGCTGCTTGGAAGAAACTGTACTTCATTTTATCGGTCTGCTCTGACTTCCATATGACCGATAGCCTATAGATTGCTATTCCAAGCCTTTGCTAGTCGTGTGTTGATGTCTGTCTAGTATTAAAAAAAGAATACTTCAAATCATATAACTCTGTGCAAATTACTTGTATTAAGAATAGCAAGTAAAGTTGACGACCTTAGTCGAAGGTGACCCGAAGGCTTTCTTTTCGATAGCTACTATACCGTGCTTTGCCTATGCATGTGTTGACATCGCTTTCATGAGATATTGCTACCGAGGTACACGATCTGATCAACTAATTTCTGAGGCTTGCCGTTTATCGAAAAGATTGTGCCATCTTGATTAAAATAACGACTCAGTCGAATGTAAAATCAAGATTGAAAACAACAACAACAGCAAAAATAGTATAATAGTATCAACAACAACAAAAACCAGATGAGATAAAATAGAATTCAAAAATAAAATGAATTTATAAAAATCTGGGAAAACATATTAAACAAAGACTTGAACAGGAATAGAGACTGCTGAGCAACTTAAATGCCTGATATATATATATATATATATATATATATACAGTGAGAGAGAGAGAGAGAGAGAGAGAGAGAGAGATTAGAGGGAGGGAGAGAAGAAAGAGAGAGTGAGAGAGAAAGAGAGAGAGAGAGAACTACTAGAGAGAGACATGGTATATATATATATATATATGCACACATATATATAGAGAGAGAGATTAGAGGGAGGGAGTGAAGAAAGAGAGAGAGAGAAAAAGAGAGAGAGAACCACGAGAGAGAGAGAGAGAAAGAGAGAGAGAGATATGATATATATACGTATATATATATATATATAGAGAGAGAGATTAGAGGGAAAGAAGAAAGAGAGAGAGAAAGAGAGAGAACCATTAGAGAGAGAGAGAGAGAGAGAGAGAGAGATTATATATATATATATATATATATATATACTACATGGTTCTGTCTGGGTTTCATGCAAACAGAAATCTGTCTGACGATTGCTGATTGCATGAAAGTCAGGGTCACAGACTGTACCATGTAATATAATGTAGATATATATGATATATATATGTATATAGTTCTATATATAAATGCTCTCTCATTGATATTGAACACTATTTAACAATACTGCAACATTTAGTCTTCCGCTAACTCACTAAGTGAGTTAATGGAGGACCAAATAGTAAGAACCATAAACCTCTCATATATATATATATATATATATATATATAGGGTATCACAAAAGTGAGTAGACCCCTTGTATTTCTGCAGATATTTAAGTATATTTGAGTATAATGACAAGCAGTACTCAATTTGGACATTTAGGGGTGTAGTTTCTTCGGAGTGTACTCACTTTTGTTGGCAGGGGTTTAGCTTTTAATGGCCATATTTTGAGTTATTTTGAGGGGGAAATAAATTAACTCTGTTATATAAGCTGCACACAGACTACTTTTCATTGTGTCAAAGTGTCATTTTGTCAGTGTTGTCCCATGAAGAGACATACTTAAATATCTGCAGAAATATGAGGGGTGTACTCACTTTTGTGATACACTGTATGTATATATATATATATAGTCATTCACAGACGGATCTGTTTCGTTCTATCAGAACTCATCAGTGTGGCTAGACAGTAGCTACCCATAGCTGGGATCGAAACCCGGTTTGACTCAAACGCCAAGCCGAAGCCTCTAACCATTCAGCCACGAGCAGCCATTAGCAGCGAAGTAAATTTTAAACGGTTCTGAATCACAATTACTATTGTTTACATACATCCGTTCAACGGCTATATATATATATATATATATATATATATATATATATATATATATATATAAATTGACCTTTGAGGAGGAGGAGAGCAAGAACTATTGGAATCTTTGGAGGGAGAGAGAGTGATAAGTGGGAGGGAAGAAAGAGAGAGAGAGAGAGGACGATTAGAGGGAGGGAAGAGAGAGATAGGTTGATAGACGAAGATATATAAAGTGTGAGAGGAAGTGAAGATCAAGAGTCATTAGATAGATAGATAGATAGATAGAGTTTTGAGGAAGGGGAGAGACAGATAGGGAAGAATTAGAGAGAGGGAAGAGATAGATAGATAGATAGATAGATCCATTAGAGGAAGGGGAGAATAAGAGTCTTTCGAGAGATAGATAGATGGATAGATAGATAGATAGAGAGAGAGAGAGAGAGAGAGAGCAAAGCATCGCAGTATATCAATTTATAAGCAATGTTACTCATCATTCCTTTAAATCTTTTGATTATGGAATTAGAGCGTTTGAGGCGCTCGCTGCGTAACGGTTATCGTCGAACAAAGTGAACTTGACAATTCGAATTCAGATCCTGAACGAAGCTGTCAGCATTTCACATAGCATTAATACCCTTGGGAAAGATATGAATCCAACAATTCTCTTTTTTACCTATAGGTAGATAGTAGGACAGACTTAGGTCTTTAATCTTAGTATGGCAACCGGTATAGAAGGAAAACTCTGAATTCCCTCCTGTTGTAAACCTGGAGAGGGATGGGCTCCGTTAGATTATTCCTATCTAAGACACGATGATGATTTGGATATTACTCTCAATACGTGCCCTATACTTACGGCCTTGTGCCATAACTAAGATAAGTATGATAAATGACTGCAAGTGTAAATTGTCCATGACAGATGAAAAGGGCGAATGATGGGCGCAAATCCAAATAACTGGACCCAAAATTGATTCGTTTCAAAAGTACACTTGTTCACCATACACGATCTGTCGTCACAATGACCGAAATGTTTTATTTTACACAAACTTTCTTCTTTTAATGGAAAGAAATATGGGGCACCCTGTGAGAATCGAACTCACTATGATTAGGTTTCTTTGTTTTATGACATTTCAACTTACGTGGACTATTTAATGCCATCATAGTAGAAGAACAATAGTTGATAAGGAAATTCTCACTTTTTCTAAGGGTATTAGTCCAAAAGATAACTTAATAGCGCAACTGGAGTTCGAACTCACTGTCTATGATGTTACAGTCCGGCACGTTAGTCACGACGCTACAGAGACTCCCCAACTATCAATGGCCTGCAAGCTCTATGACCAATTGACGAATCTTTTGGTACATATATATTTTGGTTATAGGATTTTAATGTTGTAAAGTTTGCTAATAAATAATGCTAAATGATATCCATTTTCATTGTATATTATTCCACAAGAAATAATAAAATCTTATTCTTTTAGGACAAGGAGAATTTGAACTTAAGAAATATTGTTCGGAGAGTACTTATTTTGGGGAATATTGTAATACCTAATGATGTCCGTTTTGGTTTTATAATATTCCCTAAGAAATAGTAAAATTCTATTAATTTTAGTTTAGAAGAATTTTAACAAAAGGAATATTGTTGAAAGTGTTTTTATTTGGGGAATATTGTAATACCTAACGATTTCCGTTTTAATTGTATAATGTTCCCCTAGAAATAAAATCCTGTTATTTCTGGTTTATAAGAATTTTAACTTAAGGAATATTGTTGGCAGTGTACTTATTTGATGAATATTGTAATACGTAAGGATGTCTGTTTTGGTTTTATGCTCCCCTGGAAATAATGAAATCCTATCATTTTTAGTTTAGGAGAATAATGATTTTTTAAAAATTTTGAGACCGGCTCAGTGGTCTAGTGGGTAGAGTGTTCGCCAATGGTCCGGGAGACCTTGGTTCAATCCCGGGTCGCGTCATACCAAAGACTTTAAAAATGGTACTTGATACCTCCTTGCTTAGCACTCAGCACTACTAGGTATGTATCGAGGGTAAAGTGGAGCAATCCGGGGAAAGGAGTAGCTTCGTCCCCTACACCTCGGTGTAGTAGCTACTGAAAAAGGAGCCTTCTGGTCGCCCTCGACTACGGTCACCAACTTTACTTACTTATTTGAAGGCGATAATGTAGATTCTAAAAAAAATTAGAAGGTATATTCCGTAATTTGGTTTGGTTGTAGGGGACAAAACTCATGTAGAATGTCTTGAGCAGGACAGAGCCCATCCCTCTCCATGTCTTCGATTGGTTTGAATTCATAGTTTACCATTTTCTATTCCGGTTGCTATACCAAGGTTAAAGGCATCAGTCTCTCCGAGGAATTGTTGGATTCATAGCTATCACAAGGGTATTAGCACTATGTGAAATGCAAACAACCTCGTCCAGGATTTGAACTCGAGCAGCCAGGTCTACTTCGTACGATGATAACTTACTGAAACCCCTCCCTTACAAGAAAAACTAGATTTTGCATAAGAAGAAAGTTGCCCAAGCAAGGTAAGTATATAATGTAATTCATATAAAACAGTTTGTCTTTGTTTAGATCTGATTATTTATATAATAGTGGAAATAGTTTGTTGGTGCGCCTTTCCTACTTGGTTAGTGAGATCCCACTCACAGAAGGTGTCGAAGGAAAAGGCAAAATGAACTGGCCAAAACGATGGATCCAGTGATAAGATCAAATTGTCGGCACGGAAAAACCTCTTGTTGTAAGGGTATGCAATGGCGGTGAAGAGATCGCGGGAAACAGCTGCGTCCAATGTTTTTGCCCGGTGGGGACTGTGGCTCGGACTTTCTGGGTACGTTTATTGGAAACCGATAGAAGATAGTGGCCAAACATGACAAACAGCAACAATGTGATTTCTAGAAACTGATATTTTAATTAATATTTGAAAAGTTGGTATCTTGATAAGGACAGCGTTTATGAAAGGAAAAGAGAATTTGATGTATGCAAAACTTCTAGAACTTGAAACAAATTGTTATCTTGGAGATTGGTCGATAGATACGTAAATATCTGGGCTGATGGCTGATGGAAGTTTTGTCAGGCAGTGATAAGAAAGAGTTGAATATGTGTGTGCAGTGTATGTAAACTATTTTCGCGCGTGTATTTACGTGTGTGTACGCTGGAGTGTCATGAATGAAGAATGGCCAAATCTGGGTTCGCTTTATAAGGTTTCAATCTGTTGGGTGCCGGCAACGGATAACATTAAACAAAAGAAGGAGAATATTCTTGACTACCACTTCTATAAATTTCTTCTTGCGCACTTGGTAGCCTTAGGCTGTTTTCATAAAACATGTTATTAATACGCATGCTCAGTATTCAAATATAGTAAGTTGGCCGACCGTTGTCGAGGGCGACCCGAAGGCTCCCTTTCAATAGCTACTACACTGAGATGTAGTGGAGGGCGCTACTCCTTTCCCTGGATTGCTCCACTTACTCTTGATACGTACCTTATAATGCTCAGTGTTAAACAAGGAGGCATTAAGTACTACTTTTTAAGTCTTTAGTAGCATTAGTAGACATGTAACAGTCACAATTAAAATATCTTGCGTGTTGTCTTGCATATCATGAGTGGCTGGTTGATTGGTGTATTATGACATATCATCCCATGTAGGTTATTAAATGCCAAATCTTATATATATATATATATATATATATATATACGTGGTGCCTTTAATAAGTTTCCATACTTTCTTGTGTAGGCATTTAAAATTATCGTAGACTCTTGAAAATTCAGTATGTTATTCCTATACATCTTATGAGATGACTGGCCAATTTTTATGGTTTCAGCTTTAAATGAACTGCTACAGCAGCAATTGGAATACACCCTACTAAAGGCTGATTGTCACAGCTGGTGAATTTCAAAAATGCAATCTAGACGTGAGGACACTTTAGAAGAACGATATGCAATAAAATTCTGTTTTAAAGTTGGAAAAAATGTCACAGAAACGCATGGAATGCTTCAGACTGCTTTTGGACCATCCTGTATGAATCGAGCATCAGTTTTTGAGTGGCATAAGAGATTCGAGGAAGGCAGGGATTTTGTGAGGGGTGATGAGAGGTGTGGAAGGAGTAAGGAAGTCAATACACCAGAGTTAATTGGCCAAAGGGTTAGGGTTAGGGTTACTATGTTGAGGTTTTAAGGGAGTTCAGCAAGAGATTCCGTCGGAAGAGGCCAGCACTCTTCAAATCGGGACAGTGACATTTCCACCAGGACAATGCACCAGTCCACAACTCCCTCATTGTCACAGACTATTTGACCAAGATGGATATCAAGACAGTTCCTTTCCCTCCCTCTAGTCCAGACCTTACTCCCTGAGACTTTTGGTTATTCCCTAAGCTGAGCGGCTGTCGTTATGAGACAATTGAGGAGATGAAAGAGGCTGTAACGAAGGTCATTGACACGCTCAGACAAGAGGACTTAAATGGGGCCTCCCAGAAGTTGCTGGAACGGTACAACAAGTGCATTGCAGCGGGAGGAGATTACTTGGAAGGGGACTAGAGTTTCATGTGTGTACTATCAATAAAAGTACCATACGAAAAAAAGTCTGGAAACTTATTTAATGATCCTCGTATGTATAAGTAAAGTTGGTGAACTTAGTCGATGGTGGCCCGAAGGCTCCTTTTTCAATAGCTACTACACCGAGGTGTCGGGGAGAACGCTACTCTTTTACCTGGATTGCTTCATTTTACCCTTGATCCGTACCTTATAATGCAAGGAGGCAACGAGTACCATTTTTTTGAGTCTTTGGTATGACTCGATCTAGGATTGAACTCCGATCTCCTAAGCTATTGGTGAACACTCTCTGTAACCATTCTGCTAATTGGCCGGTAAATATGGCTAACAGTAATTCTGTTAATATGAATACTTTTGTTATACTATTCTACCTGGGAGTAAAAGATTTTTTTTAAACGAAGTGTATATACTTGAACTTAGTACGAACTAATTCTCGGAAGAATGACTACATACCAGGTCTGTTTTGAAAGTCATAAAACTGATTTTCTTATTTTTCCTGTTGGCAGCCTAGATTTTATATATATATATATATATATATATATATATATATATATATATTTAAAAAACAAAACAAAACAACAAAGCCAAACAAAAAAAAGGGGTATTCTGAGTATGATTTTATTTATTGATGAATTATTTGCCAAAGGTCAATGTTTCGTTTTCTTTTCAAAATATTAAACCATCATCAGGGCAATGTAGATACAACTTTAGTCTTGATACTTTTTGAACATATTCCGTGTTCATGGCACCCCGGGAAAGATTCTAACTTGAATATTTTTGCTTTTCACTTTTAATTGTATACATATCTACACGCATATATATACATGGGTGAAAAGCGAAAATATTCAAGCCACACCCATACATACCCACATGTGTATGTGTGTTTGGTTTGCTATACTTATAAAGAAAAAGTGCTCAATATCGGTGATAGAGCATATCTAGATCTTAGTTTAAAGTAGCGTAGAAACAAAGTCAACAGCGATTGGTGACTGTCATTTACCCGCCTATACGATCACCAGAGCAAACACTTGGTCATCAAGCGTCATTGACTCTGTATGTAAGCTATCAAAATTTAGATCTATCTATCTATCTATCTATCTATCTATCTATCTATCTATCTATCTATCCTTTCATTTCCTGTAATGATATTTTTAATGGATATTTATCTCGGCATGTTTATCTATCTATCTATCTATCTATCTATCTATCTATCTATCTATGTTCTGTAAAATCCTGTAATTACACTAATTCCATATTGGAATGTGCCCTTTTCTTGGACTAGTATCGTGAAGTGGAGAGACTTTTAGCCTATCTTCCTTGTGACTTTGCTCAAGCCTGTGAGGAAATCCTAGCGCTGATTCATAACTTTGAGTGACTGTTGGATGCCACACACAAACACACTAGCACACATGAATATATATATATATATATATATATATATATATATATATATATATATATATATATATATGTGTGTGTTTGGTTTGGTTTGGTTTGGTTTTATGGCATATCAACCTTTGTAGGTTATTTAACGCCAAATCCATTTTATGTAAATAATCTGTTCTATTTAAAACAATTCAGTTTAGCGTAAGTACAGTTTGTCAAAAACATTTCCATTTCAAACTATTCAAGCAGTTATATGTAACAATTCAGTTAAGTTTAAATACAGTTTTAATATCGAAAAACAGTTCTATTTGAAATAATTCAGTTAAGCATAAGCACGCAGTTTAAGTGTAAGTACGGTTTAATTGTCAAAAACGTTTCTATTTCAAGCTATTCAGTTTACTCAATTCCTTTTAGTATTAGTATGCTGTTAGTTCTATTTAACCCATAGATAGGGCCCTATCAGGTGCTACCACACCGGGCCAGAGTGGACCTGGGAGCGATGGCAATGAAGGGTTACTCCGTATTCCCCAAAGCTCCAGCACTGCTGGAACCTCACCAACAGATTGTTTTGTGTCATATCCAGGACACTCGTTTGGGGGTGGGGTCTTACCCCTCTGCAGTGGTGCAGTCAGTGTATTCTACAGCCCCAGTTGATTGGGCAAATATATGTGTGTGTGTGTGTGTGTGTGGTGTGTGTGTGTATGTGTGTGTGGTGTGTGTGTGTATGTGTGTGTGTGAAAGATTGCCGTCATTGATTCTCATAAAGGAGAAAAAAGAAATATCAGTTCACAAGAGAATTAATGTGACAAACGCTTGTTCAACGCGAATACCACTTCTGAGTAATTGTGATTATACTCAAGTGACAAGCCGATAAAGAATCCGCTGTATGTTTTCTTTCTCAATATGGTATTCTATTATTTTGAGCGGTTATTCTCTTCCTCTTTTGCCATACAGACGTTCAGAGTTACTGCTTGTCATAAAATAGCAGGTTTTTATCATGTTTCACTTTGTTAGATCCATTGTGTTCTGAGTTCACCTATGGGTTTTATAGTAGACTGGACTTTCTCTCGCCTTGGTAAGGTTTGGTTTGGTTTGCTTTAATGGCATATGAACCTTTTGTAGGTTATTTAATGCCAAAGCCATTCTCTTAGAAGAACAGTTGTGGTACTATTTAACCCATAGCTGGGAGGATAAGGGGGTTCATATATTTCCCAAGGGTATTTGCCCGAAAGTGAACGTAATAGCGCGACTGGAATACGAACTCGCTTGTTACGACTCCGCAATCCATCGCTTTAACCATTAGACCACGAGGACACCCCCGCTTTGGTAAGGCGACCGGTCTAGGAGAAAGAAAATATATGAATATATGAATCAATAAATAAGATGAATTTTGCAATATGATTACTGACATTTCACTGATCAGACACGAAACCTAAACCTTTCAAAGGAGTCTGCTCAGCTGCTGGGTTCACGTCTCAAAGAGAAACATCTGTTGACACCAGCAATAAGATTCTACTGGTATCGAGACTGAGAGAGAATTAAGACAGTTGTTCACGTTCCAGGATATATCATCATTGGTTTATTGCAACAACGTTGCTGGAAAAATCAGATCAATGGGCTTAGGGTATGATGATTCAAAATGGAGACATTTTAATGACTCATCCAGCAGAAGTGTCAAAGCAGTTCTTCTACATAATGGGAATAGTTTTTCATCTATCCTTGTTGGGCATTCAGTACAAATGAAAGAAACTTACAGCAACATGGATCATTTACTGTCAGCTGTTAACTATCAGGGGCACAAATGGTTGATCTGTGGAGATCTTAAAGTGGTTGGGCTGGTCCTAGGGCTCCAAGGTGGCTACACAAAGCATCCTTGTTTTTCCTTTACTTTTTTGATATAATTTCCATTCTTTCCCTTTGAAAAACAAGCTTTTGTATCCCTTCAGCATATAAACATTTGACTGAGTTTTTAGCCATTTGCTCATACTATTCTTTACTTTACCATCGCTTTATTCTCACTGAAATTCGTTGCGGGGAACAAACCAGTGAAAATAAGAGAGGGACAATTCTTGACTGTAAGGTTGATGTGGCAGCTCTTCCTGACCAAACTGGTTTCCATTTTTCATGCCACATTTAAAAAATGTCATATATTGAAGAGAAAATTAGTATAATTAATTTTGAAGACCCTAGACGACTACTCATTTAACATAAGTAAAGTTAAGTTAGTAATTGTTGTCAAGGGTGACCCAAAGGCTCCCTTTTCAATAGCTACTACACCAAGGTGTATGGGAGGGTACTACTCCTTTCCTTGAATTTCTTCACTTTACCCTTGATACGTACCTTATAGTGCTAAGTGTTAAGCAAGGATATATCAAGTATAATTTTTTGAGTCTTTGGTATGACTCGACCTGGGATTTAACCCTGGTCTCTCGGGCCATTGGCGAACACTTTACCCAATAGGCCAATGGACTGGTTAATCACTAGACGTAGTGAGCTAATATTCAAATGTAGACATAAAAGTAAGTTTAAACTAGATTGATAGGGGAGGGCTCTCAAGGTTAGCACTACAGACTGGAAGACCATGATGTGGATATTGGATGAAATCAGTTAATTTAGGACTATTAGGGGATAAAACAAATTCATTTCAGTAATTGATAGAATAATATTGCCGGATGTCTATGTAGCGAATTTACTAGGTATACTGAAGGCCTTTATAGCGTTGGAATAAGGTTTTAATTTAAATTTGTTAACTTAATTTCGGCCGTTTTTGGCAACTACTACGAGTTGGAGTGGCTGGAACCCCTATCACCATCCAATCAGATGTAAATAAGATAAACGTGGAAGCAATAAGTTTATAAAAATACCAAAAATGGAAAAAGGTCAAGTGGGGCTAGTCGTCCAAATATTCCCGGGACCATGCATATGGACCCCCCTCCAAACAATCAAGTTAGCGGGTTTAAATTGTGATAAAATTCCACTAGCTGTGGCGAACCCACACCAATTGACCTTGGGTGGGCCGACGAACGGTTTACCCGTTGTTTTTTTAGGTTTTAATGTCTTTATTGTTATACTCCTCTTCTTTATTCGTTTGAGGTTTCCCCTTTCTTTTTCACCCCCCCCATATATATATATATATATATATATATATATATATATATATATATATTCTGCAAACTATATTTGCTGATTTCACCTCCAGAAGAAGCGTGTATGTCATCTGAAGAGGCGAAGATAATATTCTTCGTTGAAATAGATTTATAATGGCCCTTTAACCATGGTTGAGTTTTCTTCCTTTTACATATATATATATATATATATATATATATATATATGTGTGTGTGTGTGTGTGTGTGTGTGTGTGTGTGTACTATTGCAACTTTTTCTTTCCATGTGGAGCACCAAACCGTAGCCTCTGAATATCAGCGATGGGTCTGCAGCATCAGTATAGATAATTTTTCTTTTGATATAAATTGTATAATTGATTCTGAAGTGCGAGTGTTGTAATGTTTATCGATGCAAAAAACGGAACCGGTATGCCGGGTCCAAATTCTGGTCACGGCCTTCGGTGTTTTCTTGGAACTAATATGCTTGGGAAAGGCTTGAATATATAGCTTGTATCAATAGCTATGAGTAGAATAATAGAGAAGATCGGGATCTCTGGCCCTGGCAGTATGTATTTACCCAACCGTTCCACTATGAGCAGGATGTGACACAAGGTCAATTTTTAGGCGGAGTTCAGCTGGTTTGAATTCAGAGTTTTCCTTCTCCTCGTGTGGTTTCCATACCTAGGCTAAGGCACCCATCTGTCTTATTTACCTATAGTTGAAAGATGGAGTGGGAAAAGAGATGAACTCAAGCCCTTCTTAAGGGCATTTGCGCGAAGTGAAACACAGTCAGCCTCATTCTGAATTTGTACGGGTCGCCGATTCAATTTCGTAAAGTAAGCTCGCCTGACTGGGTAAACAGTCTAGGAGAAGGACAAACAATCATTTCGAAAGCAACAGGACTCTGAGTCTTGAAAGTCTAGTTTGTAAAAAAACCAAAAAAAAAAAAACCAAAACAAAACAAACAAAACAAAACAAAACAAATATATCACTCACTCATAGCTTGGCTTTGTGAAACAGAAACCAAGAAGGAGCCGGTCAACACCGACTGCAGGCACGATCATGGTTGATAAAAAATGGCATTCACTAAAAATTCTAACCCCACAACGATACCATTCAGTTGCAAATTGGACTGAACGTTCCTCTAGTCTTTATGTTAGGTCATTTCGAGCGTATTGCTCAAATATAAATCTTGTTAGGGTGTGCCTTTTTGGCTGGGGAATAATGATATATATATATATATATATATATAATCATAATAGAAATTATATATACATACATACGTAAATACACACACACACACACACACACACACACACACACACACACACACACACACACACACACACACACACACATATATATATATATGTATAGCTGATTCATCTGATGATTGTATTTTTATTCCTTTCCGCACCAAAAAAATGCACAAAACTGCCATGGGGTAGCCAAAGAAGAATGAGTGAATATAAATTTATTTTAAGTTTTATCTTATTCTGCTACCAGGTAGTGAACACCTTGATTTTCTGAAAAAAACATTTTTTTCTAAAAGACTTTTTCATCCATGTAAAAGCTCTATCCTTGATATTGAGCACTGTTTAATAATACGGCAATATTTCGTCCTCCCTTAACTGACCAAGTGAACTAGGGAAAACCATAACCTTTACTAGATAGATAAATATTTAGATAGATAGATAGTGATATCTGCAAAGGTTACATGACAATTGTATTCAAGAGGTGAATATTAATTTTTTGCCAAATAAAAAATTTCGACGTAAAATGAAAACTTGAGGACGTAACATGGAAATAGATATTTAAATGCAGTTCATTTAAATAACGTTTTCCATTGTGTCTTTACGTGCGCTTATATATCGTCGCTTACGTATTTCTTTTTTGCTGCTTTTAATTAAATTTTTTAAAAAAATTGACAGCTGACGTCAGTTGCTGATTGGAAAAGGTGATAAAAAAGTCAGTCAATCCAATGAAAGTAATTTAAATGCAGTGCCCCCCACAAAAAGAAAAAAGAAAAAAGAAAAAAAAGAAGAAAAAACCCGCCACAACGTTATTACTTTAACAAAATGGCAAATCCTTATTCTTTAAAGCAAACGTTTATTATATTTAAGAAACGAGGAAGATTTTTTGAAAGCAGCCATTGTGTATATAATTTTATCCGTCAGAAGAAAAAATCTATGATCGGTTATTTTTCCTGATAAGGAAATTCAATGTTGACGATGTGGTAAATCCTATGTCGTATTGGTGTGTCAACTATGGGACGTCCAGTGTTCGCCAAACGCCCGGGAAACCAAGGTTCAAACCCAGGTCGAGTCATACCAAAGACTCAAAAATGGTACTTGATACCTCCTTGTTTAACACTTAGCATGATAAAGCCAAATCTGGCCTTACTTTGTATACGTATCTAGGAACAATCCAGGGAAAGGAGTAGCGTCCTTTCCTACACTTCGAGGTAGTAACTATTGAAAAGGGAATCTTTGTGTTGCCCTCGACTACTTTACTTTATATATAAAATATATATATATATATATATATATATATATATATATATATATATATATATATATATATATATATATACTTTTTATATAAAAATAAAAAATGACTTGTTAGGTGCCATTACGAATTTATTTCTGGTCGGATGACCATCATCAGATGTTACAAAAATTTTGTTTTATTTAAGTTTGAAGTGTTCTCTCTCTCTCTCTCTCTCTCTCTCTCTCTCTATATATATATATATATATATATATATATATATATATAACCCAATCATCTGTGGCGATGGAATACATCAATTGCATCGCTGCAAAGGGTAAGTCTCCCCCCCCACCAACGAATGTTTACGATATGACACTAAACCATCAGATGTTGAGATTCCAGTCCTGGATCGTTGGAGAATATGGAGAACCCTTCATTGTCGTTATTCTCCGGTCCACTTCGATCCACGATCCGTTACGGTTGCATCTATGGGTCAAATAGAACTATTTAATCAATCTACTGCACTTGAAACCATTCACCTGTGATTGAACAAATGATAAATTGGATTATTAGTATTAAATAACAATACTTGAAACTATTTAACTATTTGTGCAAACAAACGATTAATATTAAATAGTATTTCACTGATCCACCTAATTTTTGGCGCAAAGAAACAAAACGCGTTTTTTGAGATAATTTGTTGGTACTGATACTGAAAATGGCTTTAGTTTTTCATGGTTAGCTACCTTTTTTGTTATATTGTAATTGGTTATTTAAGGAAAAAAGATCAATTTATGATCTTAGCTGATCGCAAAATTTAAATATCAAAGGTCATCGAAACCCATTAATTTTTAGGTAGGCTGAGCGATCTACATCAGCCATTTCAAAAAAACTATTTTTATAAGTAAAAAAAGTGTTTTTGAGTGAAAAAAAAGTTAAGTAGAAGAACTGAATTTTTCCAATTTATCGTCAAATGACGCAATACAACAATTATGAGAAATAGTGAGATTGTAATTGTGCAAATGCATTAAGTGCAATGCATTAAATAACCTACATGGGCTGATATGTCGTGGGCTGATATGTCGTGGGCTGATATGTCATAATAAATAACCTTCATGGGCTGATATGTCGTGGGCTGATATGTCATAATAAATAACCTACATAGGCTGATATGTCATGGGCTGATATGTCATAATAAATAACCTACATGGCCTGATATGTCGTGGGCTGATATGTCGTGGGCTGATATGTCATAATAAATAACCTACATCGGCTGATATGTCATGGGCTGATATGTCGTGGGCTGATATGTCAAAATAAATAACCTACATAGGCTGATATGTCGTGGGCTGATATGTCGTGGGTTGATATGTCATAATAAATAACCTACATGGGCTGATATGTCGTGGGCTGATATGTCGTGGGCTGATATGTCATAATAAATAACCTACATGGGCTGATATGTCGTGGGCTGATATATCATAATAAATAACCTACATGGGCTGATATGTAAGGGGCTGATATGTCGTGGGCTGATATGTCATAATAAATAACCTACATGGGCTGATATGTCGTGGGCTGATATGTCATAATAAATAACCTACATGGGCTGATATGTCATGGGCTGATATGTCGTGGGCTGATATGTCATAATAAATAACCTACATGGGCTGATATGTCGTGGGCTGATATGTCATAATAAATAACCTACATGGGCTGATATGTCGTGGGCTGATATGTCGTAATAAATAACCTACATGGGCTGATATGTCGTGGGCTGATATGTTATAATAAATAACCTACATGGGCTGATATGTCGTGGGCTGATATGTCGTGGGCTGATATGTCATAATAAATAACCTACATGGGCTGATATGTCGTGGGCTGATATATCGTGGGCTGATATGTCATAATAAATAACCTACATAGGCTGATATGTCATGGGCTGATATGTCATAATAAATAACCTACATGGGCTGATATGTCGTGGGCTGATATGTCGTGGGCTGATATGTCATAATAAATAACCTACATCGGCTGATATGTCATGGGCTGATATGTCGTGGGCTGATATGTCAAAATAAATAACCTACATGGGCTGATATGTCGTGGGCTGATATGTCGTGGGTTGATATGTCATAATAAATAACCTACATGGGCTGATATGTCGTGGGCTGATATGTCGTGGGCTGATATGTCATAATAAATAACCTACATGGGCTGATATGTCATGGGCTGATATGTCGTGGGCTGATATGTCATAATAAATAACCTACATGGGCTGATATATCGTGGGCTGATATGTCATAATAAATAACCTACATGGGCTGATATGTCGTGGGCTGATATGTCGTAATAAATAACCTACATGGGCTGATATGTCGTGGGCTGATATGTTATAATAAATAACCTACATGGGCTGATATGTCGTGGGCTGATATGTCGTGGGCTGATATGTCATAATAAATAACCTACATCGGCTGATATGTCATGGGCTGATATGTCGTGGGCGGATATGTCATAATAAATAACCTACATGGGCTGATATGTCGTGGGCTGATATGTCGTGGGCTGATATGTCATAATAAATAACCTACATGGGCTGATATGTCATGGGCTCATATGTCGTGGGCTGATATGTCATAATAAATAACCTACATGGGCTGATATGTCGTGGGCTGATATGTCGTGGGCTGATATGTCATAATAAATAACCTACATGGGCTGATATGTCATGGGCTGATATGTCGTGGGCTGATATGTCATAATAAATAACCTACATGGGCTGATATGTCATGGGCTGATATGTCATAATAAATAACCTACATGGGTTGATATGTCATGGGCTGATATGTCATGATAAATAACCTACATGTGTTGATATGTCATGGGCTGATATATCATAATAAATAACCTACATGGGCTGATATGTCGTGGGCTGATATGTCGTGGGCTGATATGTCATAATAAATAACCTACATGGGCTGATATGTCATGCGCTGATATGTCATAATAAATAACCTACATGGGCTGATATGTCGTGGGCTGATATGTCATAATAAATAACCTACATGGGCTGATATGTCATGGGCTGATATGTCATAATAAATAACCTACGTGGGCTGATATGTCATGGGCTGATATGTCATAATAAATAACCTACATGGGCTGATATGTCGTGGGCTGATATGTCATAATAAATAACCTACATGGGCTGATATGTCATGGGCTGATATGTTATAATAAATAAACTACATGGGCTTATATGTCATGGGCTGATATGTCGTGGGCTGATATGTCATAATAAATAACATATATGGGCTGATATGTCATGGGCATATATGTCATAATAAATAACCTACATCGGCTGATATGTCATGGGCTGATATGTCATAATAAATAACCTACATGGGCTGATATGTCATGGGCTGATATGTCATAATAAATAACCTACATGGTCTGATATGTCATGGGCTGATATGTCATAATAAGTAACCTACATGGGCTGATATGTCATGGGGTGATATGTTATAATAAATAACCTACATGGGCTGATATGTCATGGGCTGATATGTCATAATAAATAACCTACATGGGCTGATATGTCATGGGCTGATATGTCATAATAAATAATCTACATGGGCTGATATGTCATTGGCTGATATGTCATAATAAATAACCTACATGGGCTGATATGTCATGGGCTGATATGTCATAATAAATAACCTACATGGGCTGATATGTCATGGGCTGATATGTCGTGGGCTGATATGTCATAATAAATAACATATATGGGCTGATATGTCATGGGCTGATATGTCATAATAAATAACCTACATCGGCTGATATGTCGTGGGCTGATATGTCATAATAAATAACCTACATGGGCTGATATTTCATGGGCTGATATGTCATAATAAATAACCTACATGGGCTGATATGTCATGGGCTGATATGTCATAATAAATAACCTACATGGGCTGATATGTCATGGGCTGATATGTCATAATAAATAACCTACATGGGCTGATATGTCATGGGCTGATATGTCATAATAAATAACCTACATGGGCTGATATGTCATGGGCTGATATGTCATAATAAATAACCTACATGGGCTGATATGTCATGGGCTGATATGTCATAATACACCAATCAACCAGCCACTCAAGATATGCAAGACTACATGCAAGATTTTTTAATTGTGACTGTTACATGTCTACTGATGTTACTTTAAAAATAGTACCTAATGTCTCCTTGTTTAACACTGTTGTTCATCCTATTCACCCAACTCCTCCGCTCGGGCTGGATATGACAAGGTCAGTTTTTAAGCGGAGTTTAACAGGTTTGAAGTCAGAGTTTTCCTTCTCCTAGACTAATTGGCTCACCAAGGCTGAAGAAACCAGTCTGCCCTTCTATTTACCCATAGCTGGAGGGAGAATAATTGGATTCATACCGTTCCCAAGGGTATTAGTGCTATGTGAAATGCAATCAATCTCGTCCAGGATTTGAACTCGTGTCGCTGTTGTTCATGCCTTCGCTAGGTGCATATTGATGTCACTTTTAGTCGATGAGACGCTGCTACCGAGGTAATTGAACTTGTCCACTAATTTCAGATAACTGCTATTTAGAGTGGAGGTGGCTCCTTTTTGATTAAAACACAAGAATTCTGTTTTGTCTGCATTTACGTGGAAGCCAGTGCCACCTGCTGCCTGCTCCAGTCTATGCATCAGGGATTCAGCCTGACTTAGGTCTATTTGACAGAAGTGCTAGGTCATCTACATAGTCTGTTTCAGTAATAGTTTCTACAGGGTAGAGTTAGAGAGAGAGAGAGAGAGAGAGTGAGAGAGAAAGAGAGAGTGAAAGAGAGAGAGAAAGAGAGAGAGAGAGAAAGAGAGAGTGAGGGAGTGAGAGAAAGAGAGTGAGAGAGAGAGTTAGAGAGAGAGTGAGAGAAAGAGAGAGAGTGAGAGAAAGAGAGAGATGCCCACGCTATCGAAAGATTAACATTACTTTGTATATCTCTTTATCACGAATTCCTATCAAATTTTATACAAATCATTTGTTAAATTATTAAATGTGGCCACTGCCCCCCTGCAGGGGGGTAAGACCCCGCCTCAATGAGTGTTCTGGACATGACAGTAAACAATCTGATGGTGAGGTTCCAGTGATGCTGGAACTTTGGGGAATGCGAAGCACCTCTTCCTTGCCATTGCTCCCAGGTCTTCTCTGGCTGTGAATGGTAACACCTGATAGGGGCCTGTCTATGGGTTAAATAGAACAAAACTGCGTACTTATGCTAAACTGAATGGTCTAAAATGGAACTGTTTTTGAAATAGAAACTGTACTTGCGCTAAACTGAATTGTTTTGACTTTTAACAGAGAGTAAACAAAATCTATACTTATACTGAATTTGATTGGTTGAATTAGAACGGTTTGACTAAACTGAATAGCTTGAAATAGAAATGTTTTTGACAATTAAACTGCACTTAAATTTAAACTGCGTAATTATGCTAAACTGAATTGTTTGAAATGGAACTATTTTTGACATCGAAACTCTACTTACACTAAACTGAATTGTTAATATAGAACTGTTTTGACATTTACTTGAGTGTAAACATAATTTGTACTTAACTAAACTGAATTAACTGAATTAGAACTGTTTGACTAAACGGAATAGCTTGAAATAGAAACGTTTTTGACAATTAAACTGTGTATTCATGCTAAGCTGAATTGCTTGAAATAGAAAACTGACTTTTTGCATAAAAATAAATTTGGCGATAAATAATCTACAAAAGTTGATATACCAACCAACCAACCAACCAACCAGCCACCAGCACCTTTGATTTTAACTGCTTAATGTCTTTGATCGGTGGAACAGATTACAGAACCACCCAAAGGTCCACACATAACTACGCACTTAACCGTAGATGGTGCTCGAATCATTTAAAGCCGATGTATTATAAAATTTCCCTTATATAATATTGTGATCGTCAGGAAAAATGTTTACACTCAAAATCTACCTGTTAAGTAGAAACAAAAATATATTTTCTGAAAAACGTAAAGTAAAACAAATTTGAAATTTTTGAAGATTATCCTGATGATTTTATACAGAAATCTATTCGTTTGATTCAGAATTTCGTTCGTTTTTTGGAGCTGATTTTTTTGGATCGAAATAACGAGCAATGTTAATTTTTTTTTCTTCGTGTAACATCATTATGAATACTGTCCGCAAAATTTCTGAAAATCAATATTTTAAGGCAGGAAAATAAAAGAAATCTGCCAAAGTTGGGGAGTTTAAAATAATTATTCATGTCGGTTCGAGGTAAGACGTTGAATCCAACCAAAGTCAAAAACAAATGATTTGTTCTGAAAGAATTTTTCTTGTTTCGAAATAGATAGACTTGAGAGAATAAGTTTTCAGGATGTGCCCGAAAAATTCTACCTCCAGAGACATCACACACACACACACACACACACACACACACACACACACACACACACACACACACACACACACACACAGAGATAGATAGATAGATATTAATCAAGTCTTACTCTCTTACCTGACGGAGACGGGTAGTTCAGCTACTGTAAGATTTGTTCGTTTACTTTAACTAAATAGTTAGATTTTATTTATTTATTTTGCTTTTCTTTTCTTTTTCTTGGGTCCAATGTTTGTTTGTGTCTGAATAATGACAAGATTTATGCGTGTATTAGTAATTAACGTTTATAGGCGTCAATATTTGTAAATGTTTCTCGGAATAAAAAGAAAGTCACTCGCGAATTTTGTTTCGGACACGCACTAATTTAAACGGCGCTCGACCTGAAGAAGGCGCTAATCGGTCGAAACGGCGTCTATTAATGTCACTTGAAGAAAATTCATAGACATGTTCATAAGCAGTCAAACAGTCACACGTATATAACGCAAAAAAAAAAAGACGGGAAGAGAGAAGGGAGGTAGGTAAGAGAAGGGAGATAGATGAAGGAGAGGAGATAGGGAAGTGGGGGTGGTGGTGATTGCGAGGGTGGTGTTGTCGTTTTCCGTATTTTCCCTTTCGTACTTACATTGTCTTCGGTCACCTTTCAGCACTTGTCGCGCAGACAGCCACCTCTCTCCCCGATCAAAAAAAAAAAAAAAAAAAAAAAAAAATCCCCTACCCTACCGACCTATATGTAAATCTGCTGCCAAGAATGTGGTTGGCCATTTTAACGCCAGTGCAGTACACGTGTGTATCGGGGCAGACACGTGGGATCTGTGCGTCCACGCGTGTCTGACGAGTGCGCATGACAACTCCCCAACCAACGCCAACAGGCGTGCGTGCGTGCGTCTCCAAACCGAGTTATCCATTCTCTTTCTGTCAGTCTGTCTGTCTGTCTGTCTGTCTCGGTCTTTGGCTCGACAGATACCCTGAAACGTATCCATCAAGGTCCTCGTAATCTACCAACCTCAGACTTTGATTCGTTGGAATCATGGATTTTACAAGTAGATACCAGTTAAAAAGAAAAGAAAAGAAAAACTTGCTTAAGACAGGCGTCCGCCCATCCATTATTTAATCAGACCAACCGGCTTTAACCACTTCCGGTATATGGGTGATAAGTCAACTATAAATCATAGAGAGGACACTTCGTAGAATGTTACGATTAACAGGCTAATAAAGTAGGCCATTTCTTAGAGGGTGAACCATATTTCTGGTTTTTAGTACCATACAGTTTCGTTGTTAAATGAGTTTATGTGTAAATAAATAATAATAATAATAATAATAATAATAATAATAATAATAATAATAATAACAATATGTGTAAATAAATAATAATAATAATAATAATAATAATAATAATAACTCTCAAAAGCTGAGCGGCAGTGCTTGTGCCGCTAACTAGCAAGCAGTTCATATACTCAGGCAGTCTGAATTTCGGCCAAGGATATCCCCATTTTTACATCGCTGTTGCCTACGATTAACAATATCATTTCCTTTTTATCATTTAAGAATATTGTTATTAAAAATATCATTTTTGCATCGATATTTGCTATACCTGAAATTAATATGGTTCTTATTCTTCTATACAATTCTTTTACCATTTTTTTCTTTATTTATCGTACGAATGATACCATTTGCTTTATTAATTCCAAAATATTTATAGGTTTTATTGTGTTCTAAATCTTTATTTTCCGTGTTTATATCAAAAGCGATGTTTTTAGACTTTACTAGGGAACCTTTTCTAAATGGGACTTCTGCCCATTTCTCTAGATAAAATAGCAGCCCTGTCATCAGTAAATTTTTTATAGTACTCAACTGACCTTCCTAAAGGTCATTACTTTTTGGATATAACTTTGAATCATCTACAGTGGTTATTATTATTGGGATATTATTTTTTGGATATAAGTTTAAATCCTCTATTGTGGTTATTACTATTTTTGGGATATAAGTTTAAATCCTCTATACTTGTTATTATTATCTTTGGGATATAAGTTTAAATCCTCTATAGCTGTTATTATTATCTTTGGGAAATAAGTTTAAATCCTCTATAGCTGTTATTATCATCTTTGGGATATAAGTTTAAATCCTCTATAGTTGTTATTATTATCTTTGGGATATAAGTTTAAATCCTCTATAGCTGTTATTATTATCTTTGGGAAATAAGTTTAAATCCTCTATAGCTGTTATTATTATCTTTGGGATATAAGTTTAAATCCTCTACAGCTGTTATTATCATCTTTGGGATATTAGTTTAAATCCTCTATAGTTGTTATTATCTTTGGGATATAACTTTAAATCCTCTATAGTGGTTTATTTTTTAGTCGTAGATTTTTTTTTATCCATATTCTGTATTTTCAGTTCAATATAGAGATGTGTAAGGGCTATAAAAAAACAAAAAAAAAAAAAAAAAAAAAAACGAAAAGAAAAAGAGAAATTGAGTCTCCTCGGAAGATTCTATTGTTAATATTGAGATATTTAAATTTGATCATGCCTTTTTCATGGATGAATCTGAGGTTAGTATGCCGTCTTTCTATATTATATTTTAGGAATGTTATTATAACTGAGGATATTAAAAGGGTGAGAACTTTTAAATTCCACTCATGGGGTTCGCTATGAAAAGCTTTTTTTGCTGTCAATTCAAGCCGTATTTAGATTTTTCTGTTTAGATCGACAATTCTTTAGGGCCATCTTGTTTCTGAGGAGCTGATCTTTGCAGCCAAATGATTCCTTTTTTTACCCCTTTTGTTCTCAAGGGAAGATATCCTTACATTCCATGAATTTGACTGTTCACTCCTTTTGAATCGATGTTACCGTTTTGTATGTTGAGGGAAGAAATGAGATGAGTTTCTCTTAATTTTATTGTCATTTTATTTCTTGATAGAATTTTTTTTTTTAGGTTTGGTTTCTTTGTTTAATGGTATATCAACCTTTGTAGGTTATTTAATGCCAAAGCCATTCTCCTAGAAGAACAGTAGTGGTACTATTTAACCCATAGCTGGGAGGATAAGGGGGTTCATACCTTTCCCAAGGGTATTTGCCCGAAAGTGATAGCGCGACTGGAGTACGAACTCGCGTACTACGATTCCACAGTCCATCGCTTTAACCATTACACCACGAGGACCCCCCCCCGCCGAATTTTTTTTAGTCGTCATGAAATATTTTGTTTTATCTAAAGAATGTCGTTCGTTTTTAATTTATTTGATTTTTTTTTATCTTCAGATACGTTGGGCCTTTTAGTTGGATTTTTTCTTCTTCAATTTTTCTATTATTATCGGGATCTTAGATGATTAAAAAATCTTGCTTTTCTAGTTTTTACTTTGATACCCTTACTTATTTAATCAAATATTTATTCTGCATTCCTCTATTTTTTGATTTAAAAAAAAAATTTCCATTTGTGTTACTTAAAGCTATTTTGAATATTATGGTTACTAGACTTTTACCGTAGCACTCGCATTTAAAAGTGTGAGGTTCGGTTTAAAGTCTGGTAGTAGGTCGTCTACGAGGTAGTTTTCAACTTTATCTGCATTCCGTTGTTTTTAACATTTAAAATGTTTTTAGAAGTGCTCTGTCTTTTATATTAATTACCTTAGCGAGTTTTTGTCGATTTTAATCTTATTTTCAGTATAGTCTGGGTGTTCTATTTGAGATTGTCCGTATTTGTTGTACAGGGTGGAACGATAAAATTATCGTCCTAAAGAAAACATCACTACAGCTTTAGTTTAAAACTTTTACTGAAAAAATCAATTCAGGTAACTTGATTATGCAGTAGAGCTAACATCTATTCAATGTAGCCGCCTTCAGCCTCAATCACCGCCTCGATACGGATCCGGAACTGGGAGCATGCCTTTTCCACAAGCATCGGCGGGAGCTCGGTGAATACTCGGCGGATGGCGTCGATCAGGTTGGCTTTGGTGTTGTGGGAGGTCATGCTGGTGATGTTCTCTACCTATGACCAAACGAAGTAGTTCAGGTCGGGGGAGGGGGGCCAGTGAACGAAGGGTACAAAGTCGTAGCACCCCTTCTGAAGCCAAGCCTTGGTCTCTTTGGACTTGTGGGCCGGCGCCGAGTCCTACTGCCACACCCAGGGTCTGCCACCGGCCACCTGATTGCACCAGGGGATCACCACACTCTTCAGTACATCCAGGTACACTTTGATGTTGACTTTCAAGCCGACTTCGAAGATGTGAGGTAGCATGATGGGACCCTCACTTGAAACCACACCAAAGACTATAACCGTAGCCGGAAACTTTGTTTTCATCACCCTGGGCACGTTCCTGTTATTCGTGGCAATCCAGATTTGCATTTTGAGGGTGCTGGCAATGGTCCTGTTGTCATAACTTGGATCGGTAGAGAGCATGGTTGTACAGCGGTGAATCTTCGATCTCGCTCGTTGAACATTGTGTCACTTTCAGACATGATAGAAGCCTTCTATCGCTCTTGGGATTTGTACACAACTGGCCAACTAGTTGATGGTCTGCAACAAAAAAAGAAAACCGGTTTTCATTAAACGGAAATGGAATCATGTCATCTTTTCTCGCGAGACAATTTCATCGTTCCACCCTGTATTAATTTTTTTATTATTGGTGTTTTCATACCGTCATTCTTGATTGCTTTAATGTATTATCTGATATTAAATACGTTCATTTAAAGTGTTACACATTTTTGATATCAGCGACTACCTGTTCTTTGATATTATCCTCTTCAGTATCTGTCAAGCGGTTGCTTTTTGAGAATGTCATCTCGTATTTGCTAATTTATTTGGATCTAAGTGTGTATCTGTACATATTACACTTTTATCGCCTTATTTTTAGGTCCCTTCAGTTGCGTTTCTTGATCACTTATTAAATTCTTAAAAAAATGCATATAATATTTCTTTACAACCCTCTTGTACTCATTTTTTTTTTCTTTTCTGGTGTTTTTATTTTGAACTGGTTACATTGAACTTCTTAGTACATCAAAGTTGGGATTACTCCAGTTCTGATAACTATCAAAGCGAATTAGAAGATTTTGTTTTGATTAGCTGATTTCCCTCCCCCGATCCCTATATGGAGAGACGCAGTCTTTTTAATCCGTGGGAAGACCGATACGAGTGTGTTATGGACTGTGGTTTTCAGATATGGCTTTGGCGCTTTTTATTCTTACTACCAATACACTTTTTTGTTTTCCTGACACGATCAATAGAAAAATATTGTGATCATAACTATTATTAATCCATAAAGGGGGAAATCATATTATGTTATAAATTATTATGTGCTCGTGGTGTAATGGTTATCGTCGTAGGAAATGGACACGGTGACACGAGTTCAAATCCTGGACGAGATTGAATGCATTTTACATAGCACTAATACTCTTGGAAAAGGTATGAATCCAATTATTTTCCCTCTATCTATAGGTAAATAGTAGGACAGACTGGTTCTTCAGCCTTGGTGAGACAACTAGTCTAGGAGAAGGAAAATTCTGAATTCAAACCTGTTAAACTCCGCTTAAAAATTGACCTTGTGTCATATCCTGCCCGAGCGGAGGGGTTGGTAAGGAAAGTGCCCGTGGTGTAATAGTTATCGTCGTAGGAAATGGACACGGCGACACGAGTTCAAATCCTGGACGAGATTGATTGCATTTCACATAGCACTAATACTCTTGGGAAAGGTATGAATCCAATTATTCTCCCTCCAGCTATGGGTAAATAGTAGGACAGACTGTGTTCTTCAGCTTTGGTAAGGCAACTAGTCTAGGAGAAGGACAACTCTGAATTCAAACCTGTTAAGCTCCGCTTAAAAAATGACCTCGTGTCATATCCCGCCCAAGCGGAGGGGTTGGTAAATATGGTTATAAATTATATTATAAATTTGTTCGTTTTGAATTCAAAGTTTGACGAGTCCCCTCGAAGTAGTGAAGAAAAAAGTTTATCGGTCTCAACGAACTCAAGTATGATTATTTCCCATTTCAAATGCAATATAAATCAATGAATAATGAATCACGAAAAACATATCGAATTTCTATTTTAACAAGGTGATCTGTTTATTATAATGGAGATTATAGGTCTGAAACGCAAACTGTTTCCACCGACGTCACGATTCCCCTTACTTATTTACGTCACATTTTTGATAATTTTATTTCTATTTAAATCTCAATTTTTAAGAAAATTGTTTTGGATCATTAATGTCTATTGATCTTCATATTATAAAAAGTAAAGTTGGCGACCGTCATCTAGGGCGACCATAAGGCTCTTTTCCAAAGCTATTACACCGAGGTGGATTGCTCCACTTGATCCCTTGATCCGTACCTTAAAGACTAAAAAAAAAAAAAAAAAGGTACTTGATACCTTCTTGCTGGTTGTCTTTGGTATAACTCTTGACCTGGGATTGAATCTCGGTCTCCCGGGGCATTGGCGAAAAATGCAATTGTATCATATATATAACCCAATAGCTGTTTACTGAGTGATTGGGAAGGTTAACTTGCATATTGATCTTGAAACTTTTTATTCGAATGAATATTTGCTCGCAATAATTGATTTTTAATTGTTTTATTTTGATAAATAAGTCTTGTCGATAAATCTTAAATGAAATAACGGTAATTTACGTTAAAAACAAGACTAATGCCAAAAAATTTGATTTTAAATTGTGGTCAATATAATTTTTCATTGTTCTGCTTTGATTTATGTTATATCAATGTTTTCAAAAGATATTTTAACACATATACACAACAAAGAACATGTGATATATATATATATATATATATATATATATATATATATATATATATATATATATATATATATATGAATTTGATAAATATATCGATGGAAAAGTAAACAACTATCCTAATTTTCACTGAAGTTTAAATTTTTTTTTCGAAGGGTCAGTGTTTGGTTGTTTGGTTTTATGGCATATCAACCTTTATAGGTTATTTAACGCCAAATTCATTTTTACAGAAATAATCAGTTCTATTTCTATTCCGAAAAATTCAGTTTATCATGAGTACACAGTTTAAAAAGTAAGTTGGCGACCAGAAGGTTCCCTTTTCAATAGCTTCTATACCGAGGTGTAGGTGAGGGCACTACTTCTTTCCCTGGATTATTCTACTTTACTCTTGATACGTACCTTATATTGCTGAGTGTTAAGCAAGAAGGTATCAAGTACCATTTTAAAAGTCTTTGGTATGACGCGACCTGGGATTGAACCCCGGTCTACCGGACCATTGGCGAACACTCTACCCGATTGGTCAATGAAAAACATTTCTAGTTCAAGCTATTCAGTTTAGTTAAACTGTTCTAATTCAAACAATTCATTTTAGCATAAGTATGCAGTTTAGTTCTATTTAACCTATAGATAGGACCCTATCAGGTGCTACCATTCCAGGCCAGAGTGGACCTGGGAGCAATGGCAATGAAGTGGTGCTCCTATTTCCCTAAAGCTCTGGCATCACTGGAGCCTTACCATCATATTGTTTAGTGTCATATCCTGGACAATCGTTGAGCGGGGTGGTCGTACCCCTCAGCAGAGAAGCAGTCGGTATATTCTACAATCGGTGTTTGGTATTAATTTAAAAAAAATCATAATTACACACATTAATTTTTTCTATTTGAATATATAAAAATAACAACAGGCTGATATTTAAAAAATATATCAGCCTGTTGTTATTTTTATATATTCAAATAGAAAAAAAATTATTAACGAAAATTTAATGAATTTATTCATTCAATCATTCGTTTATATTCATCAATGTAAGCTTTTTTGTTGATTTAATCAAATTGATTACTTAAAAGAAAAATATCTCTTAAGAAGTTTTTTTTTCAGTACCTAAAAAAATTACGAATTATAATGGTATTAAACTTTTACAATAACTTTGTCGTAATAAAAACAAATACATTAATAAAACTATAATTGATAAATTTATTATAATAATGATAAGGAAAAGTAATTGGGCTTATGAATTAGATTTGAATATTATATTAGAATTAAAAACTATATTAAATTCTTACATTAAATATTGAAAATCATACATTAAAATTTCTTTGAATTTTTATAAGATAATATCAAATTCAAATCGTTTGTTTGTCTTTACGGATTTTTAACCAAGTTATATTTCAAATTTCAAATATCATGTAATTCTGAATAATAAAATGAAAAATAAACTAAGAATAGTATCTATTGAATAATTTAATTGATAACACTATTTTTTGATAATAGCGTGACGTTTTTTGTTTTATTTGAATTCAATATGAACAGCAATAAGCATTAGTAAAACTGGCAGATTTCCCGTTTGAATTTGCTTAAATAATCAAATATAGTCAAGTAAAATTGATGACCTTAGTCGAGAGTGACCCGAGGGCTCCCTTTCCAATAGCTACTACATCGAGGTGCAGAGGAGAGCGCTACTCCATTCCATTAATTGCTCCACTTTACCCGTACCTTGTAATGCTGAGTGTTAAGCAAGGCGGCATCAAGTACCATTTTTTTGAGTCTTTGGTATGACTCGACCTGGGATTGAACCCCCGGTTTTTCAGACCATTGGCGAACACTCTACTCATTTGGCCAATGTAATCCTAGTAAAAACAAATAAATCAATAAAACAATTATTAATAAACCTACAACGTTTATAATTGTTAAAACTAATAATTCTATTTAAATGATATGTTAGAATCAAAAACTACATAAAATTTATACCTTGAATATGAAAAAATTATGTATCAAAATTATACATTATGAAAGAATATATCAAATTACAAAAAAAAAAATTAATAATGATATTTACTACCAATATTTACATTGAAATCTGCTTGACTAAGAACCATTTTAAATTTCTTCCAAACTTTTAAAACCATATCACAGCTCGATCTTATCTTGTTGTTGTTGTTGTTGCTATTACTGTAATAAGCACAATAACAAGATATCTGGCAGTTACAGCCTAAATGGAGGTGCCCGTAGTGTAATTATGGAGGTGCCCGTAGTGTAATGGTTATCGTCGTAGGAAATGGACACGGCGACTAGAGTTCAAATCCTGAGCGAGACTGATTGCATTTCACGTAGCACTAATACCCTTGGGAAAGGTATGAATCCAATTATTCTCCCTCCAGCTATGGGTAAATAGTAGGACAGTGTTCTTCAGGACTGTGTTCTTCAGCCTTGGTGAGGCAACTAGTCTAGGAGAAGGAAAACTCTGAATTCAGACCTGTTAAACTCCGTTTAAAAATTGACCTTGTGTCATATCCTGCCCGAGCGGAGGGGTTGGTAAATAGGGTTACAGCCTAAATGAATTACAAAATATTGTAAAATGGAATTTTATGGCACATTAATCCTTGTGGGTTATATTATGCCAAATCCTGTTCACGCGCGCGCGCACACACACACACTTGCACAAACATATGATTTGTAAGCGGATAGTTTATAGGTAACTTTATTTTTAAGAGTTACAAGAGCTCATTTGTTTGCACACAGTAAAATAGTTTCAAGTATTCTCATCTATCTCTAATAATTCTGTATAATATAAATCATTTGTTTGCACACAGTTAAATAGTTTCAAGTATTCTCACCTATCTCTAATAATTTTATATAATATAAATATTTGGTTTCATACTGTTAAATGGTTACAAGTATTGCTATTAACATTATTCATTCTATTTATCAATTATTCTCATCACATGTAAATAGTTAGCATATAGCTGTATGGTTTTAAATAATTAATACTTACCTTAGTAAATGATTGAACAATTTTATTTGAACCATAGAGGGAACCCAAATAAGTACAACCATTCTGCGTTAGAGTGGACCTGAGAGTACTAGCAATGAAGGACTACTCCACTTTACCCAAAGCTCCAATAATGGAGCCTCATCATTATGCAGTTTAGTGTTAGGGGTGAGTTCGTGGCTCTAAAGTTTTCTGCAGGAGCGCAGTCTGCATATTCTACAGGTCTAGCTGATAAGGCAGTCGGTTTTAGTGTAAACTGTTTCAATTTTGTTCTGATATATTATTTTGATTGTAAATGTATAAAAAATCATATTTCTAATGATTGAAGTGTCTTTTTTGTTTTCAATCGCTTCTTTTAGAATTTGATTTTGATGGATATATGAAGGTAAAAAAGGGAAAGAAGTGATGCATTTGTTATACAGCCGGAGTGAGGAGGCAACATCACTTTCCTATTAAAAAATATAAACTCTATTTACCACGGAATATCGAAATCGTCAAGAGAGAGAGAGAGAGAGAGAGAGAGAGAGAGAGTTGGACTGCTATGATTGACACCACGTTGCAATACATATCCAGAGTTGTATATATTCACGGCCTTGCTTCTTCATGCTTCTTTCACTGGAGGATGATACAAGGCCTACTTCTCAACCCGGAGGCCGCCGCTCCTGCTCTAGCACCCAAGACGGCGTGACGTGTCTACTCCGCTGACTGCCGACTCCGACTGACTCCTGAAGTCAAAAATGTCCATCATAATATATTTTCCTGACGCCCAGACATTTTACCTTCCGGTGCAATTTACGTGGCATTTCCGCTATCTCTTGTTTAACTTAAGGCGCAGCTACACATCCTGTTTACAAAATTTACACTAACCTGCTGTCAAAGGAACATATTTCTTTTTTTTTTTTTTGCATGTGTTCAAGCTTGGTCCTAATTTTGTTTCCTGACAATTCTCGGTCACATCTTGCCAGGATGACACAGAAGAAGCTCACTGACTCAAAATTTTCCCTGTTAGCTGGAGCTGTAGAATACACTGACTGTATTTCTGCAAAGGGGTAAGCCCCCCCCCCTTCTAACGAGTGTGCTAGATATGATACTAAACAATCTGATGGTGAGGTACCAGTAATGCTGGAGCTTTGGGAAATGCGGAGTATCCTTTCATTGCCATCGCTCCCAGGTCCACTCTGGCCCGAAGTGATAGCACCAGAGAGGGTCCTATCTATGGGTGAAAATGAACTAAACTGCATACTTATGCTAAACTGAATTACTTGAAATAGAACTGTTTTGACATTTACCTGTGCGAGGACAAAAACTATACTTATACTAAACTGAATTGTTTGAATTAGAACTGTTTGACTATACTGAATAGCTTGAAATAAAAATGTTTTTGATAATTAAACTGTGTACTTACATTCAAACTGCATACTTATGCTAAACTGAATTGTTTTAAATGGAACTGTTTTTCACATTGAAACTGTACTTACGCTAAAATGAATTATTTAAAATAGAACTATTTTGATATTTAACAGTGTTTAAACAAATCTATACTTATACTAAACTGAATTGTTTGAATTAGCACTGACTAAACTGAATAGTTTGAAATAGAAATGTTTTTGACATTTAAACAGTGTACTCATGCTAAACTGAATTGTTTGAAATAGAACTGATTTGTATAAAAATGGATTTGGCATTAAATAACCTAAAAGGTTGATATGCCATAAAACCCTAACCAACCAACCAAGTCTTTGCTACATCCACTATATTTCCTGGTCTCTCATCCCATGACAACCATTTTTTCAAGCATCTGGATCCTTTTTTACGCTAAAAAACATCCCGTTCCAAAGAAGTAGAAACTACATTTAAAGATTTCTTGGCATCAAAACTGTTAAACATAAAGAGCTCAGACTTTAACACTCTACATACGGAGACGCCTTTATTACACGCCTCTTCTTACACTAGCACATAAACCAATATGGCCGTTTGTTTACTTCCTGTCATCCCATAATGCCTTTTCTTCTCGACAGTATCAGGGGAGATAATTGCTCGTCCCGTAAGCCAAGATAGAATGTTAACACTTCCCCGCTTTTCTTTCTGGTACTGAGGTGGGACATTTTAGGAGGCAACATCAAATGGCTGTCTGCTGGGAAAAAGAAAAAGACAGTTGAACAAAGATTTAAGACTGCATACTTGAAAATTAGACAGATGATTCCTTGGGTTCAGATATGAATTGGAGAATTTTGAAGGAGGGGACTCCCTTTTTTGTTAAGCTATCCGCTATTTGTTTGTCAGTGGGTATCCATGATATCTCTGCAATTTCTTCTTTGTGCATGGTAAATAACTTTTGCAACCGAATCCTTTTTATTCCAATTCTCTTTCTCATTCATAGTTTCACTCATTTTGTCATCAACTTCAGCATCATATTGTCCACAAGAAATAGATCCTTTTCCTGGAGTACAAATTGTTTCTCTTCTATGAACATCAGGAGATAAAAAGTTACATTCTAGAGTAGGTAATGATTTCATCCCATTCTTGCGGATTTTTGCTGATGTAGGATTATTGAGATCAACAAGCTGACTCTGCACTAATGGCTTTCTGTTTATACACTTGGCATTGTTTCTTTCCTTGGGTGCCGGCTTATTCAAAGACTTTTTAGAAATCCCAGAATTTGAACCACTGGTTTCCGACGCCATATTAAAATTTCCAACAATGGGTTTGGGTTCAGTCTTTTTGTAACGAATGCATAGTTCACATGAATTTGGGAGTGTCTGCAAAATTTTTATAAATTCAGGATCTGTCACTCCTGCATTTTTACTTAAGTCACATAATTTCTTATTACTAGGATGACTAAATTGTCTATGTAACTTTGTTGCAAATTTAAATTTTTTTGCCGTATTTTTAGAAGAGATTTCTTTAATAAAAGGTATGTGTTTGAACTTACGTTTGTCTGGTAGAGGTTTGGTAACAGGAATGTAGTAATGTCCAGACGATGTGCAGCTTAATGGAATTTTCTTTTTTAACATCGTAACAGTGTCATCTTCAAAATTGAGGCAAGTTCCAGCTTTTTTCATGGCGTCTTTACTCAGGAGGAGTGGAATGTCTGAGTTCACCACGTCTGTGATAATACTGACTTCAATATCAGTGATAACACATGGTAGAATCACCTTGTAGAGTGAGTTCAGTTTATTCCCATCGCCGAATTTAAAGGTTCTCACTCCTTTTCTTTTTACTATTTTTTTCTTTTGTGCATCCGTTAATGTTTCAAGAAAACATTTATACCATTTTGTTCCACAAACAGTGCTGGATGCACCACTATCTAGAACCGCAGAGCCAAGTGTCTCACCCCCCCCCAAAAAAAAGTCTCCGCCATTCTTCCGTTTTTGCTGACTCATTAAGACCACGTGCGACACGGATAAATCTTCCTCTATTTCGACACCATCTTTCTTCCTGCTACTATAACCATAAGGACAATCATAAGACCAGTTAAACCTGCAGCCACAATTAAAACATACTGTAATGTTACCTGTTCGGTCTCGCGGATTTAACTTCTTTTTGTTCGTGGAGCGTGTTTTATTCTTATATCTCTGTCATCTTCCAGCGCGGTTTATCTTTTCTCGCGAATTATTTAAACGCAAATCACGTCGATATGAGGAACGGCCATAATATACTGCAGTAGGGTCCATTTGGTTATCTTCTGTATAGTTAACAATATCCATTTCGTTTTTTTTTTTACGACAGGTGAAGTATTGGGTGATGAATCGCTAGAAGAATGTCCATGCATAATCTTCCGTAACTGTTTCGACATGGAAGATAGCGTTAATTCACTGACTGTAGCTTTGACCAATTTCTCGTTATCCGGGGTGATATTGGCACTCTTTAGTGCTCTGAATGCGAGTACAGGTTCTGGTAAAATAATGTTAAAGTCTTTTAATTTGGCGACAAGTCGGCGAAATTCAATCAAAAAATCTTCTAATGACGTCCCAGGCAGTCTCTGATAATTTTCAAATGTTTCGTATGCTCGAAAGGCAGACTGGTTTATATCTTCCAGAAAAAGTGTATCCAGTTTTTCATATAACTTTTTCATTCCATCCTCAGAATTAAGAATCGCAATGTCTAATTCCAAAACAGCCTCTCTTGCTGTTCCTTCCAATGACAAAAACACCATGAGGGCTCTTTTCGTTTTATCCAGTGAACTGGCTCGTTCCCATATTAACATTTCCTTCCGCCATGTAATGTATTTATCTTTAAGCAATGCGGGTGGAGGAAAATACTTAGAAGCCATAGTGTCTTTTATCTCTGCTACCATTGTTAAACATAAAGAACTCAGACTTTAACACTCTGCATACGGAGACGCCTTTATTACACGCCTCTTCTTACACTCGCACATAGACCAATATGGCCGTTTGTTTACTTCTCTTCTCGAGAGTATCAGGGGAGATAATTGCTCGTCCCGTAAGCCAAGATAGAATGTTAACAAAAACCTTAAGAGTTTTTATCATACAGGTATAAATAACCTTGTTAATCGATGGCAGAAATGAACAGATGTCCAGTGATCATATTTTGATTGGTTAAAACGCTCATTCCTTAATTCAGAAATAATTACATTTTTCTAAATTTCTAAAATCGGACATTATTTTCCGTACAACCTATATTTTTATGTATTTTAAACAAGAAGGAGCCATCTCTCCTGTCAATCCCCTGAAACGAGTTGAACAGTTCGTGTACCTTGGTAGGAATATCTCATCTACTGAAAAGGATGTCAACATACGCATTAACCGGCTCATTGGCCTAGTGGGTAGAGTGTTCACCAATGGCCCAGGAGACCTAAGTTCAATCCCAGGTCGCGTCATAACAGAGACTTTAAAAATGATACTTGATACATCCTTGCTTAACACTCAGAAATATAAGGTACGTATCAAGGGTAAAGTGGAGCAACCCAGGGAAAGTTGTAGCACCCTCCCCTATACCTCAGTGTAGTAGCTATTGAAAAGGGAGCCTTCTGGTCGCCCTCGACTACGGTCACCAACTTTACTACTATTGGTTAGTTGCCAATCATAAGAAAATCCGATCATTCTTTAAAGACTTGTTTGTATCCGTATTATTATATGGATGCACCACCTAGACTTTAACGAAATGTTTGGAGATAAAGCTGTATCAGAACTGCACATGGAAATGCTAAGTGCTATTTTGATCCAACCCAGGAACCAGCACCCCACAAAATAGCAACTGTACGGCAACTTACCTCTCATCTGCCAAGCCATACAAGTAAGACATTCTAACGAATTCATTAGCAGTATTCTCTTATCGATTCCTATATACAGACGTCCCAGTGTTTGCTAACCATCAAGGAGTTATACAGCTCTGTGTGGACACTGGACGCAGTCTTGATGATCTGTACGGGACGGGCGGCAATGTTATATAATTACGGAATGATATTTCAAAAATTTAATCATTTTCGTTAATTATATCTTATTATTCGGTTTGGTTGGGCTTAGAACTGTTCGGCTATTAGTGCAGGTGTTCACGCGGAGGATGTGACAATCACTGATGTCATAATAAAAACTCTAGATAGGAAATGTGACTGGGGTGTGAATGACGTCATGCCCGGAAGCGATGGGCTGGGAATTTTGGTGATTTTTGAAAAAGCAGTGAGTTGAGATTTGAACCTGGGCGAGGTCAGTCCAGCTGTGGACTACGGGATGCGCCGCTCGTTTGTTGGGTCAGTTAGTTGAGATTGGACTCTGCGCTGGCCAGTTCAGCAGGGGAGTTGAGTGAGGGCGATGTAGGAACAGTCAGCATAGTAAAAATTGTGTGTCTCTCTCCTCATGTCGAAAAACTAAAAGTCAAAGAAATTAATAAACGTTTCGTACCTGAACTACCGAGTCGTCAGTGTTTCGGTAATTCCCTGTATCCGTATATTTGTATAGTTGTATCATGGCTATACTGTTGCATAGCCATATACACGAATATGGCCATGTGCGAAATAGACATGTAATGTTCATAACGATAGAATATATAAAGAACAGGAATCTCAAAAACACGTAACTACTTCTTGTTCATGTACGAAACCTTTTTATTAACTTTAAGTTAAAGGTTTCGACGTAAGGAGGAGAGACACAATCTTCTATGCTGTCTTATTCATTTGGCCCCCAACTCGAGCGGCCCCCATCGGGCGCACGTTCGCCTCGCGCCTGCGAGCTCCAAAATTGATCCTTCTCGTTTGGTGTCTAAAACCCGACTCTTATTTTCTTCAAATTCTCACACAAACTTCCGCGTGCTTCCGGTGCGTGACGTCACCCGCACCTTGCCACCCAGTATCGTCTCGGACTGTTATGACATCGGAGTGACACCTCCATCCGCTCGCGCGCACCCGCGTTAACACCTGCTTCAATCTTACGCCCCACCAACCCATGTGCTGAGCCGAAAGGTTCTCAACCTAACTAAACTCAAAGGCATGAACCGAAATCCCTCGGCTATTTAATAACAATACAACAGCAAGAGAGAGAGAGAGAGAGAGAGAGAGCGAGAGAGGGAACTGGTACGAGTTGATGATTTTGAATTCTTACGATATAAACCTTTTTAAGATCACGTCCAACCATTTGCACATCCCACCCTCGTAATACATCAACGGCGATTCTTTGCTTAATGGCATATCAACTTTCGTGTGATATTTAATGCCAAAGCTATCCGTGTAGAAGAACAGCAGTGATATTATTTGACCCTTATCCGGGGTGGGGGAATATGTTGGTGTATACCTTTCCCAAGAGATTTGTCAGAAAGTGTGCGTAATAGCACGACAAGGACTCGAACTTGTTTACTTCGAGGCTGCAGCTTTGCGCTTTAGCCATTACACTACAGAGACCCACCATCGTTTCGACCTTTATTTAATTAATTAAGTTTGAACTTGACTTGTTAAAGTATATTCTGTGATCTTTTTATATTATTATTAATCGTTTAAGTTGTATAAATATGTTGAAATTATAATTTTATTATTTTCTGATGTTATTTCGAGATTTATTCCCAGGTCGAGTCATACAAAGGACTCAAAAAATGGTAGTTGTTGCCTCCTTCAGCATTATAAGGCACGGATCAAGGGTAGGTGGAGCAATCCAGACAAACGAGTAGCGCCCTCCCTACATCTCAGTATAGTAGCTATTGAAAAGGGAGCCTTCGGTCGCCCTCGACTTCGGTCGCCCTCGACTTCGGTCGGCCAACTTACTAACACACACACACACACACACACACACACACACACACACACACACACACACATATATATACTTACAGTTGCGGCAAAAAGTTAAGGAACGGAACAACAACAAAGATTTAAATGATATTTACTTGAAAAAAATTGCATATACGTTTATGAAATTTTCACAAAATATACTTGGAACATATATGTATTTATTTCGTATAAAGTTTTCTAAATTTTTTATTACAGTAAATTAATGCTTAACTGAAAAAAAAAGTATACATTTTGTTCTGGTCAAAAGTTAAAGAAAGCTTCATAAACCCTTGTTAGATCAATATATAAATAAAAGAAAAATTCAATATTTAGTGAATTTTCCTTTGTATTGGGTTAACTCATTACATCTTCGACCACATAAGTCCATTAACTTCTTACAAAAGGTGGCGGTCATACTTTCCCATTCTTCTTTCAGAAAACCCCATAAATCATCGATATTTTGAGGATTTCTGTTCTGAGTTTTCTCTCTTATGATTTTTCATACATTCTCTATAGGATTCCAATCTGGGCTTTGTGGTGGCCACTTCATAACAGCTATTACTTACTCTTCAAGAAAACTTAACACAGATTTAGCTTTGTGGCAAGGCGCGTTGTCTTGCATAAATATTGGAGTTTCAACTGTTCCTATGCGTAAATGAAGAAGAGCATGCTGGGAAAGAAGTGCTTTATAAACACTGGTATTAATATTTCCGTGAAAACAAACAATGGGTCCTACTCCCGCTGAAGAAACCATCCTCTACACCATCATGCTCCCTCTGCAAATTTCACAGTTTTCTTTAAGCATTGAGGAGATAAGTGTTCCCCATTTTTACGTATTACAAACCTCTTACCATCAGATCAAATCAAGTTGAATTTAGATTCCTCACTGAAATGAACCATATTCCATTGTTCCTCTGTCCACAGGATATGCTCTGTGGCGAAGTCAAGACGAACCTTTTGATTTTTCTTTGGAATTAAAGGTTTGCAACATAGAATCCGAGCCGCTAATTTTTCCTTATTTAACCTACGCGAAACAGTTTTTCTTGAGATTGGCTTTTCTGTTTGCTCACAAAATGCACGAGAAATAGATGTTCCTGTATCGAAACGGTTTTTTAAAGACATTTTAACAATCATCTGATCTTCCCTTTTGGTAGTCATAGGAGGCTCAAGTGGTTCACGTGTCTTATCAATTTTAAATCTATTAATTACACGATAAACAACACCTTTTGACATCCGTACGATCACAGCAATTTCAGAATACGATTTGTCTTCTTCCTGCTTTGCTAAAATGAGTTTATTTTCTTCTTGAGTTAAACAATTATGTGCTTTCCCCTCCATCTCATTTAAGAATAGTTCAAACGATATATGACAGTTGACGATAAATTAAAATTAGCAATCAAGCTGTTTAAAAATTTTTTGACCATGGCAAAATGTATATCTTTATTTTTTTTTAGTTCACTATTAATTTACAGTAAAAAATTAGAAAACTTTATATCTAATAAATACATATATGTTCCAAGTTTATTTCGAGAAAAATTCGTTAACGTACATGCAATTTTTTTCAAGTAAAAATCATTTAAATATTTGTTGTTCCATTCCTTAACTTATGGCATCTACTGTATATATATTAAGAATTTATATCAATTTCATTGTTAATTTACTTCTAAGTTTCATGAGATAATTGTATTCTTTTTCATGCATAAGTTTTAGTCATGAGGCTATCATAAGGTGAGATTCAAATTTTCATTTAGTGTATATATATATATATATATATATATATATATATATATATAACTGATATTCAAGGCTAAATAAACTGTTTTTTTTTCTTATCTGATCACCTACATTTGAATATCTTATCTAACGCAAATGATTTATCTTTAGTAAATATCTCTCTCTCTCTCTCTCTCTCTCTCTCTCTCTCTCTCTCTCTCTCAGTTTCTTTCATTCATTCTTTCTTCCTTCCGTTCTTTCTTACTATTTTATTATCTATCTATCTATCTATGTCTTTGTTATTTTATTAGACACATAAATGACCCATATCAATCTATCTATCTATCTATCTTAAAGGTGCTGTTTGCTAATTGAAATACACAGAAATCCTATATGCATTTCGTACGTACAAACGTTGATGTGCGTACAAATCCTTCCATGTATTAATAGTACCAATACGAAGATGGTTTTGTTTTAGTTTCTTTGATTAATGGCATATCCACTTTTGTGGGTTATTTAATGCTAAAGCCATCTTAGTTGAAAAACAGTAGTGGTACAATTTAAATCAGTGAGAGAGTTTATTACTTTCCCAAGGATATCAGTCTGAAAGATATGGCAATAGTAATACACACACACACACACACACACACACACACACACACACACACACACACACACACACACACACACACACACACACATATATATATATATGTATATATAATAAAGAAATGAAAACCATATATTATTACAAATAGTTTCATGTGGGAAAATCCACATTGAATCTTTCGGAAACAATTTTTTCCACCATTAGGAAAATTATTTAACTAAATTTTCTGTCATTTTTGATTGCTAGTTTTTGAGATTTGTCGAATTTAGGAAAAATGGACGGACTGAAGTCAGTATGCTGATTAAACTAATATTAGCTTAAGGATCTGAAATCAGATAAAAAGTATTTTTTCTATTCGTCCATAATTTTAAAACATGGGTAAATGGAAGGATCTAACAATCGCTGAAAAACAGAAAATAACAAAGTTCTTGATTGAGGGAATGAGATATACGATAAAGAAGGATATTGAGGTCAGGAGGTGCCCGTGGTGTAATGGTTATCGTCGTAGGAAATGGACACGGTGACACGAGTTCAAATCCTGGACGAGACTGATTGTATTTCACATCGCATTAATACCCTTGGGAAAGGTATGAATCCAATTA
Source organism: Sepioteuthis lessoniana (assembly GCA_963585895.1). Classification (NCBI taxonomy): domain Eukaryota; kingdom Metazoa; phylum Mollusca; class Cephalopoda; order Myopsida; family Loliginidae; genus Sepioteuthis; species Sepioteuthis lessoniana. Next base: position 19,512,778 of record OY757943.1, read on the forward strand.
TTCTCCCTCCAGCTATGGGTAAATAGTAGGGCAGATTGGGTTCTTTAGCCTTGGTAAGGCAACTAGTCTAGGAGAAGGAAAACTCTGAATTCAAAGCTGTTAAAATCGGTTAAAAATTGACCTTGTGTCATATCCTGCCCGAGCGGAGGGGTTGGTAAATAATGATAAAGAAGGATATTGAAATCAAAGGAAAATACTTTGAGAACTTGCTTATTCTTAATGAACGTAAACTAAAGTGAGTTATAGTAAAATACCCACTTTTGACCAACGCTCATATTTTTGAAACGGCTGGAATTGAGGGAGCCTAGAAGGACGAAAGGTATAGAATACTTTGTGATTTGTGATCTGTAAAAAATATCCCCAAAGCAACCTCCTCTCACTAAAATGTATATTTCAAAGCGTCAAATTTGGGCCAAGAAATACATGAAAGTTAACTTTTCTAAAGTAATTTTCACAAACAAATATTGAATGACATTTCATGGATCAAATATGGGCCTAAGGATAGATTTTATCCATTTCAAAAGTGCCTGTGGCTAAAAGAAGGTAACAAGGAGGCAGTAGTGTGACGATATGGGCAGGAATTGTTGACCAAACTCTTGTTTTTTCAAAATCGATGAAGGAGTTTAACTGAACAGTTATTGCAATTTTATGGACAAGACCTTTTTACAAGATACAAGTCCTAGTCTTGTACTTTTAAAGCGAAGTGTATATTTATGCATGACTATGTTACCGGGGTTCAATCCTCGGTCAGGTCATGCCGAAGACTCAAAAAATGGTACTTGATGCCACCTTACTTAACACTCCGCGTTATAAGGCAAGGATCAAAGGTAAAGTGGAGCAATTCACGGAAAGGAGTAGCGCCCTCCTCTACGCCTCGGTGTAGTAGCGATTGAAAAGAGAGCCTTCGGGTTACCCTCGACTAAGGTTGCCAACTTTACTTATGTTCCTTTTCATGTTTCTAAAGTTACTGGTGAATTCTTTGAATATAAAAGATTAACAGGAGAGAAGATAATGGAATAGCCACCATCAAGTCCTGATCTAAATCTGATCCAAAATCTTTGGTCATTTGTGAAGATGAAACTATCTGAAAGTAGCAAACAAAATGTCAGCAAAGCAGACTTATGGGAAGCAATTATTAAAACTACCAAATTGGAAATTGAAACTGCTGAAGAGAAAAAAAGTTAACAAAATCAATGGATAATAGATTATTGGCGGTTATTGAGAAGTGGGGTCACGATATTTAAATGTAAACGATTCAAAGATTTATCATATGTGTTTGTTATTACTTGTATTATAAGTGTTGACAAATTTTTGATGATTTTATCATATTTACCAACCCCTCCGCTCGGGCAGGATATGACACAAGGTCAATTTTTTAAGCGGAGTTTAACCGGTTTGAATTCAGAGTTTTCCTTCTCCTAGACTAGTTGCCTCACCAAGGCTGAAGAACCTAGTCTGCCCTACTATTTACCCATAGCTGGAGGGAGAATAATTGGATTCATACCTTTCCCAAGGGTATTAGTGCTATGTGAAATGCGATCATTCCAGGATTTGAACTCGTGTCGCCGTGTCCAATTCCTTCGACGATAACCATTACACCACGGGTACCTTTTTGATGATTTTATTACCTTTTACGCGACTAGCAAAGGCATGGACAGCTATCAATAGGTTATCGGTCATATGGAAGTCAGACCTGACCGATAAAATGAAACGTAGTTTCTTCCAAGCAGCGGTCGTGTCGATACAGCTATATGGATGCCCTACATGGACGCTAACTAGACGGATGGAGAAAAAGCTTGACGGCAACAACACAAGAATGCTGCGAGCAATGTTGAATAAGTCCTGGAGGCAACACCCGACAAAGCAGCAGCTATAAGGCCACCTACCACCCATGACGAAAACTATCAAAATTTGACGAACCAGACATGCAGGACACTGTTGGAGAAGTAGGGACTAGCTCATGAGGGATGTACTCCTGTGGACCCCTTCACATGGACGAGCAAATTCTGGGCAAACAGCTCGAACCTACATACAGCAGCTCTATGTAGATACGGGGTGTAGCCCTAAAGACCTTCCGGAAACGATGAACGATTGGGAGAGGTGGCGAGAGAGGGTCAGGGATATCCGTGCTGATGGCACAACAAGATGATGATGATTATAGAAGTAAAATGTGCTACGGAGAAGTCTTCAGGGAACATTCAGTTGTTTTTTTTTTATTTGCTGATTCATGGTTCGAGAGTTCGCCAATGGTCTGGGAGACCAATGTTCAATCTCAGGTCAAGTCATACAACAGAATCAAAAAAGGTTCTTGACTCCTCTTGTTCAACACTTAGCGTTATAAGGCACGGATTAAGGGTAAGTAGAGAAATCCGAGGAAAGAAGTAGAACCCTCTCATACACTACGGTGTAGTATGTATTGAAAAGTGAGCCTTTGGTTACCCTCGATTACGGTCGGCTAACTTAGTTACTATATATATATATATATATATATATATATATATATATATATATATATATATACGCGAACGTTTCATCTGAAAAGTTCATCGGTTAACCAAGATATTTTCATGGAATGTGACCAAACGAGGTTTATTTTTCAACATAATCCTCTTCGTGGTTCACATATTTCTTCCTTAGGTGTTGTAGTGCTTTGATCTCATCTAAAATAAGTTATCAACAACAGATATGATGTCATTATATGAGCTTTTCAGTTAATGACATTTTCCGCCCATTCTTATATATATATATATATATATATATATAACTGTGTTGGTTGTCATTAAATCGGTTTGTGGGTTTGTGGCGAACCAAGTGCAATATAATATGGAGAGTGCTCAATATCTAGGATAGAGCTATTATATAATAATAATAGACAAATAAATAAATATATATATATTAGATTTATATATTTAATGCCACGGAAGTTTGTCTGCGACCCCTCACAGACACAGACACACACATACACAAGATTACGTAAAGATTCCTACACAATCCCAACGGTTTTTGACTATTTTTCGATTTTCGATTCACTTCATTTTGTTATCTGCCTGATGATTGTTGTTTTGTAAAAACTTCATGAAACCCAATGGTCACAAACAAACTTCCATGGCATTAAATATATAAATCTAATATATATATATATATATATATATATGTATATAGTATTGTCTATGGATAAGCACAACTTTAATGATTTTTTTTATCAAAAATGGTTAATTTTCATATAAAGCGAAGATACCAGAAGTTATTTTCTCGCAGATCATGATGCAATCAAAACGGATATTATTAGGCATTATCTATTATCAAATTTTTGCAGTATTCAGACAATAAGAAAATAGCGTTAAGATACAAAACTCAGAACCTCCCCAGATTCCAAAGAATTATCTCTCGCTTGTAAATTGGATGGGAAATTGCTTTATTCTCGATCATTTATTTGTATTTCTTTACTAAAAATCGAACGACGATGAGGCTTTTTTTTTACCAAGCCGTGTTTACATGCAAAGATAAAGGATTGTATTGATATATATATATATATATATATATATATATATATGTAGAGAAGAGAGAGAGAGAGAGAGAGAGAGAGAGAGAGAAAGAGAGGGGGAGAGTGATAGAGAAGGGAGGAGAATTGATAAATAGATGAACGGATAGATTCACCCTCGCGAAATTAATTTATCCTCTCGTTATATATACCAATCCTTATCTTCTTAGCTGTTTTCCTAATCCAACTGGAAGTTTCAGCTATTCATTCTTTTGATGTAAATGAGAAGCTCTGAAAACGAGCAAACCAAATTGTGAAAGCAAATCTAATAAACCATTAAAATAATCCATTTGTGAAATTACGTGAAATCCTGCACCCCAACAAAAGAAAAAAAAACAAACAAACGCCCCCCAACCCCCCCCCCCCAAACTAAACGAAACAAAAAACGAGGAAAAAACTACAAATAAAGAACAAATAAGAGAATAAAAACAAACTAATCAACTAATTTCCAAACTTTTCACAGAGGAAATGATTCCTTGTTAATATATATACAGGGCGCGACCCTGGTGCTTAACGAGTCATATTTCCTGTTTCCGGGATTTGAACTCGCCTAACCTTGTCCATCTCCTACAACGATAACCATTGCATTACGTGAGCTAGTAAAATCCCGAGAGTATGGATTTATCCGACTTCTTGCCAATTTGATTTTGGTTTCGATAAGTTTTATGGCATATCATCCATTGTAGGTTATTTAATGCCAAATCCTTTTTATACATATATATTAAATATATATGATTTGGTTTGGTTTGGTTTTATGGCATATCAACCATTGTAGGTTATTTAATGACAAATCCTTTTTATACATATATATTAAATATATATGATTTGGTTTGGTTTGGTTTTATGGCATATCAACCATTGTAGGTTATTTAATGACAAATCCTTTTTATACATATATATTAAATATATATGATTTGGTTTGGTTTGGTTTTATGGCATATCAACCATTGTAGGTTATTTAATGACAAATCCTTTTTATATATATATATTAAATATATATGATTTGGTTTGGTTTGGTTTTATGGCATATCAACCATTGTAGGTTATTTAATGACAAATCCTTTTTATACATATATATTAAATATATATGATTTGGTTTGGTTTGGTTTTATGGCATATCAACCATTGTAGGTTATTTAATGACAAATCCTTTTTATACATATATATTAAATATATATGATTTGATTTGGTTTGGTTTTATGGCATATCAACCATTGTAGGTTATTTAATGACAGATCCTCTTTATACACAGACATTAAATATATATGAATGGGTTTTGGTTGGGTTTTATGTCATATCAACCATTGTAGGTTATTTAATGCCAAATCCTCCTTATACCTATATATTAGATATATATGATTTGGTTGGGTTGGGTTTTATGATATATCAACCATTGTAGGTTATTCAATGCTAAATTCATTTTTTTTATACATATAAACAGTTATATTTCAAACAAGTAAGTTTATTATAAGTATAGTTTTTTTGTTTACGCACAGTAAAATGTCAAAACAGCTCTATTTTAAACAATGTAGTTTAGCATAAGTACGCAGTTTAAATACCAAAAACAGTTCTATTTCAAACAATTCAGTTTAGCATAACTATACTGTTTCAATGTCAAAATTAATTCCATTTCAAACAATTCAGTTTAGCATGCAATAACAGTTCTATTTTAAACAAAACAATTTAGCATAAGTACACAGTTTAAAAGTCAAAAAGAATTTTATTTCAAATAATTCAGTTTAGTATAAGTACACAGTTTAGTTCTATTTAGCCCATAGATAGGACCCTATCAGGCGCAACCACTCCGGGTCAGGGTGGACCTAGGAGCGATGGCAATGAAGGGATACTCCGCATTCCCTTAAGGTCCAGCATTATTGAAACCTCACCATCAGATTGTTTCATGTCATATTCAGTACACTCATTGCTGGGGTCTTACTCCTCTACAGAGAAGTAGTCGGTGTATTCTACAGTTCCAGTCGACTGGACCTAACTTCAAGTCACATTTGACATGCAGTCATTTTATAGTTGGTGAGGGCACACACAAATCAAGACACTTATGTGACCGTCACAAATAAATAGATTAATTAAAATAAATTAAATCAATAGATAAATGAATAAATTCCTTTAAAGTATAAATATCCTTGTTTACTCAGCTCCAAGTTTATCAGATGACCTTGCCCAGCTTACAAAACGCAAATTTTGTCGTTGATTAAAGTTTAAATTTTAGATTTAGTTATAAACAAA
>OY757943.1:19523562-19538562 GCA_963585895.1 Sepioteuthis lessoniana
AAAAACAACTTTCCTGATGGATTCCTATAAGAAATATTTTGCTGTGCATTCTGATAAAAAAAGCTCTATCCAATGCATTCTTTAGTAAAATACTTTCCCATGTATTCCTATACCAGAGTCCTTTTCAATCTATTCCTATAAGGAATCCTTTTCGAATGAATTCATATAACCTTTTCCGTTAAGTTGAAGAAAGTAGATTAAAATGATCTGGAGTAAAATAACTGTGATCAGTTCAAACTTTGTTCAAAGTAATTTACTTTGACTTTGACTCACGATTTGTGATTAAAAAAAGAACAAAGCAAAATGTAACAAAAAATATACGTCGTAAAAACTGGTTATATTGAAAAAAAAAATGGCGGCTTTTCATGTCAGATGATGAACGAAAGTAATTTTGACTTCTAACTTTCGATTTAATTTACGAATTGCAGAAATTAAATAATGAATTTCAAAAATTTTATACAATAATTTTGTGCTAATAATCACATCTTTTTCTAATAATCATTTTTAACATTTCTAAAAAATGACAATAATCTTTTGAAGTGTAATATATATAGAGAAAAACTGCCAAACAAGGTAATCCAAAAGAAAGAAAACAATGTAAAAGAAAGTCCATGCTATAACGTTTCGGTTCTAATGAACCATTATCAGGACAAAGAAAGGATGATATCAAGTGACGTTAAATCACCGAAGGATGTTTAATAAAATACAAAACAAGGAGGAAATACACACACACACACACACACACACACATATATATATATATATATATATATATATATATATATATATATATATATATATATATATGTATATATACAGAGAAAGGGTAAACCCTTTCATCAATAAATCAGCGTTCGTGTTTAATAATTTGTAGCTTGAAATTGTAAATAAAGAAAAAATTGTAAAGAAAACTCTAGCGTCAGTGTAGACCAGTGAAGAATTTTCCCGTCCTATGTGAATAAATTTTTGTGCAGATGGACGATGGGACAAAATAAATTTGGCGAAATACAACATAGCATTTCCCATTAATATCATTAAATTGTTATTTGTATAGTTTTATCAAAATTTTATTAAAAATTTATAAAGTATTTTTTATTTTATTAAAAAATATTTAATTGTCATTCTTAATGTTTGATTTTTGTATCGTTTATATTGTCGAATTATTATTTGTATTGTATTATTTAAAATCTATGAAGTATTTTTATTTTCTTTATTGTTGCATCTTTTGATTTATTTATTTTGTTTGGTTTTACGGCATGTCAACCATTGTAGGTTTATTAATGTCAAATCCTCTTTATACATATATATTAGATATATATGATTTGGTTTGGTTTTATGGCATATCAAGTGTTGTAGGTTATTCAATGCCAGATCCTCTTTAGACATATATATTAAATATATATGATTCGGTTTGGTTGGGTTTTATGGCATATCAACCATGGTAGGTTATTTGATGTTAAATCCTCTTTATACATATATATTAGATATATATGATTTGGTTTGGTTTTATGGCATATCAAGTGTTGTAGGTTATTCAATGCCACATCCTCTTTATACATATGTTTTAAATATATTTGATTTGGTTTGGTTACGTTTTATGGTGTATCAACCATTGTAGGTTATTCAATGCCAAATCATCTTTATACATATATATATATTAAATATATACGATTTGGTTTGGTGTGATTTTATGGCATATTAATCATTGTAGGTTATTTGATGCCAGATCCTCTTTATACACAGACATTAAATATATATGAATGGGTTTTGGTTGGGTTTTATGTCATATCAACCATGGTAGGTTATTTGATGCTAAATCCTCTTTATACATATATATTAAATATATATGATTTGGTTGGCGTTTATGGCATATCAACCATTGTAGGTTATTCAATGCCAAATCCTCTTTGTACATATATATTAAATATATAAGATTTGGTTTGGTGTGATTTTATGGCTTATTAATCATTGTAGGTTATTTGATGCCAGATCCACTTTATACACAGACATTAAATATATATGAATGGGTTTTGGTTGGGTTTTATGTCATATCAACCATTGTAGGTTATTTGATGCTAAATCCTCTTTATACATATATATTAAATATATATGATTTGGTTGGCTTTTATGGCATATCAACCACTATAGGTTATTCAATGCCAAATCCTCTTTATACATATATATTAAATATATAAGATTTGGTTTGGTGTGGTTTTATGGCATATCAATCGTTGCTGGTTATTTGATGCCAAACCCTCTTTATACATTTATACATATTTATTAAATATATATGATTTGGTTTGTTTGGGTTTTATGGCATATCAACCATTGCAGGTCATTTAAGGCAAAACCCTCTTTATACATATATATTAAATACATATTATTTGGTTTGGTTTTATGGCATATCAACCATTTTAGATTATTTGATGCCAAATCTTCTTTATACATATCTATGATTTGGTTGTATTTTACGGCATGTCAACCATTGTAGCTTATTTAATGCCACATCCTCTTTATATCTATATATAATAAACATATATGATTTGTAAACATTTTGTTGATAACGTTTTTGAACGAGCCTGGTTTAAAGTATTGATATGTATCACTAACATTTCAATAAGATACAAGTCATTTGTTTACACAGCAAAATGAGCAAATAGTTCTATATCAAACAATTCAATTTAGCATAATGGTTCTAAGTATTGCTATGTCTCATTAACTATTCAATTAAATATCAGTCATTTTGTTACATAGCTATGATATGGCTACGTGAAATGTACATAGAATGTTCATAACTCATATATAGATAACATAGGAATCCTGAAATACGAAAAACATTTACGACTTCTTAGTTCAGGTACGAAACTTTTTATTACCTTTGAGTTAAAAGGTTTTTCGACATAAGGAGAGAGATGCACCTGACTTTTCCATCTGCCCCAAACCACGTGCGCACCCGCCGCAAGGACACGGCGAGCTCCGAAAGTCAACCGTCTTCTTCGGACGCTAAAACTCCACTCACTGACCTTTTTTCAAATCCAAAATCCTCCGCGCACGCTTCCGGTGCATGACGTCATTCACATCCCGCGGTCACATTTTCTATCTGGGGTTTCTATTGTAACATATCTGAATGATACATCCGCTCCGCGCGCGCGTGAACACCTGCGCTCATGTTTGCACCTAACTAACCCATGCGCTTAGCGAAAGGTTCTCAGCTTAACTAAACCGAAAGGCAAGATATATAAAACGAAATCCCTCGGCCATTATATTACAATTTGTTTACACACAGTTAAATGATCAAACAGTTCTATTTCAAACAATTCAATCGAGCATAAGTCATTTGTATCGCACAGTTTAAATTTCAAACAGTTCTATTTGACCCATCGATAGGACCCTATTAGGTGCTACGACTCTGGGATCGAGTGGGTCTGCGAGCAATGGCCGTTGAAGAGTTACTCCGCATTCCCCAAAGCTTTGGTATTACTGGAGTCGCACTATCAGATAGTAAAGTGTATTCTACAGCCCCAGCCGACTGGGATAATTTATTTATTCATTTATTAAAAAAAATCTAATATGAAACTTTATAATTTTTCTATTTTGTTTTTGTAATTTGATGGTTCAAATTTTATTGGTGAAATTCAAATAACTATATAATTTTTTTTTTTATTTATCAAAAATGAAAAACAAAATACAAAATGAAACTTTAATGATTTTTTTTCAATTTATTATTTTTCAAATCATTTACAATTTTCAACTTTTTCTTTATTTTTAAAATATCAATGTCATTATTTTAAAAGTTAAAGATAATTAATAATTATCTTTAACTTTAAAGAAATGACTATTAGAAAAAATATCAAGAAAAATAAAAAAATAAGATAAAATTCATTATTTAAAATGTTCTGAAATTGGTAAATCAAATCGGAAATAGAAGTCAAGATTACTTCCTTTAATCATTGACATGAACATTATAATAATCATTTTTAAAAATTTTGTTTTTGATATAATTAATTCTTTATGGCGTAATTTTTTTTACATACAGTTTTGTAAAAACAACAAAAACAAAACAAAACAAAAAAAAAAAACAAACAAAAAACAAAACATAACAAAAAAAACAAACAAACAAAAAAACAAAACAAAAACAAAAATAAAAAATAATGAGTTTAAGCAAAAACAAGTTATTTGGAAAGAAGTTTACACTTATTAAAACATTCATTTTCTTCCAAATAATTTTAGACTGTCTTCTTCAACAATATCCTTTTCTAATGGATTTCTTAGCGAAATACTTTTCTAATGAATTTATATTGTAAAACTCTTTCCAACGCAATTTTATCGTAAAAATCTTTTTTACAATGTGTTCCTATTGTAAATTCTTTTTAGATCCTTTATTATAGTAAATTCTTTTCCATTGTATTTCTAAGGTATCTATCTATTTATCAATCAGAAATGTTCATCTATCTCTGTATTTATCAGAAATGTTCATTTATCTATCTCATTATATTTATATATCTACTTCAGTTTGTTCCTATCTATCTATCTATCTATTCATAAAATAATCCAATGGCAACAACCATAGAAGAACATCAACAGACATTTCTAAAAGCTTATTAAGAACCGTTAACTTAAATTAGAAATTAAAAGAAAAAGTAAATTACTCTGGAAAATTCTGATCTCCTTCGAAAATTCGGACCCCCTTCGAAAAATTCATATCCCCTTCGGAAGATTCGGATCCCCATTGAAAAATTCAAATCCCCTTCGGAATATTCAGATCCCCTTCGAAACTTTCAGATCTCCCTCGGAAGATTAAGATCCTCTTCAGAAGATTCAGATCCCTTTTCAGAAGATTCAGATCCCCTTAGGAGAATTAACTTCCCAATGTGTTTACTGTATTCTTTCAGATCGAGAATTTTAACCGTAATGCGCTAACAAAGATCTCGTGTGAATGAGTCATTTTTGCAGTGTTATAGAAACAAACATAAAAAAGGGAACTGTTATAATGTAGGTAGCTTAAAAGCCACCCTCGGCATTTTTTAAGATCGATGTTGAGTTATATCCAATTCATAGAATAAATAATCCAATTAATTTCAAATAAATAAATGAATGCGTAAAGTTCCTTGAGTTGGGATTAGATGATCCATTTGTAGTTCACAATCGTTGAGAATTTTATGCATTTAATTCTCTATGAGGCATTCTGGCTAGTGCGAATACCATTTGCTAGTATGGTCAAAATTCAATCTCTTGCATTATTCTCAGTGGATCACCTTTCACACCCTGTCGTTCCTAGTCTCATACTCTTTTTGTGTTAGTTTGCTGTATTCGATTATCATATGATTAACCGTTTCATTTGTCTTCACCTAACCAATATTTGATATCCTGCTGCGAATTATCAATTTTCGCTTTAATATAATGGGGCCTTGTAGCATATCCAGATATGGATATGGGAAATGGACATAGCATGTTCATATATAAATATAACAGAGAAATCTCGAAATTCGAAAAACACGTAACGACTTCTTTATTCAGGTACGAAACCTTTTATTACCTTTGAGTTAAAGGTTTCGACATAAGGAGAGAGATACACATTCTTTCTAATCTGGCTTTTTCATCTCCCCCCCCATCTCGTGCGACACCTGCCCAAGGCCTCGGCGAGCAAGCGAAAGTCAACCCTTCTCGTTCGGTGTCCAGTTTCAACTCTACTAACTTTCTTTAAAATTCCCAAAATCCTCCGCGCGCTTCCGGTGCGTGACGTCATTCGCACTTGCTAGCCTCTATTTCCATCTCGGGCTATTGTGACATCTCTGAGTGATACGTCCGCTCCGCGTGCGCGTGCGCGTGCGAACACCTGAGTTAATATTGCACCTAAGTAACCCATGCACTGAGCCGAAAGGTTCTCAGCCTTACTAAACCCAAAGGCATAAAACGAAATCCCTCGGCCATTATATTACAGCCTTAAGGCAGCGTTTTGAGTTGCTATTAAAAGAGATTCAGTTTCTCTTTTGAGGTTTCCTTTACTTTGTCATGTCCAGGTTTTCTCGTCCGCAATCTTACCCACTTCTGCTTTCTATTGTTTTTTTTTGTTTGTTTTTATGTTGCTGATGCTGTTACAGGCTGCTGTAATTAGCGTTTCTTTACTATATTATTATTATTATTATTATCTACTCTTTAGAGTTTTTTCACACCAGCATTAGCTGATGGTTTTTCACAGGAGTTTGAGTAACAGCAAGTCTCCTCAAGTCTCCAGGACTCTTCTCAGTATTCTCGCTGATCTTAACAATTTTGTAGTCAAGATGCTTTCCACTTGTCCTCTTATTTCTAAATCTTCCAGTCCCTGAATCAGTCCTTTGGGGTTTGTTCCTAATGCTCCATTTAAAATTAGTATAACCATCACCTTCATGTTTCATTTTTTTAAAATTCTATAACAAGGTAGCGATGTCTAGGTACTTATCTCTCTTTTCGCTTTCTTTTATTTTCCACTATTTGGCAGGTTCTCTTTTCTTTTGATGACTATCTCTAGGTTTGGTTGTCTGGTCGAGATTAGATGATCCGTTTGTATTTCAAAATCTCAGACAAGTTTGTGTGTCTCATTATTCAGGACGGATTCTGAGTTGTGCCTATACCACTTGTTCATATGGTTAAATTTAAATTTCTTGCATAACTCCCAGTAGATTACCTTCCCCTCCCAATCGTATGTAGCCTTATACTCTTTTTGCACTAATTATACTATATTCGCTTATTAAATGATTTTTGGAGGTGCCCGTGGTGTAATGGTTATCGTCGTAGGAAATGGACACGGCGACACGAGTTCAAATCCTATAGCACTAATACCCTTGGGAAAGGTATGAATCCAATTATTCTCCCTTCAGCTATGGGTAAATAGTAGGGCAGACTAGGTTCTTCAGCCTTGGAGAGGCAACTAGTCTAGGAAAAGGAAAACTCTGAATTCAAACTTGTAAAAATCCGCTTAAAAACTGACCTTGTGTCATATCCTGCCCGAGTTGAGAGGTTGGTAAATATGGTTAAATGGATATACATATATGATTTGTAAGTGAATAGTTTGTAGGTCATCTAATTTTCAAATGAGTTTCAAGTATAGCAATTGAACACTAATAATTCAATTTAATATTTAGAATAATCCTTAGTAAAAGATTGAACAGTTCTGTTTGATTCATGGATGGGACCTTAACAAGTACTGGGCCAGAGAGGTATTCTACATTCTCAAAACTCCAACACTGGAGCCTCATCATCAGGTACAGTTTAATGTCATACCCAGGGCACTAAATGGTTTCAAGTATTGCTATCTAACACTAATAATTCTATTCAACATTATTCATTCGTTTGCACATAGTTAAATGGTTTCAAGTATTGCTATGTAATAGTAACAATTCAGTTTGACATTAATCATTTATTTACAGGGTTGGTAAATAGGATTAAATGATTGATCGTCTCGCTTTTATCACCACATAACCAACATTTATTACTTTGTTGTGTCAAGTCTATTTTTGCTTTAACATCATCACCATCATCATGTCGTGCCACCAGCACGGATATCCCTGATCCTCTCTCGCCACTTTTCCCTATCATTCATCGCTTTTGGCAGGTCTTCAGGGTTACATCCCGTATCCTTACATAGCTGCTGTATGTATGTTCCAGCTGGTCGTCCTGCTTTTGCTTGGCCATATGCGGGGGTCCATAGGAGTACATCACTGTTGAGTTCGTCCTTGCTTCTCCAGCAGTGTCTAGTTCGTCTAACTTGTATAGTTTTCGTGATGGGAGGCAAGTGGCCGTATAGTTGGTGTCTTGTGGGATGTTGTCGCCAGGACTTGTTCAATATTGCTCTCAACATTCTTGTATAATTGTCGTCTAGTTTCTTCTTCAGCCGTTTAGTTAGCGTCCAAGTAGTGCATCCATATAGTAGTATCGATACAACCGCTGCCTGGAAGAAACTGTGTTTCAGCACTTATAGCGTTGTTTTGTGCTGCTATTAGAAGAGATTTAGTTTCTCTCTGAAGGTTTCCTTTTCTTAGCCATGTTCAAGTCTTCCCGTATGAGATTTTGCTTGTTTGTCGCTTGAAATGTCCATTTGATCCTTTAGTTTTTTTGTGTTATTGCTGGTCGCTATCATTAATAATTCTTTGCTCTTTTTTTATATACAGTCTTTGAGACGTCTTATCAATGTATCGACACTATCTTCAATGCTGGCGACTCCTCTTTCTTCTTTTTTTTTTATCTTAACACAAATAGTCTATCTATGTTATCTCAGGGATGTAAGGCTTTGTGCAGTCATTAGTTTTCTTGTTCTCTGGTCCATTTGTTGAAGCTCTTCCCTCGTCTACTTTAAGAATAGTCCCGAGTATCTTACGAAGGGAACAGCCCAAGAGTTTATATCTTTGATGAGATTTCTGCTATATAGTTTGATTTCGAGTCATTTTCTCGTTCTTTAATTTTTTGTTTATCTCTACTGGTATCTGCTTCTAATATTCCCAAGTATCTGTAAGTTTCCTTTTCTCTGAGCGTTCTGATTTTTTCTTGATTTGGTTGTTCAATTTCTTCTGTCGTTTGCCATTTTCCACTTTTCATTATTAGCATAGCGCATTTTTCTATGCCAAATTCCATCCTGTCGGTATTAGTTTTCCGATTCTAATAATAATAATTATCCTTATTATTATTATGAGTATTATTATGGTACTCTTTGTGATTTTTTTTTACACCGGCGTTAGCTGATGGTCTTTCACTGAAATCTGAGTGACAATAGGTCTCGTTAAGTCTTAAGAACTTTTCTCAGCATTCTGGCCAATCTCAACAATGAGATGGTCAATAATGATAATAATAATTAACATTATTATTATTCTCCATGCGAGTTTTTCACACCGATATCAAGTTTTTTTACACCCTGAAAGCACGCCTCTTCAAGTCTCAAGGACTTTTCTCAGTATTCAAGCCGATCTCAACAATGCTACAGTTTCGATGGTCAATAATGATGATAATAATAATTAACATTATTATCATACTCTATGAGAGTTTTTCACACCGATATCAAGTCTTTTTACACCCTGATGGCACGCCTCTTCAAGCCTCAAGGACTTTTCTCAGTATTCTGGTCGATCTCAACAATGCTGTAGTTTAGATGGTCAATTATTTTTATTATTATTACTACTTTTAATATTTGCTGGAAAATGTTGCACTGGGAGGTCGTGAAGAATTGTAATATACAACAGTAAAAGGGTAAACGTAAAAGTACCGTTTGAATATAATAAACATTCTCTTAGATGAAACTACTTCGATTCAATTATTATAGTTTCTTCGTATCAAAGGAAGAGACGACGTGTGTCTGTGTAACTGAATTTATGCGACCGTATTTTCATTAAATGTATGAATCCGGTCATAGTTCACTCGTCTGAAATGGAGAAAAACAGAAGATGCAAAACGAGCAATGAAGGATAATATTCTTTCTTAATAGAAGGTCGTTATAGTCAGCGAGTAGAAAATATGACATTTTCTCTTTTGCTCTGCTGGTAGATCGAAAACTTTTCTGTCACTTCATTGATCGCATCTTCGTTGTTAAATCACGATAATTTAGCACATTCAAGGGTTGGCCTCGGGGTGTCAAGCCGTCAGTCCGTAGTGTGTGGGGGTTTGGTGGCTATAAAGAGGACAGATCCAGTTGAGACTAAAGACAAGACATTAAGTGAGAAGTTTATGGTTCTTATCTTGCAAAAGTCCCCCTCCAGCTATCAGACTACTACGCCTTTTGCAGTTTATGCTGTTTCCTAGCCCAACTTTAGCACCATCTATGGCCGCTCGATCGGAAGCAAAAGATGGTTCAATCATTACCAGCCAAATATATTATACAAAATATCCAGATGCTCTTTGAAATCTTGAATGAGAGCCAACATGTCAGAACGTCGGCTGTGTTCTACGTTGCCAGCGATAAGCAAGCGGGAAAGCCACATAAATATAAAGAAGTATATCTTGGCGGATAATTGTCAGTCCCGATGCAATTGGAGCGGGTAGGAAAATTTCATTACGGCTAAAACAGTCGATGGGGTCGAGTGAGGGCGAACAGTATCGGGACTGATCAAAGAGATAGGTTTTGGAATTCGACGTCCTCCTTAATTCGTTCCACTCTTGGATTCGGCACAAGGTGACTTGTATTTCGCCATTCTAAACATAACGATAAGTTCTCGGAGCGTCACTCGGATTCGTGCTGGTGTCAGCCTCTTCATATTATAAACGTATAAATTGCAACCAATGCACATTAGCCGGGCAGTTACATCGCTATTTACTATCGGGTTATTTTTGTTTTGAGCGGGGGGGTGACTCTTTTGTTTTGTGGGTCTTTGTATCTTAAAAATTGTTTACGGTTTGGCCCGAAATCATAGGAATTAATAAATTCTTCGTCAATAACGACATCGATCTCTTGAATCTTAGAAAAATATGAGAACTAAGTCCCTAATTTGTTTACACGTTGCTGCGTAGCTTCTTTGGTCACCAACCTTACCCGCCATTATCTTTATCTCTTCTCATTTATATTATATATATATATATATATAGAGAGAGAGAGAGTTCGCCAGTGGTTCGAGAGACTGGGGTTCAATCTCAGGTCGAGTCATACCAAAGACTCAAAAATGGTACTTGATACCTCCTTGCTTAACACAGCAATATAAGGTACGTTTCAAGGGTAAAATGGAGCAATCCAGGAAAAGGAGGAGCACTCTCTCCTACATCTCGGTGTAGTAGCTATTGAAAAGGGAGCTTTCAGCCAACCCTCGATTACCGTCGCCAACTTTACTTTATATGTGTGTGTGTGCTTGTGCGTGCGTGTGTGTATTTCTTGTTCTTTTGTTTTATTATTTTACGCTGATAATAACGATCAATAAAACAGTAATTGATTATTATATATATTTCTTCTTCTTCTTCTTCTTCTTCTTCTTCTTCTTCTTCTTCTTCTTCTTCTTCCAGGCAGCGGTCGTATCGATACTGCTGTATGGACGCTAACTAAACGCCTGGAGAAGAAGCTAGACGGCAATTACACAAGAATGTTGTGAGCAATATTGAACAAGTCCTGGCGGCAACACCCCACAAAGCACCAACTGTACGGCCACCTGCCTCCCATCACGAAAACTATACAAGTTAGACGAACCAGACATGCAGGACACTGCTGGAGAAGCAGGGACGAGCTCATAAGTGATGTACTCCTATGGACCCCCACATATGGCCGGGCAAAAGCAGGACGATCAGCCCGAACATTCATACAGCAGCTATGTGAGGATATGGGATGTAGCCCTGAAGACCTGCCGGTTGCGATGAACGATAGGGAGAAGTGGCGAGAGAGGGTCAGGGATATCCGTGCTAGCGGCACGACATGATGATGATGATGATGATATTACTTCTTGTGAGTTCTTCATTTTAACTTTTATTGGTGGACTTTCACTGGAGTCTGAGTGACAACAAGTCTCTTCAGGTCTCTGGAACTCTTTTCAGCATTCTGGTCGATCTTATCAAAGCTATTGTCTGAATGGCTTTGATTCTTCTGATTTCCAACTGTTTCAATCCCTATTGGCCCAGGGGTTAGAGTGTTCGCCAATGGCCCGGGAGACCTGGGTTCAATCCCAGGTCGAGTCATACCAAAGACTTTAAAAATGGTACTTGATACCACCTTGCTTAACACTCAGCATTATAAGGTACGGTTCAAGGGTAAAGTGGAGCAATCCTGGGAATGGAGTAGCGCCCTCCCCTACACCTTGGTGTAGTAGCTATCGAAAAGGGAGCCTTCGGGTCATCCTCGACTATGGTCGCTAACTTTACTTTACTTAAATGCTTAAGGAACGGTTCCAAGTACACCGACTATAATTATTATCACAGTCATCCTCATATTTCACAACTTTTTAGTTCTCTGCGAAGTCGTTCACACCAGTGTTATCTGGTGGTATATCCCTGAAATCTGAGAGACAGCAAATCTCCTCATGACTTATCACAGTATTCTAGCTGGTTTCAAGTGTGCTGTGGTCCGTATGATTTCAATTCTTTCTTTGTTCGTCCATAAGCTCATGTTCTTTTCCAGGCCTTTAGGGACTGTTTAAAGGACGGTTTAAATGTTACCTTCATGTTCCACAGTTTTTGCTCTCGAGTAAGATCCTGCTATTCTTTGGCAATTTCCAGTTAATGATATGTTCTTTTCTCCATGCTAATTAAAAATAGGTTTGGTCTTCTGGCTGGCATTATTATCATTTCCTCCTTTAGAGTTTTTCACATCAGTGTTAGCTGATGGTTTTTCACTGGAGACTGAGTGACACCAAGTCTCCTCAAGTCTCCAGGACTCGTCTCAGTATTCTGGTCGTCCTCAGTAATGCTGTCGTTTGGATAGTCTCCACCCGTCCGCCAATTTCCAAGTCCTCCAGGCCTTTTAATAATCCTTTAGTTACTGTGCCTAACACACCAATCACGATTGGCACAATCGTTACTTTCATGTTCCACAGCTTTTTTTATTTCTCTAGCAAGTTCGAGGTACTTATCCTTCTTTTCACTTTCCTTCAGATTTATTCCGTGGTCCGCCGGGACAGCAAAGTCGACAATTTTGCAGATTCTCTTTTTTTTTGTTGATTATTATGAGGTCTGGTCTTCTGGCCGAGATTAAGTGTATGTTAAAGTCCCATAGGAGTTTATGCGAGTCCTTTTCTAGGACGGGTTGCACATATACCATTTGTTGGTATGGTCGAATTGAAATTTCCTGCACATTTCCCAGTGGATTACCTTGCCGACCCAGTCGTGTCTCGCCTTGTACTCCTTCTGTGCTAATTATTATTATTATTATTATTATTATTATTATTATTATTATTATTATTTCACTCCTTGAGAGTTTTTCCCGCTAGCGTTAGCTGATGGTTTTCACTGAAGTTTGAGCGATAGCAAATCTCAAGTTTCTAGGACTCTTCTCAGTATTCTGGCCGATCTAAATAATGTTTTAGTCTGGATGGTCTCTACTTGTCTTCTTATTTCCAAGTCTTCTAGTCCCTTTACCAGTCCTTGGAGGATTGTTCCAAGTGCTCCAATTACAACTGGTATCACCATCACCTTCATGTTCCATAGTTTTTTTTAAGTTCTATAGCAAATAATCTCTTTTTTTGTTTCCTTTTAATTTTACTCTGTAATCTGCCAGAACAGTAAAGAACAGTATTCGCGTAATTATTATGACCTCAAGGACAAGGATATAGATGAATATTTTTTTTTCTTAGTAAAGGAATTATATTGTGAATTGAATCACCATTACCAGGTTAATTGGCCACGCAATTGGATAGCAAAGTTAACGGGAATAATAGCTCTTATGGCGTCTGTTATTAGTTCTTATTGGTGTTTATACCATTTTCCTGATTTCAATATTCCATTGTATTTTGCCCATTTTCCAATGAATATTTTATTAATTTTACAACCCAGTCGGCTGGGGCAGTAGAATACATTTACTGCATACTTGCAGTGGTGTAAGACCTTCCACCAACGATTTTCCTGTATATGACACAAAAATATCTGATGGTGAGGCTCCAGTAATGCCGGAGCTTTGGAGAATGTAGAATACCCAATCATTGCTATCGCTCCCAGGTTCACTCTGGCCCGGAGTGGTAGCACCTAATTGGGTCCTATCTATGGGTCAAATAGGACTGTTTGACATTTAAACTGTGCGTCACAAATGACTTATGCTCCATCAACGATTTTCCTGTATATGACACAAAAATATCTGATGGTGAGGCTCCAGTAATGCCGGAGCTTTGGGGAATGTAGAATACCCAATCATTGCTATCGCTCCCGGGTTCACTCTGGCCCGGAGTGATAGCACCTAATAGGGTCCTATCTATGGGTCAAATAGAACAGTCTGACATTTAAACTGTGCGCCACAAATGACTTATGCTGAACTAAATTGTTTGAAATAGAACTGTTTGATCATTTAACTGTGTGAAAACCAATAACTGATGTTTAATTGGATTGTTAGTGATACATAGCAATACTTGGAACTATTTAACTTGGTGGTCGAATGTTTACAAATCATATATATCTAATATATATGCATAAACTGGATTTGGTATTAAATAATTAACAATGGTTGATTGGCCATAAAACGAAACCAAATGAAACCAAATCAAACCGGGGAGTTGTCCTCGTGGTGTAATGGTTAAAGCGATGGAATGCAGAATCGTAGTACGCGAGTTCGTACTCAAGTCGCACTATCACGTCCACTTTCGGTGCCCGTGGTGTAATGGTTATCGTCGTAGGAAATGGACATAGCGACACGATTTCAAATCCTGGACGAGACTGATTGCATTTCACATAGCACTAATATCCTTGGGAAAGGTATGAATCCAATTATTCTCCCCCACCAGCTATGGGTAAATAGTTGGGCAGACTGGGTTCTTCAGCCTTGGTGAGGCAACTAGTCTAGGAGAAGGAAAACTCTGACAGCAAACCTGTCAAAGTCCGCTTAAAAAGTGACTTTGTGTCATATCCTGCTCTAGCAGTGGGATTGGTAGATATGATCTCGTTCACTTTCGGGCAAATACCCTTGGGAAAGGTATGAACCCCCTTATCCTCCCAGCTATGGGTTAAATAGTACCACTACTGTTCTTCTGAGAGAATGGCTTTGGCATTAAATAACCTTACAAAGATTAATATACCATTAAACAAAGAAACCAAACCATCAAATGAACTCTGGCTTGTTGAAAAATATTATCAGCATACTATGCGTTTACAAATCAAGCATTTAATATATTTGGCATTAGATAACTTACAAGGATTGATATGCCATGAAATACTGCCAACCAACCAACCACCCAACATATTCTATTGGTGTTAGGATTGGGCAACTGGACACCAATTGGTCAATTTTTTCAGCTTTTTCTTCGTGTTGGTTTGGTTTCTTGTCGTTTAAAAGTATATCTATTGCGTTTGATCCGTCTTTTATATTTACAAGATAGTTTCATGCTGGTACTTGTACTGTGCAGCTACTATTAACCCCTCTGT
>OY757943.1:19541062-19563562 GCA_963585895.1 Sepioteuthis lessoniana
ACTTTCACACCGACAGGCACACACATATATGTATAAGCATGTTATGAGATATCTTTTTTAATACTTAAAGTATTTGATAATTGTATCGAATATCTTGTTAGTTAACAGTAAGTTTAGTCTCATGGCTGAGGTTATTGTTCTTAATCTTTTTATTATTTACTCTTTTCGGGTTTTCCACACCAGCGTTTGCCGATGATTTTCTTACTAGTAGTTGCTGAAGTAATTTACAATTGAATCCCGGGGTAATAGATTTACTTAGATTCCCTGTTATCAGTTGTCTCTCTTTCTTCCCCCATCACGCTTATATATATATATATATATATATATAGGTATTATTTGGTCCAGTTAAACCAGAGTTGGGAGTAATTCCTTCAGGACAAGAAAATCATTCAAGAGCTGAACATTTAAATTTTCCTATATTTTTCTTCGTGTTTTTGGTTTACATCAGAAACACAAAACAGATGGAAATAAATTTATAATCCTAAAATAACCGGTCTTTGGTTTTTTCTTTAAAGAAAGTATATATATATATATATATATATATATATAATATATATATATATATATATATATATATACAAGAAAAACCTTTAAAAATTACTTATAGTTTTTTGTAATAATATTTATTTCAGCAGACCCTATATTTAAAAAAAATGTTTTGATCTGCATCTTCAGAAGGAGAAATAATGAGAAATTTCCAATAAAAATTTCGAAAAATCCACAAAACTTCGGCCACACTATCTCCCTAACCCAACTTTTATTAATACATATATATTATAATATATATATATATATATATATATATATCTATATATATATATATATATTGCTTTGTACTTTAGTTTTTTATTATTTTACATTAAGCTCTCAATTGGATTTTGAATTAACATGAATATTGACGAAAGAAAATCATAAAATAGAATCGTTCCACCATCGGCTAATTTGGCGTTGGATAATATATATATATGTGTGTGTGTGTGTGTGTGCATACACTGAGACACAAACATATGCTCAAAAATACATACACTCACACAAACACACACACTAGCGCACACACACACACTAACGAGCAGACACAAATATACATGTAATGTTATGATGTGTCTTTTTAAATGCTTAATGATTAATTTTATGTACAGTTCTAGTTTTCATTACCTGGTCAAACAGTGCACCTACCCGCATATTAAAGCGTGTGTAAATTTGAGTCTGCAAAAATGTTTGCGAACTTTAATAAGAATGAATAATAAGGACCAGATTGCAAGGAAAATGCCAGATAAAGCCTAGATAATTAGTGACTCTTAGTAATTGCAATCCGCCATTTTGCTTTGTTTCACTTGCACGAAGTCGAGTCTTCAATGAAAAGCTAAAAGAGAAACGAGTGTATCACACATTTCTCGTCCGAGCTCAAATAAAAAAAATAACGAAATAAAAAACAAACGAATCGATGATAGATAATTAATTATTCAACTTTTAATAATTAACTTTTAATTAAACGTTGTACCAGTTCAAGTTGTTGGTGAGTTCTGTCGTCTGCGTGTGAGAGTTGTGTCATTCGCGTATTACATTAATAGGTTGTCGTTAACTAGATTACTTCAGCAGTCACCGTTCACTTTCAATTTCATCGTTGCTCTTTTTCAGTAATTGTAAAGTGTTTTTATTGTTCAACACAATTAATATTGTCATCACAGGCGTCGGATTCTTAATTTAATAGAGAGATTATTTATTTATTTATTCATTTTTTCCTTTCTTTTTTGTTGTTGTTTGTTTTTATTTCTTTATTCGTTAGTTCGTACCCTAAAAAAATCAATTATCGATAAGTTTCAATTTATTGTCATGACACTTTTACACATTTCCGCTTCTCAATCTTTCAATTTCATTTATTCCTTTATGACACGGGTCCTTACGAAGTCTCCGCCCTCTCTGAAAAAAAAAAAAAAAAAAAAAAAAAAAAAGACAAAAACAGATTTGGATTGAAATTCGATGTTCTGAGAAATAAAAAGCAAGACGTTATAAAAAGAATTAAATTGATGTCTCCTTTTAATGATGATGATCTAGTTCTGGAGATCTAGAAAGAGTGGAATATACCTTCATTGCCATTACTCCCAGGTTCACCCTGACACAGATTGGTTTTAGCTGTAACGATCCCATCTATAGTCTAAGAATTATTCTTATTCGATTGGACAAGTGAGCACCCGCCCAAAAACTGTCCCAACATTGTAAATATAAACGTACAATGAATGCAACTACTTGGCATAAAATAATCCGTGACGGCTTGAAACACCATTTAATCGGCCTTCGGGCTTTTGACCTTGTGTCAAGTCGTGTCTGGTGGGAGGCAGCGACAAATAATTGGCTGAAACACCATTAAAAATCAATCAATCAAAAACTACAATAACAATAAAAAATGTAAATTAATCAATCATTTATTGATTTACTTGATGAGCTAATAATCGCATGACTAGATTCAGTAATTTACAATTGTTTATAAATGACTAGAATAAACGATATTATTGTTTATAAATGACAAGGATGCACAATATTGTTTCAATTGTATTTAATTGGAATCATTTTAAGACGAGGCTTCTTAATCTGAGAATTAATACTTATTTATGGCGGACTTTTCTGTCCTCATCTTGGTAGTTTTTTTTATGTTGTTTCTTCTTTCACTACGTTTCGGCCAAATTTCACCTCTGGCCTTCTTCAGGTGATTTACCGCGACCTCGGATAGGAATGATGAGTCTTGTAACCGTATCCCCAGTAATTACTGCCTTCCATAGTTATTGTCTATCGCACCACGTAAACCTCTGGCCGGCTTGGGTGGGATTTGAAACCGCTATCTTCTGATAATGCTCATCTGGAACCGCAGAGACTCAACGCATCTATCCGCTGCGCCACGGGCCCCGAAGAAACAACATATAAAAAAAACAAAAAAAACTACCAAGATGAGGACAGAAAAGTCCGCAATAAATAAAAATTAATTCTAATATTGTTTCGGTTTCTTTGTTTAATGGCATATTAACTTTTGTAAATTTGATAATTTTTATCACTTCGAATATTCGGACTAATGTCTTCATCTTTATGGCTATTCTTACAAAGTTTCGGCCGATATCTACTTCGGCCTTCTTCAGGAGTTTTATGTCGAACTCGGGAGCCCATACTGAATCTTGAACTGAACCCATTATTTAATGCACGTGATAGATTGTTCTATGACAGGGATACTCGATGTTGGTCGAGACAGAAAAAAAAAAATAAAGAAAGAAAAAAAAAAGATAATATTTTGCTGACATAATTCTGACTTGTTGAAAGAAAAGAAAGTCCGGCCCAGTCGGCTCGGGCTGTAGAATACACCGACTGCATCTTTATAGAGGGGTTACACTCTCTCAACGAGCGCCCTAGAAATGACTCTAAGCTATTTGATGGTGAAGCTCCAGTAATGTTGGAGCTTTGGGGGAATGCGAGATACCCCTTCATTGCCATCACTCCCTAGTCCACTCTGGTCCGGAGTGGTAGCACCTAATAGGGTCTTATCCATGGGTCGAATAGGACAGTTGGGCGTTTAAACTATGGGAAAACAAATGACTTATGCTTAATTAAATTGGTAGAAATAGAACTGTTTGGTCATTTAACTGTGTGTAAACAAATAATTGGTGTCAAATTAAATTGTTTGTGATACATAGCAATACTTGGAGTTATTCAACTTTGTCGACTTACGCTAAATCGAACTGTTTGAAATAGAACTGTTTGGTCATTTAACTGTGTGTAAACAAATGATTGATGTTTAATTGAATTGTTTGTTATACATAGCAATGCTTAGAACTATTTAACTTTGAATTGCGTTTACAAATCATATATATCTAATATATAAGTATAAACCGGATTTGGCATTGAATAACCTACAATGGTTGATATGCCATAAAACCCAATCAAACCAAATCATATATATCTAATATATATGTATAAACCAGATTTGGCATTAAATAACCTACAATGGTTGATATGCCATAAAGTCCAACCAAACCAAATCATATAGATATAATATATATGTATAAACCGGATTTGGCATTAAATAACCAACAATGGTTGATATGCCATAAAACTCAACCAAACCAAATCACATATATCTAATATATATAAATAAACCAGATTTGGCATTAAATAACCTACAATGGTTGATATGCCATAAAGCCCAACCAAACCAAATCATATAGATATAATATATATGTATAAACCGGATTTGGCATTAAATAACCAACAATGGTTGATATGCCATAAAACCAAACCAAACCAAACCAAACCTAATAATTCTATTTACAATTAATCATTATTTTCACACAGTTAAATGGGTTCAAGTATTCCTATGTAACATTAATGATACTATTTAATATCAATCATTTATTTTTACACAGTTACGAGTATTCCTATTTAACACTAATCTTTCTATTTACCAAGTATTCCTATGTAATACAAATAATCAGCGTATGATATTATTCAAACTGTATTTCTAGAATACATCATTCAATCTAAATTTCTATAATGCATTATTCAACGTTTTTTTTCATAATTCATCATCCCATTTATATTTCTATAATGGATTATTCAAACTGCTTTTCTATAATACTTCATCCAATCTACATTTCTATAATGCATTATTCAACTAATTTTTCTATAATTCATCATTTCAGTTATATTTCTCTAATGCCTCATCAAATACATCATCCAACCTGCATTTCTATAATATATCACCCAAACTGAATTTCAATAATACATCATCCCACCTGCATTTATGCAATACATAATCCAACATGTATTTCTATAATAGATCATCCAATCTGCATTTCTATAGTAAATATTCCAGACTGCATTTCTATAATGCATCATCCAACCTGCATTTCTATAATATATCATCCAAACTGAATTTCAATAATACATCATCCCAACTGCATTTATGCAATACATAATCCAACGTGTATTTCTGTAATAATCATCTAACCCACATTTCTATAATAAATATTCCAGACTGCATTTCTATAATGCATCATCCAACCTGCATTTCTATAATATAGCATCCAAACTGAATTTCAATAATACATCATCCCACCAGCATTTATGCAATACATCATCCAACACGTATTTCTATAATAGATCATCCATTTCTATAGTAAATATTCCAGACTGCATTTCTATAATGCATCATCCAAACTGCATTTACTTAATGTATCATCCAATCTTATTCCAAAATATATCATCCAACCTACATTTCTTTAAAGTCTCGTCCAACCAGCGTTGCTATAATGCATCAACCAACCTGCATTTCTATAATACATCTTCCAGCTACATTTCTGTAATACATCATCCAACCTGCATTTCTATAGTACACCCTTTAACCTCCATGTATAATCCAACTCACAAACTCTTACGACGAAACACAAAGCAAAATACTTAAAAAAAAAAAAAGTAATTGCGTCTCAAATAAATCATTAAAAGACGCAAGCACTCTCATATCAAACTGAAGCCATTTTTATTCGGTTTCATAGATCGGTATGTCTGGTGTCTGTGATGGAAACTCTGTGAGAAATTGCGAATATATGTCCTTTGTGAACTCAATTTGCTTGTTGCTTTGACACAAAGACTATGATTCTTTTTTTTTTGGTGTGGTTGGAGTGGGGCGTGCAGTTGTCGATATTGTGTAACGCTGATTGTTAAAAGAGTTAACCATTATATATCACTGTAGAGGAATACAACTTTATATGCACATCTCTGATCCTTTTAATCGACCGAAAATAATGCTGCGCGCTTGGCGACATATTCCGTCCGTTAAGATAGAAGTAGTTGAGGTACTCGTCTACGCCCGCTGTGTGGTTAAAACGTGGACTACAGCTGATTGTTTACTGTCTTTGTAGTGGGCTAAAGATTTTCACCAAAAAGTTACATTTTCAACGAGACGTTTGTGGTGTAATGGACACTGTTATAGGAAATGGACACGAGGAGACGAGTTCAAAACATGGGCGAGATTGCTTGTATTTATAATTACGCTAAGACCCTTTGGAAAGGGTATGAATCCAAGTATACACCCTCCAGCTATAGGTGGATAGTAAGGCAGCCTGGGATATTTAACCGTGGTATGACAACCAGTCTTAGAGAAGGAAATAGTCTGAATTCAACCCTGCTAAATTTAACTTAAAAATTGACCTTGTGTCACATCCTGTTCGTATGGAGGGATTTGTGAGATGCATATATCGTTATTTATCTTATAACTTAGCTTAGTTGTGGCGTGGAAGTATAGAACGACCTGTGAGAACTGAACTCCCTAACAGTTATCTGCTAATCCAGCTAGTTAACCATCGTCCCCATGTGAATCAGTTATATATATATATATATATACGAGGATCATTAAATAAGTTTCCAGACTTTTTCGTGTGGGCACTTTTATTGATAGTACACACATGAAACTCTAGTCCTCTGCGAAGTAATCTTCTCCGGCTGCAATGCAGTTGTTGTACCGTTTCAACGACTTCTTGAAGGCCCCATGGAAGTCCTCTTGTGTGAGCGTGTCAATGACTTTCATCACAGTCTCTTTCGTCTCCTCAATTGTCTCAGAACGACAGCCTCTGAACTTAGGGAATAACCAAAAGTCACAGGGAGCAACGTCTGGACTCTAGGAACTGTCTTGATGCCCATCTTGGTCAAATAGTCTGTGACAAGGATGGAGTTGTGGACTGGTGCATTATCCTGGTGGAAATGCCACTGACCCGATTTGAAGAGTGCTGGCCTCTTCCATAGGAATCTCTTCCTGAACTCCCTTAAAACCTCAACATAGTAACCCTAGCCCTAACCCTTTGGCTAATCAACTCTGGTCTATTGACTTCCTTACTCCTCCCACACCTCTCATCATCCCTTACAGACTCCCTGGCTTCCTTGAATCTCTTATGCCACTCAAAAACTGATGCTCGATTCATGCAAGATGCCTCAGAAGCAGTCTGAAGCATTCCATACTTTTCTGTGGCATTTTTTCCAAGTTTAAAACAGAATTTTATGGCACATCGTTCTTCTAAAGTGTCATATTGCATTTTTGAAATTCACCAGCTGTGACAATCAGGTTTTAGTTGAGTGTATTCCAATTCCTGCAGTAACTGTTCATTTAAGCCTGAAATCATAAAAATTGGTCAGTCATCTCATAACATGTATAGCAATAAAATACTGAATTTTTAAGAGTCTACGACAATTTTACAGGCCCGTACAAAAAAAAGTCTGGAAACGTATTGAATGCACCACGTATATATATATATATATATATATATATATATATATATATATATATATATATATATATATATATATATCCAAAGGGTGTGTAGCTTCAAGTAATTAATTCTACTTAATCATTCAAGTGCACACAGTTAAATGGTTTCATGTAATTAAGAATAATCCTTAGTAAACAATTACAGCTTTAAGTAACTATTCTTTATACAAATAATTACAGTTATATGGTATAAAAATCCTATCAAATATGAATAATTTTAAAACATATCTAATTGACCCAAAGATGAAACCCTGGTTCAAAGTGGACTTGAGGGTAATGGCAATGAAGGAGTACACCACATTCCTCAGATCACCAGAAGTGGATCCTCACCATCAGATGCGTTTTAGCGTCATATCTAAGACACCTCCTTTTGGGGGGCGGTCTTATTCTTCTTCAGGGGATACAGTCAACGCATTATAAGCCGCATCAACCAGCCGGATATGAACACAGATAGATAGATAGATAGATAGATATGACGTAATTTAAAACAACAAACGTTGATTCGCCAATTAAACGGCCAACTTTTTCTTATTATACAAATTTTCCCCTAGGTTTTTGTATTTTACATTTTTAAACATCCATCGTTGACTTAAAATCGTTAATATCACCCCTCATGGCCCCGATGATGGTTCAGTAGAACCGAAACGCTATAGTGTCGACCGCTCAATAAATCTTTCCTTCCACTTGGATCGTTGTTATCAATTTTTCCACACATAGATCGATAGATCGATATGTGCATCTTTTACTCAGTTTTGTATCGGATTCACGGTTAGAATCAAGCTCAGTAAATAGTGATCGACTAGCCTAGCTTAATAACAATTACAGCATATGATATGCAAATAAATGCATATATACTGAGATAGATAGATACATAAATACATATACACGTACGGATCGAGATAGATAGATAGATAGATAGATAATATTCCCATTTAATACAAATAATTTGCACTCAGCTGTATGGTTTCGTATATAAAACTAATAATTTTCAAACGGTTCTATTTGACCCATAGCTGGGACCCTAAAAGGTACTACGACTTCAGGTCAGAGTTGACCTGGGAGTAATAGCAATGAAGGCGTATTCCATACTCCCTATATCTGCTGAACTATATCAGCATGAGATGCAGTTTAGTGCCAAATCTAGGAAACTTCATTTTCGATGGGGCTGATTTTATCCCCTCCTTGCAGGGTGGGGATAAAATCAACGTATTGTAAGGAGGGCAACGTTGAGATTTATCGATTCTACTTTTTTATATTCTCTTATGAAAATAATATTGTTATTTGAAAAAAGCTTTGGGAAGAAAAATCTTTTTTTTTCTTATTTAAGTGTGTGACATTTATTAATTTTTACATTTTTGCTTCTGTCCTGATCAATAATAAGAAAAGTAAAGTTGGCGACCGTAGTCGAGTGCGACCAGAAAGCTCCCTTTTCAATAGCTACTACACCTAGGTATAGGGGAGAGCGCTACTCATTTCACTGGATTGCTCCACTTTACCCTTGATACGTACCTTATATTGCTGAGTGTTAAGCAAGGAGGTATCAAGTACCATTTTTAAAGTCTTTGGTATGACTCGACCAAGGATTGAACCCAGGTCTTCCGGAACATTGGCAAACACTCTACCCACTACCTCGTGGTGTAATGGTTAAAGCGATGAACTGCGGAATCGTAGTACGCGAGTTCGTACTCCAGTCGCGCTATTACGTTCACTTTCGGGCAAATACCCTTGGGAAAGGTATGAACCCCCCTTATTCTCCCTCCAGCTATGGGTAAATAGTAAGACGGACTAGGTTCTTCAGCCTTGTTGAGGCAACTAGTCTAGGAGAAGGAAAACTCTGAATTCAAACCTGTTAAACTCCGCTTAAAAATTGACCTTGTGTCATATCCTGCCCGAGCGGAGGGGTTGGTAAATAGTACCCACTAATAATAAGCTCTATCCAATATTCATTTTTTTAGATTTCCGGCTTAAAGTAATAACTCTTTTTTCCAAGTCTTTGTTGTTGAAACTAAGAATACATCTGAAAGAGATGAATTGTTGGCTTGCAAGGAGACATTTTTTTAAAGCTAATTTCCATTTTCACTTATATTTATTATCTTCCCATGACAACCAATGGGCTGTCCTCTTGGTGTAATGGTTAAAGCGATGGACTGCGCAGTCGTAGTTAGCGAGTTCGCGTTATTACGTTCAGTTTCGGACAAATAACCTCGGGAAAGGTATGAAGCCCCCTAATCCTCCAAACTACGGGTTAAATAGTACCACTACTGTTCTTCTAGGAGAATGGCTTTGGCATTAAATAACCCACACGAGTATGATGTGCCAATTAAACAAAAAGGGTATAAAAATGTAAACAAACAGACGCTGCTGCTGCTGTTGCTACATTATACCTTAAAGATTCCCTTAGCCAACGTGGTACGCTTGTTGGCCGAGCGGTCTGAGACTTAATCTAACGTAAAGTTGGATGGGTTTCGATCCCGACTTCAAGCGTCCTACGTGTCTAGCAACACTGAAGAGTTCTGATAGAACGAAACAGTCGGTCTGTGGATGACAATATATATATACATATATATATATAAACGTCCTAGTTGTCTATCCACATAGAAGAGTTGTGATACAATGAAACAGTCTGTCTGTGGATGACAATACATACGCTCCCCCATGGGGGTTGAGCACTCTGGCGACGGAATTTTCGGCTGCCGCTCGCATAATGTAAGCTCTTCGAACGAATTGAGCACTCTGGTATCCGGTAAGGTATAAAATGTAAACAAACGAATACTACTACTTAATGCCGCATAATTCCCTAGCTGACGTCGTACGCTTGTTGGCTGAGCGGTCTGATACTAAGTCTAACGTAAAGTTGGGCGGGTTTCGACTCTAGCTTCAAGCGTCCTACGTGTCTCGCCACAGTTAAGAGTTGTGATACAACGAAACAGTCCGTCTGTGGATAACAATATATATATATATATATATATATATATATATATATAGAGAGAGAGAAATCAAATGATTTTTTGACAAAAGAGATCTGGGTATATGCTGTTTAACCTCACTTCGAGATGTTGACAAGTCATACCTATATATGTCGAATTACATCGACAACCAAATTTATTGATTAAATTACTTTGTTTGAAGATAGGCAGCTTGTCCTTATTCGTAGAATTAAAGGCCGGCCTCAAAGTGAATATTGGTCTTAGGTTAACAGCATGATAACAACGATACACAGAAGAGGCAATCTTATTAGCAAAAGACTCGCTGGCAAAACCCACTCAAGGAAGTCTGAAGTATACAGGACATTTTGGAGGACCGAAAACTTTGTTCATGTTTTTGAACTTTGTCACCGTATGCTTGATATTATTATCAATGACATCCTCTGGGTACCAGTTATCAATGAAGATATCCTTGATAGCTTTAAATTCATTCTCAATCTTGCACTCACTACAAATGTTAAGAGCTCTATAAGAAAGATATCTAATTAGATTCAGCTTCCTAGATTTTGGGGCAAAAGAATGCTAATCCAAATATAGCCCGGTAAATGTGGGTTTCCTATAAATGGATGTGAGGAAAGAAGAATCACCTCTTTCAACTAACACATCCAAAAATTTTCCTATCCGAAAAAAGTGTTAACTTTTGTACAAAAATTAGACTCGAAAAGATGTATGGTTTCGTATGAAAAAGTTTTTTTCAAACAGATCTATTTGATCCATAGATGGGACTTTAACAGGTATTATGAGGTTTCTCTTCTTGTGCTCTGGGGAAATGTTGGGTGTCCCTTCATTGGCATTACTTCTAGGTCCACTCTACTCGAAGTGGTAGTATCTATTAGGGTCCCGTCTTAGCATCAAATAAATCTATTTGAAAAATATTAGTATTAGATAGGACTACATGAAACCAGATAACAGTAAGCAAATTATTTGTATAATATATAATTACTTGGAGCGATAATCGTCTACAATGATTATTTTCATTGGTTACTTAAAATCATACTGCTTAAAAGAAGACTGACTTCGGCATAAAATAAGCTAACAAGGGTTGAAATGCCGTAAAACCAACCGATATGATTTAACATAACAATTTTTTCTGCTAGTATTTTTCTTTCCTTTCAAACTAGTCAGGGTTTTTTAAAAATACTTTTTTCTTAAGATTGTGTTCACAAAAGGATTTATCCGACTTTTCAGTAAGACAGATTTGATACAAGATCATTTTACAGTCGGGAGCCACGTAAGAATCGAGATATGTGTGGCCGTCACAAAAAATGCTCGTTTACCTCTACATTCTCTTTTTGAGGCGCCTCAGGTACCTAGCGATAAACTTAACTCTGCTAAGTAGATAGTGCTTGGAGAGAGGACACCCCCCGCTCAGGACCAGGCGATCAACAAGCGAGCCCTTGATGTGCCGAGTAAGAATTGAGTTTCTGGGGTCAATGTGGTCAGTGCGTCGTATCGAGTCATGTTGAGGGAGTGAGAGACTTTGAAGTAGCCAGATTGTCTTTTATAGTTTCTCACAGTGTCTGAATGAAACCAAATTAGAGATGGATATGTCAGAAAGAAAAAAAGTTACACTCTCTAAAAAAAAAAAAAAAAAAGAAAAAATCCACAAAGAAAAACAAACAAGCAAAACTCTGGGTCATTTGATCGGTATACCAGTGCGTAGAGAAGACGCGAAAAAACTTTTTATTTTCCTTGATAAGAGTCCAGCTTACGTGATAGTTCTACGGCTACCACAGAGAAAACCCGTTTACATAACTGCTTTGGTGAGCATATACACAGTTTGATTTACGAAAAGGCACAGTTTAATCGAGAAAATACTGCATCAAGAAAGCATGCTTAAATTTTGATTAAGATTGAAGCAATTTCTACTGTCAGTAGAGACAATAGAATTTATTCAGGGGCTGGGATCGTTGACCCAGACCGTGAGGCAGGGGCATTTAAATCAGAGAACTTTTCAGGCAAGTTAGGGCAGATAAGAATCTCTCTGGATAAGAAACGCGTCTGGCAGGGCGTAAAGCAGAGCTTAGGTATTGGCTAAGCATAATTCATCATGTCGTTTCGTGGATCTACAGGAAGAAAACCCACTCAATTCTTGGCCGTGAGGTCAATGTTGTTGCAAATGCTACTGTGATCATCTTGTAAACGTGTGTGTATCCTAAAGCAAGTATGCCACAACTATAAACCTAATAGTCGATATTTCACATACAAATGTGACACCGAGAAATATTTTCGTTTTCTTTCTCTGATCTACTAAAGATATCTAGAAGAAACGGATAAAGTTTTACAATTTACATTTAGTTGAATTAAAGTAATTCGAAGTCAGGAGTAGAAATCTGTGTCATGAGTAATGTTCGATTTGAAACTCCTTTGTAAAGTTTTTTTTTTTTTCAAATAGATAAATCTGTGTCAGTTATTATAATTAATGATTTTGTCTTGAATTATCTCCCAGCTTTCTACTTCTAATTACTTAAGAATTTTGACTAGTATTATCCTTAATCTTCCTTATTTTGATTGCTTTGTCAGTGGTTATTATGACTAATACTTTAACTAGTACTAACCTTCATCTTCTTTAATTGCTTTGTTAATTATTATTATTATTATTAAGAATTTTGACCAGTATTATCCTTAATCTTCCTTATTTTGATTGCTTTGTCAGTGGTTATTATGACTAATACTTTAACTAGTACTAACCTTCATCTTCTTTAATTGCTTTGTTAATTATTATTATTATTATTAAGAATTTTGACCAGTATTATCCTTAATCTTCCTTATTTTGATTGCTTTGTCAGTGGTTATTATGACTAATACTTTAACTAGTACTAACCTTCATCTTCTTTAATTGCTTTGTTAATTATTATTATTATTATTAAGAATTTTGACCAGTATTATCCTTCATCTTCCTCATTTTGATTGCTTTGTCAGTGGTTATTATTATCATTAATACTTTAACTAATACTAACCTTCATCCTCTTTAATTGCTTTCTTATCATTATTATTATTATTAAGAATTTTGTCTTGGGGGGTGCCTGTGGAGTAATGGTTATCGTCATAGGAAATGGACACGGCGACACGAGTTCACATCCTGGTCGAGACTGATTGCATTTCACATAGAACTAATACCCTTGGGAAAGGTATGAATCTAATTATTCTCCCTCCAGCTATGGGTAAATAGTAGGACAGACTAGATTCTTCAGCCTTGGTGAGGCAACAAAGTTAAATGGTTTCAAGTGTTGGTTTGGTTTGGTTTTATGGCATATAAACCATTGTAGGTTATTTAATGCCATATCCATTTATAAGCATATAAACAGTTCTATTTCGAAGAATTCAGTTTAGCACAAGCACACAGTTTAAATGTCAAAAACATTCCTATTTCAAGCAATTTTAATTGCTTTATCAGTTGCTATCATTAAGAGCTTAGACAAGTATTATCCTTAATTTTCCGAATTCGCATTGGTTTGAAGAACTTTAATCAGAGATTATACAATATAAAAGAACACCAGAAAAAATGGCAGCTGAGAAGGAACATAGGGAAACATTTTCTAGGCACACAATGGCCTTATTGAATTCTGTAATTAACTTTTCACTTATTTGAGAAAATTTTTAAAAATTTACACACAGAAAAGAAGTCTCGAGAATTTCTTACTACAGATATATCAGACGTGAAAGTTTTTCGGATGCTCTAATCTTGGACTAAATTCAAAATCATGAGATTTACTGACCATAATCTCTTCTCCTTAGAGCTAGGTTTTGGTTTGGTTAGGTTTTATGGCCTATCAACCTTTGTGGGTTATTTAATGCCAAATCATCTTTATCTATGTATATTAATGTATATGATTCGATTTGGTTTGGTTTTATGGCATATCAACCGTTATAGGTTATTTAATGCCAAATTGCACTGTCGGCTGGGGCTGTAGAATACACTGACTGACCCCACCCACAACGAGTGTCTTGGATACGATACTAAACAATCTGATGATGAGGTCTCAGTAATGCTGGAGCTTTGCGGAATGCAGAGAACCTCTTTATTGCTATCGCTCGGAGGTCCACTCTGTTTCAGAGTTGTAGCACATTATAGGGTCCTATCTATGGATTAAATAGAACTAAACTGTGTCCTGATGCTAAACTGAATTGCTTGAAATAGGAATGTTTTTGACATTTAAATCGCGTGCTTGTGCTAAACTGAATTGTTCGAAATAGAACTGTTTATATGCTTATAAATGGATTTGGCATTAAATAACCTACAATGGTTTATATGTCTTAAAACCAAGCCAAACCAATACTTGAAACCATTTAACTTTGTTGCTTAAACTGAATAGCTTGAAGTAGAAATGTTTTCGACTTTTAAACTGTGTACTTATGCTAAACTGAATTGTGTGAAATCGAACTGTTGACATGCATAGAAATAGATTTGGCATTAAATAACCAGTAATGGCTGATATACCATAAAACAAAACCAAAGTAACCTAAATTAAAGCCAAACCCTCTTTATTCGTTTATATAAATTTATATGATTCGTAAACAGATTTGTTGATAAAATTCTTAAACGAGATTGATCTCTTTTTTGCACACAGTTAAATGGTTTGGTTTGGTTTCCTTGCTTAATGGCATATCAATCTTTGTAGGTTATTTAATGCCAAAGCCATTCTCCTAGAAGAACAGTTGTGGTACTATTTAACCCATAGATGGGAGGATAAGGGGTTATTTGCCCCAAAAGTGAACGTGATAGTGAGACTGGAATTCGAACTCGCTTACTACGATTCCGCAGTCTTTAGCTTTAACCATTACACCACGAGGACACCCCACTGAATGGTTTCAAGTATATAATATAATAGTTACATTTTAACACCATTCATTTGCTTGCACACATAGTTTGTTCTAGTTGACCCATAGAGAGGTGCATAGAGTGTCACCATTGTTATTCTTACGTTAACAACACGATGGGGAATACAAAGGTTGGTTGGTTGGTTGGATTTATGGCATATCAACCTTTGAAGGTTATTTAATGCCAAATCCATTTTTATACAAATAATCAGTTCTATTTCAAACAATTCAGTTCAGCATGAGTACACAGTTTAATTGTCAAAACATTTTTATTTCGAGCTATTCAATTGATTAAAACAGTTCTAATTCAGCTAATTCAGTTTAGTATAAGCACAGAAGTTCTATATTAAACAATTCAGTTTAGTGTAAGAAGGGTTCCAATAACAAAAACAGTTCCATTTCAAATATTTCAGTTTAGCATAAGCATGCAGTTTAAATGTAAGTACAGTTTGATTGTCAAAAACATTTCTATTTCAAGCTATTCAGTCTAGTCAAACAGTTCTAATACAAACAATTCAATTTAGCGTAAGTGTGCAGTTAGTTCTATATAACACATAGATAGGGCTCTATCAGGTGCTACCCTGCCGATTCATAGTCGACCTGGGAACAATGGCAATGAAGGGGTACTCAACATTCTACGAATCTCTAAGGCTGAAGCCTCACCATCTGATGGTTTAATGCCATATCCAAGACGGGGGTAGTACCTACTATTTATCAATGGCTGAAAGAAGAATGGTTCGATGTTTACCTTTCTCAACTGTCTCAGCACTATATGAAAATACAAACAGCCACATTCAGGTTTTGAACTCAGGTCACCGTGTTCAATTCCTACGACGGTAACTAATACATCACGAGGAGACGCACACACATACTCTCCCTCGCTATATTTCTCTTTCTCTCTCTGTATATATATATATATATATATATATATATATATATGTATATGGATATATGCGTACGTGTGTGTGTGTGTGTGTGTGAGTGAGTGTGTGCCTGTATTTTAAATGTGTGTGTGTGTATTCTAAATAATTGTGCGTGTGTATGTTTGTTGTAAATGTGTGTGCGTGTATTATAGATGAGTATATGTGTGTGTGTGTGTATTTTAAATGTGTGTTTGTGAGGAGTCTAAATGAGTATTTGCGGGTATTCTAAATGTGTGTGTATTCTTAATGTGTGTATGTGTGTGTGTGTGTGTATTCTAAATGAGTATGTGTGTATGTATGTGTATTCTAAATGCGTGTGTGTTTGTATTCAAAATGTGTGTGTGTGTGTATTCTAAATCAGCGTGTATTCAAATGTGTGTGAGGACTCATTTGATTTCCGACACTTTCACTTTTAATGCACACACACACACACACACACACACACACACACACACACACACACACACACACACACAAAGACACAGACTCACAGACACAGACTCACACGCACGCACGCACATATATATATATATATATATATCGACGGCTTTGAGCCGAGCACTCTTATCTTTTACCAACACTTACCCCCGTATTACATATATATATATATATATATATATATATATATATATATATATCACTACGGGAGAATGTGTGCGTGACTTGTGAACGAGCAGATGTTTGTGCGTATGTGTGCATTGATTAAATGAAGAAGCATTTAATTTGGCACGGGCAGAGTATTTATTGTTTCATGCCTACCATTAAGACAAATGTATTTATCTCCAGACATATAATTAAATGGCGCCTCCCACCAAATATCTAATCAATAAACACACATTAGAAAACGTGTCCTTTTCTCTTTCACGCCTGCCCCTTCAAACACCTTCCTGCCAGCTTTGCATGACGATAGCGAACCGAGACGACATAGACGCAAACATTGATGTTAGCATGCAAATATTACTTATGTAGTCGTACAGGCATGTATGTATGTATGTATGTTTTGTTGGCATAAATGTAGGTATGTATGCGTCTACGCCTATATTTTCATCTTCCCACCCGCCACAAGCAAGATGAACCTAAGTCAAATATTTCTGCAGTAATTAGGCTAATTATGCGAGCAGGTATATGTGTTGGTATACATAAATGAATTATATATATATATATATATATATATAATGAATTATAAATTAATCATACACACACACACACACACACACACACACACACACATATATATATATGAGGAAAGTTGCTGACCGTAGTCGAGGGCGACCAGAAGGCTCCCTTTTCAATAGCTACTACACAGAGTTGAAGGGGAAGGTGCTATTCCTTTCCCTGGATTGCTCCACTTTACCCTTGATACGTACCTTATATTGCTGAGTGTTAAGCAAGGAGGTATCAAGTACCATTTAAAAAGTTTTTGGTTTGACGCGACCTGGAATTGAACCAAGTCTCTCAGACCATTGGCGATCACTCTACCCACTAGACCAATGAGATATATATTCATATAGACGATAATGAGAATTTTAGACCAGTCAGCTGGGGCTGCACCTCTACAAAGGAGTAATACAACCCCAGTGAGTGTCCTGGATGTAACACCAAATTGAATCTGATGATGAGGCTCTCGT
This sequence comes from Sepioteuthis lessoniana, assembly GCA_963585895.1. Classification (NCBI taxonomy): domain Eukaryota; kingdom Metazoa; phylum Mollusca; class Cephalopoda; order Myopsida; family Loliginidae; genus Sepioteuthis; species Sepioteuthis lessoniana. The sequence continues at coordinate 19,558,719 of OY757943.1, forward strand.
AAAGCAGGAGCTTTGAAAAATGCGGAATATAAGCACAGAAGTTCTATATTAAACAATTCATTTTAGTGTAAGAAGAGTTCCAATAACAAAAACAGTTCTATTTAAAATATTTTAGTTTAGCATAAGCATGCAGTTTAAATGTAAGTACAGTTTGATTGTCAAAAACATTTCTATTTCAAGCTATTCAGTCTAGTCAAACAGTTCTAATTCAAACAATTCAATTTAGCATAAGTATGCAGTTAGTTCTATTTAACTCATCGATAGGTGCTATCCCGCCGATTCAGAGTCGACATGGGAGCAAAGGCAATGAAGGGGTACTAACATTCTACGAATCTCTGAGACTGGAGCCACACCATCTGATGGTTTAATGCCATATCCAAGACGGGGGTAGTACATACTATTTATCAATGGCTGAAAGAAGAATGGTTCGATGTTTATCTTTCTCAACTGTCTCAGCAGTATATGAAAATACAAACAGCCCCATTCAGGTTTTGAACTCAGGTCACCGTGTTCAATTCCTACGACGGTATCTATTACATCACGAGGAGACGCTCACACATACTCACCCAAACTGAATCTGATGTTGAGGCTCTCGTAAAGCAAGAGCTTTGAAGAATGTGGAATACACTTTCATTGCTATCACTCCCAAGTCCACTAAGACCCTGAGTTGTAGCACCTGATAGGGTCCTATCTATGGGTCAAATAGAACTGTCAAACATTAAAACTGTATGCCAATAAATAACTTATGCTAAATTGAATAATTTGAAATAAAACTGTTTGATCATCTCACTGTGTGAACGAAGGCATGGACAGCTATCGATAGGCTCTCGATCATATGGAAATCAGACCTGACCGATAAAATGAAACGCAGTTTCTTCCAGGCAGCGCTCGTATCGATACTGCTATATGGATGCACTACTTGGACGCTGAAGAAGAAGCTAGACGGCAATTACACAAGAATGTTGCGAGCAATATTGAACAAGTCCTGATGGAAACACCCCACAAGGCACCAACTATACGGCCACCTGCCTCCTATCACGAAAACTATCCAAGTTAGACGAAACAGACATGCAGGACACTGCTGGAGAAGCAAGGACGAGCTCATAAGTGACGTACTCCTATGGGCCCCCACATATGGCCAAGCAAAAGCAGGACGACCAGCTCGAACATACATACAGCAGCTATTGAGGACACTGGATGTAGCCCTGAAGACCAGCCAGAAGCGAAGAATGATAGGGAGAAGTGGCGAGAGAGGGTCAGGGATATCTGAGCTAGCGGCACAACATGATGATGATGATGATGATTAGTGATATATAGTAATACGTGGAACTATTTAACTTTGTTGACTTATGTTTACAAATCATATATATTTAATATAGTTGCATAAACGAGATTTATCATTAAATAACCTACAATGGTTGATATGCCATAAAACCCAACCAAACCACACCACACCATTCAATGTCATTACTCCCGGGTCCACTCTCACCCGAGGTGGTGGTACCTGTTAGACTCCCATCTATGGGTGAAATAGAAATATTTAATCATTTACAATGGGTGAAATAGAAATATTTAATCATTTACAATACTTGAAACCATTTAACTGTTTGCTGGCGAATGATATTGTATAGAATTATTTGTGTTAAATAGCAATACTTGAAACCATTTCACTGTGTGCTGGCGAAAGATATTGAATAGAATTATTTGTGTTAAATAGCAATACTTGAAACCATTTCACTGTGTGCTGGTGAATGATATTGTATAGAATTATTTGTGTTAAATAGCAATACTTGAAACCATTTCACTGTGTGCTGGCGAATGATATTGTATAGCATTATTTGTGTTAAATAGCAATACTTGAAACCATTTCACTGTGTGCTGGCGAATGATATTGTATAGCATTATTTGTGTTAAATAGCAATACTTGAAACCATTTCACTGTGTGCTGGCGAATGATATTGTATAGAATTATTTGTGTTAAATAGCAATACTTGAAACCATTTAACTGTGTGCTGGCGAATGATATTGTATAGCATTATTTGTGTTAAATAGCAATACTTGAAACCATTTCACTGTGTGCTGGCGAATGATATTGTATAGCATTATTTGTGTTAAATAGCAATACTTGAAACCATTTCACTGTGTGCTGGCGAATGATATTGTATAGAATTATTTGTGTTAAATAGCAATACTTGAAACCATTTCACTGTGTGCTGGCGAATGATATTGTATAGCATTATTTGTGTTAAATAGCAATACTTGAAACCATTTCACTGTGTGCTGGCGAATGATATTGTATAGAATTATTTGTGTTAAATAGCAATACTTGAAACCATTTAACTGTGTGCTGGCGAATGATATTGTATAGCATTATTTGTGTTAAATAGCAATACTTGAAACAATTTCACTGTGTGCTGGCGAATGATATTGTATAGAATTATTTGTGTTAAATAGCAATACTTGAAACCATTTAACTGTGTGCTGGCGAATGATATTGTATAGCATTATTTTTGTTAAATAGCAATACTTGAAACCATTTCACTGTGTGCTGGCGAATGATATTGTATAGAATTATTTGTGTTAAATAGCAATACCTGAAACAATTTCACTGTGTGCTGGCGAATGATATTGTACAGAATTATTTGTGTTAAATAGCAATACTTGAAACCATTTAACTGTGTGCTGGCGAATGATATTGTATAGCATTATTTGTGTTAAATAGCAATACTTGAAACCATTTCACTGTGTGCTGGCGAATGATATTGTATAGAATTATTTGTGTTAAATAGCAATACCTGAAACAATTTCACTGTGTGCTGGCGAATGATATTGTATAGAATTATTTGTGTTAAATAGCAATACTTGAAACCATTTAACTGTGTGCTGGCGAATGATATTGTATAGAATTATTTGTGTTAAATAGCAATACTTGAAACCATTTAACTGTGTGCTGGCGAATGATATTGTATAGCATTATTTGTGTTAAATAGCAATACTTGAAACCATTTCACTGTGTGCTGGCGAATGATATTGTATAGCATTATTTGTGTTAAATAGCAATACTTGAAACCATTTCACTGTGTGCTGGCGAATGATATTGTATAGAATTATTTGTGTTAAATAGCAATACTTGAAACCATTTCACTGTGTGCTGGCGAATGATATTGTATAGCATTATTTGTGTTAAATAGCAATACTTGAAACCATTTCACTGTGTGCTGGCGAATGATATTGTATAGAATTATTTGTGTTAAATAGCAATACTTGAAACCATTTAACTGTGTGCTGGCGAATGATATTGTATAGCATTATTTGTGTTAAATAGCAATACTTGAAACAATTTCACTGTGTGCTGGCGAATGATATTGTATAGAATTATTTGTGTTAAATAGCAATACTTGAAACCATTTCACTGTGTGCTGGCGAATGATATTGTATAGCATTATTTTTGTTAAATAGCAATACTTGAAACCATTTCACTGTGTGCTGGCGAATGATATTGTATAGAATTATTTGTGTTAAATAGCAATACCTGAAACAATTTCACTGTGTGCTGGCGAATGATATTGTACAGAATTATTTGTGTTAAATAGCAATACTTGAAACCATTTAACTGTGTGCTGGCGAATGATATTGTATAGCATTATTTGTGTTAAATAGCAATACTTGAAACCATTTCACTGTGTGCTGGCGAATGATATTGTATAGAATTATTTGTGTTAAATAGCAATACCTGAAACAATTTCACTGTGTGCTGGCGAATGATATTGTATAGAATTATTTGTGTTAAATAGCAATACTTGAAACCATTTAACTGTGTGCTGGCGAATGATATTGTATAGAATTATTTGTGTTAAATAGCAATACTTGAAACCATTTAACTGTGTGCTGGCGAATGATATTGTATAGCATTATTTGTGTTAAATAGCAATACTTGAAACCATTTCACTGTGTGCTGGCGAATGATATTGTATAGAATTATTTGTGTTAAATAGCAATACCTGAAACAATTTCACTGTGTGCTGGCGAATGATATTGTATAGAATTATTTGAGTTAAATAGCAATACTTGAAACCATTTAACTGTGTGCTGGCGAATGATATTGTATAGCATTATTTGTGTTAAATAGCAATACTTGAAACCATTTCACTGTGTGCTGGCGAAAGGTATTGAATAGAATTATTTGTGTTAAATAGCAATACTTGAAACCATTTCACTGTGTGCTGGCGAACGAGATTGTATAGAATTATTTGTGTTAAATAGCAAAACTTGAAAACATTTTACTGTGTGCAAACAAATGACCTCTGGCTCGTTTAAAAGTGTTACCTATAAACTATTCATTTCGAAATCATATATTTAATATATACGTATAAACAGTAATTGGCATTAAATAACCTAGAATATATAACCTATATGCCTTAAAATACAACCAAGCTAGGGTGAAAATTAGCCTTGTAAAGTATAGTCGCTGTAAAAACTTTAATGTTCATTAAAAACCAAATCAAATTCAATTAAAAAAGTTACTACAAATTAAAAACAATATATATATAAGTAAAGTAAGTAAAGTTGTCTCCCTTTTGTCGAGGGCGACCAGAAGGCTCCCTTTTCAATAGCTACTACAACGAGGTATACGGTAGGCACTACTCCTTTCCTTGGATTGCTCTACTTTACCCTTAATACGTACTTTATATTGCTGAGTGTTGAGCAAGGACGTATCGAGTACCATTTTCTTAGTCTTTGATATGACTCGACCTGGGATTGAACCGCGGTCTCCCGGACCGTAGGCAAACACTCTACCCACTCGGCCAATGAGACGGTTAGTGGGTGGTGTCACTGTGGTAAAG
>OY757943.1:19568562-19636062 GCA_963585895.1 Sepioteuthis lessoniana
GATAGAAATACTTGAAACCATTTTACTGTTTGCTAACAAATGACTTCTGTCTTGTTTAAAATGTTACCTACTGACTACTCATTTACAAATCATGTATCTAATAAATGTATAAAAAGGATTTGGCATTAAATAACACCAAAAGGGTTGATTGATACGCCATTAAACCAAACCAACAGAACCTTATAAATGAGGCGACGCAAACCTTCACCATTACAAGCAAATCATTTTAAGTAATCCAGCCGGTCATCATATATATATATATATATATATATATATATATATATATATATATATATATGTGTGTGTTTATGTATATATATACATAGCACTTTGGTATCCGCGAAAAATGTAAACAAACGGAAGCTAATACATAATGCGTTATAATTCCCGGTAAGATACTAAGTCCAGCGTAAAGTTAGGCGGGTTTCAGTCCCAACTTGAAGGGTCCTGCGTGTCTAGCCACACTGAAGAGTTGTGATATAACGAAGCAGTCTGTCTCTGGATGACAATATATATATATATATATATATATATATATGTTATATTTAGTAATTATATTCATATGAAGAAAACATATGCTTTACTGATTCAAATGTCTGTGCTGATAAGTTTTAAAATGATTTTAAAGAGGTCGTCTTAAAAGTTATTGTGTTTAAACTGCTGATGTTGACACGGGAAGAATATTCGGTAACACGATAGCAATTGGCCTTTGTTGGTACGTCAACACCGTTGAAATGCCATTTCCCGTCTTGTTAGAAGGAACAGCAAGGAAGGAAACACATTTTGCTAAGTGGCATAATATGCGGGTTTGACCACATGCGGGTTGGTTCACATGTTTATTTGCCTGCCTGCTGGGAATATTATAAAAAGATCTCAAGAACTGCGCCCTTCGGTCGGTCAAAGAGAAAATGTGATTAGTGAACCTTGTGAACGTCAATCAGCAAAATTACGTTCCGTGAAACATTAACTGGTGTGGGAACTGTAACGAGGGTCGGGAAACTGTCAATTTAACGAGCAAAACCAGCCGCTGTCGGGTGGGGACATATGTTAACGCTTACCACCAATCAGGTGTGTTTCATGAGCCACATCGGAAAACCCTATTCTGGCTTTCTACGCCTTAAATTGTGTCATAAAGTATTTCCTGGGTCCCCAGCTCATAACAACGTGATATCTGTAATCGGAACAATTTCTTTTTCAGGGGAAATGACGGTAGGAATACAAACATGGCATACTTTTTCTTTCAATTCTACTTCGAAGACGATCGTTATTGTCCAGCCTTCGAGTTGAGATTGAAGTGTAGTATGTGTTTCTCCTTTTCGGGATATATAAAAAATATAGAATTAATTTGTGGTGTAGTGGTTATTGCCTTAGGAAATGGACACGACAACACGAGCTCAAAACCTGGATGGGGCTATTTGCATTTCTCATTGATCTAAGACCCTTGGGAAAGGTATGAATCCAACTGTTCTCCCTCCAGCTATGGGTAAATAAGTAGAGAAAACTAGGCTCTTTAACCTTGGCATGGTAACCCGTCTAGGAGAAGGAAACCCCTGAGTTCAAACCTGTTCAACTCTGCTTGAAAAGTTGACATTGTGTTGCATGTTGCTAAATCATAGGAGTTTGTATATATATATATATATATATAATATCCCAAGGAAAAGTTGAAAAGTATACTATATTTCACTAATGATAATGGCTACATTTAATGAATTATATATATATATATATATATATTGTGAATTTGTAATTCGCTGGGTATAAATTGATGAAACTTATTGAAGTAAGCCAACATTTCTTTAAGATCCATGCACTTGACAATTCTGACATCACACACACACACACACATATATATATATATATCAATTTATTACTAATTTTTTTATAAATTAACTTTAATGTTTTCTCAATAACACTTATCGTCATAATTCTTACAAAATTACAGTAACGCAGTAGTAAAAGAATAGAAAAACAGGGAGAGGTTGAATATATATATATATATATATATATATATATATATATATATATATTAGATCTCTCTTGTCAAAAAGATACGCTAAAAAAACATTCAGGGACTGGTTACCGTGGGAAAGTTCAAGAGTTCAGTCTTCTCAAATATATATATATATATATATATATAATCATATACATATAGGAAGGAGAAATGCAAATAATTGAGATATGTATATATCTCACTTATATATATATATATACACACACACACACACACACACACACACACACACACACACACACACACACACATGTATATATATATATGTATATATATATATATATGCAAATAAATGTGAAAGGATTGTACACACCACATGAAAGTTCAAGTACTGATTCTCAGGTATTCGTAATCATATATATATATATATATAATTAAAGGTTTTGGATGATCAATCTGTCGGTTTACTAATATGAAAAATAGAATAAAAACAAACTATTTACATGATATATTTTATATATTCCATGGTTCGATCAATCTAACCTTCATCAAAAGATGATTTTATTCTTTTCAATTTTATCCGAAAAGAAAAAAAGGAAAAATCATTGTGTTCTTTTAAATTATCGCGTTTCTGTTTCATTCTTAACTGATATCACTTTTTTAGTATATATATATATATATATATATATATATATATATATATATATATATATATTTAAGACAAATGCAAATAAATGTGAAAGGATTGTACACACCACATGGAAATTCAAGTACCGATCTTCAGGTGTTCGTAATTATATATATATATGTATATATATAAAAAGAGAGAGAGAGAGAGAGAGAGAGAGAGAGAGAGAGAGAGAGAGAGAGAGAGAGAGAGAGAGAGAGATCATTAATAAAAAAAAGAATAGCACACAAAAAAAGTTACATCAGTTAAGAATGACTAGATATATCATCATCATCATCAAGTCGTCCAGATAACACAGATTTCTTTGACTCCCACTTGCCATTCGTCCTTATCTTATGTGAGTCCTTGCTGGTCGGCCAACATTAGGGTGTACTAGTCCAAAAGTGATCGTCTCCTATGAGTTCGTACTTACTTATCCAGCAGTGATTAGCATGTCTTTTTCGTCTTACTTGGATGGTGAGTGAGATTGGAAGTAAGTGGCGATACAGTTACCGTTTTGTAGGGTTCTTATGTCCTGGTTCATATCCACTTACACATATTAATCTCTCTCTCTCTCTCTCTCTCTCTCTCTCTCTATATATATATATATATATATATAAGGAGTGGGGAACTGTAAATGAATCTGTATGAAAATGAACGGTGATGAAAAAACACAAGGTTTTCAAATCAACCCGAGTTCAAATGCTGAATACAGCTGTTTGCTTTTCTCATAGCCCTAATACTCTGGCGAAAGGTATGCTTGTAATTATTTTCCCTCTGTCAATAGATAGTAGGGCAGACTGGCTCTTTAGCATTGGTATTGCAACCGGTTTAAGTGGAGGAAGACTATGAATTGAAACCTGTTAAACTCCGTGTAAACATTGAATATATATATATATGTATATATGTATATATATATATGTATGCATATATGTAAGCATATATATACAGATACATATATATATACTAATCATCATTATAATTATATATATATACATATGTATATATAGGAATGGAAGTAAATAATGGATTGTAATCCGACAAAATATACAGAAAAATTGATAACAAGGTAATCCAAGTAGAAGCAGAGATTAAGTGAGAAGCGAAGTCGACATTATAATGTTTCGGTTCCGATGAACCATCATCAGGACTATAAAGGAGGATATTAGTGATGTTAAATCATCGATGGATGTGTAAAAAGAGCAAAATATAAAAACCTAGGGAAAATTTAGATTACAAGAAAAAGTCCGGCCGTTTATGACTTTGTTTCTCACTAAATCTCTCTTTCTACTTGGATTACCTTGTAATCAATTTTTCTTTATATATAAGAATATATATATACACACACACACACACACACACACACACACACACACACACACACACACACATATATATATATATATATATATATATATCTTACATGGTGATATCTGATGAATGTGTAAAGCATGAAACCCAAAGTCATGATATATATATATATATATATATATATGTGTGTGTGTGTGTGTGTGTGTGTGTGTGTTTGTGTGTGTGTGTGTGTGTGTGTGTGTGTACACACTAATATACGTGTATTCCTACATGTATAACAGCTCTATCATTGATATTGAGCACTATTTGATAATACAGCATTATTTGTTCCCATTTGACTCACTAAGTGAACTTGTGATAACTATAAACCATTACTCTCTCTCACTCACTTTCACTCTCTCTCTCTCTCTCTGTATATATATATATATGTGGACGGATGGATAAAAAGTATATATATATATATATAAAGTAAAACGGAATTCACAGCGTAAGAATATATGTTCTGAGAATTCAAAGCCGACTTATTCCCTGTAAATATGTTATCAGTTCATCTTAAATGTGTGGCTGATTCTATGGAAGCTTTCGTCAATATAAACAAATCACCTGTAAAAACAGTCATATGATTCCAATCTTTAGCTGAATAACTGAGCGACTCATATACCATTTGTATACGTATATGTTAATGTAACATCACAAAAATAGTCCATTGTACCGCGATTTCTGTTAAAGTATCAAAAATGCCCTACCGGTACCTGCTGTTGTTGAAGGGGACATTAAATATTAAATAGGTTCATCACAGCTTTGACATTAAGTCTGTTTATAGGTTGGTTTGGTTAGGTTTTATGGTATATTCCCCCTTGTAGGTTATTTAATGTCAAATCCTCTTTATATATTTATATTAAATATATATGATTTGGTTTGGTTGGGTTTTATGGTATATCAACCATTATAGGTTATTTAATGCCAAATCCTATTTATACATATATATTAAATATATATGATTTGGTTTGGTTGGGTTTTATGGTATATCAACCATTATAGGTTATTTAATGTCAAATCCTATTTATACGTATATATTAAATATATATGATTTGGTTTGGTTGGGTTTTATGGTATATCCACCTTTGTTGGTTATTCAATGCCAAATGCTCTTTATACATATATATTAAATATATATGATTTGGTTTGGTTGGGTTTAATAGCATATCAACCATTGTAAGTTATTTAATGCCAAATCCTTTTTATACATATATATTAAATATATATGATTTGGTTTTGTTGGGTTTAATAGCATATCAACCATTGTAAGTCATTTAATGCCAAATCCTCTTTATACATATATATTAAATATATATGATTTGGTTTGGTTGGGTTTAATACCATATCAAACATTGTAAGTTATTTAATGCCAAATCCTTTTTATACATATATATTAAATATATATGATTTGGTTTTGTCGGGTTTAATAACATATCAACCATTGTAAGTTATTTAATGCCAAATCCTCTTTATACATATATATTAAATATATATATGATTTGGTTGGGTTTATCGCATGTTAATCGTTATTGTTTATTTAATGCCAAATCCTCTTCATACGTATCTATCAAATATATATGATTTAGTTTTGTTGGGTTTTATGGCATATCAGCCATTGTAGGCTATTCAATCACAAATCTTGTTTATACATATATATTGAATATATGATTCATAAAAAGATAGTTTGTTGGGGACATTTTTAAACAAGCGAGAGCTCATTTTGTTTCGTACACAGTTAAATGGTTTCAAGTATTTCTGTCTATTCCAAATAATTCTATTTACTATAAATCATTTGTTTGCATAAAGTTAAGTGGCTTTAAGTGTTGCTATGTAATAGTAATAATTTAACATCACTCATTTGTTTGCACACAAATAAATAGATATACATATTATTTGTAAATGAATAGTTTGTAAATAAGTTAATTTTTAGATGAGTTAAAACTAATTTGTTTGTATACAATTTAGTATTGCCATTGTTTGTACGCACTTAAATGGTTTCAATTATTGCTATCAAACAGTAATAATTCTATTCAATATTAATAATTTGTTTGTTTACAGTGAAGTTGTTCCAAGTATTGCTATTTAACTGTATTTATTCTATTCAACACTATTCATTCAAATACACACTGTTAAATGGTTTCAATTGTAATATAATTGCCGAGCGATTTCGTTTTATATATCTTGCCTTTCGGTTTAGTCAGGCTGAGAACCTTTCGCTTAGCGCATGGGTTAGTTAGGTGCAACATTAACGTAGGTGTTCACGCGCGTGCGGAGAGGATGTGTCATACAGAGATGTCAAAATAAAAATCCCAGATAGGAATTGAGACCAGGGGATGTGAATGACATCATGCACCGGAAGTGTTGGCTGAGGATTTGGGGGATTTGAGAAAAAAACAGAGAGTTGAGTTTCTGTTTCCGAACGAGAGAGCCGAGATTCAGAGCTGGGCAAGACCAGACGACTTTGTGCGCTACAGGCGCCGCGCGTTGGTTGGGTTGAGAGCTGACGATGTAAAAGCAGTCAGCATAGAAAGATTGTGTCTCTCTCTTCTCATGTCGAATTACCTTTAACTCGAAGGTAATAAAAAGTTTCGTACCTGAACCAATTTCGTAAAATTTCGTGTTTTCGGATTTCTATATATGTTTATGAACATTTTATGAACATTATGTCTATTTCACATATCCGTATCATGGGCATGTTACACAATTATTGCTATCAAACAGTAATAATTCTATTCAGAATTAATAATTTGTTTGTTTACAGTGAAGCGGTTCCAAGTATTGCCATTTAACAGTATTTATTCTATTTAACACTATTCATTCATATACACACAGTGAAATGGTTTCAATTATTGCTTTGTATCACTAACAACTCAATTAGATATTCATTTGTTTGCGCACAGTTAAACGTACATTCAGTATTATTTGATCCATTGATAGGGCTCTATCATGTACTAACATTCCAGGTTAGAGTTGACCAGGAAGTAATGGCAATGAAAGGGTACCCCGTGTTCCCCAAATCCCCAAGGCTGGAACTTCGCCATCAGATGGTATATTGTCATATCCAGGACACTCGTTTTGAAGGGTCTTACCCTACTGAAGAGATGCAGTCAGTGTATTATACAGCCACAGCTGACTGGGCAATTGGCCTCGCAGGTAGAATGTTCGCCAATGGTCCGGGAGACCGGGGTTCAATCCCAGATCAAGTCATACCAACGACTTAAAAAATGGTACTTGATACCTCCTTGCTAAACACTCAGCATTATAAGGTACGTATAAAATGTAATGTGGAGCAATTCAGGAAAAAGAGCTGCGCCCTTCCCTACGCCTCGGTGTAGTAGCTATTGAAATAGGACCCTTCTGGTCGCCCTTGACTACAGTCGCCAACTTTACTTACAGAAGAAAATGAGTAGAGTGTTCGCCAATGGTCCAGGAGACCGGGGTTCAATCCCTGGTCGAGTCACACCAAAGACCCCCAAAATCGTACTTGATTCCGTCTTGCTTAACACTTAGCATTATAAGGTACGGATCAAAGGTAAAGTGGAGCGATCCAGGGAATTGAGTAGCGCCCTTCCCTACACCTCAGTGTAGTAGCTATTGAAAAGGGAGCCTTCGGGTTACCCTCGACTACAGTCGCCAACTTTACTTACTTACTTTAGAAGAAAATTAACATTTTGTTTAACAAATTTTTATGGGGTGTACTTATTTATGAGCGATATTGTTACGTCAAATAATATCCGTCTTGATTATATAATGATCAAATGCTAGTATCTTTAGTTTAGAAGTAAGTTAATTTTTTGCGTTGTTAGGATGTGTACTTATTCCTTTGCAAAACTCAGTAGAGCAAAAGACATGTATTCAAATATGTGGAATTTGGAAAAGCGCTGTAAGTTATTTTAAAAGAGAATCCTTAGTAGATTTTAATAGTCTTTCTTTTTTCAAATCAAGGCGTACTTCACTTAACTTGAAAAGAATTACAGTTATGGCGATAGATTACTTTATTTTTTCTTAATGTGCGACTCTAATCTCGTTTTATTTTCAAGAAAACCGAGTTAAAAATGCTTATCGCCGTCCGAAATCTGGGAATATCTCTTTTAAAGTAGTCGATATATTAATACAACCATTCTAAAGAGAAAGAATCGCGTTTAAGATAAATAATGAACAATAATAAAAACAAAAGACTAGATTTATAGGAAAGCAAATAAAGATCGGGAGATTTTCTAGGCAAAAATACGAGGTTCGGAAATCCATTTTGCACGCCCCGACTTTAAAGTGAATATATTGTGGTTTAAGAGCGAAACTGATATGCGCATGCGTTTGCGCATGCGTGTACATCTCTTTTTGTCGAAGCTTGTGTTATACGTAAGACGCACATATGTATTTTTATTTAACTTTTATGCATGTGCATGTATGTGTGTGTGTGTTTTGTGCTTGTCTGTGTGTGTGTGTGTGTGTGTGGATGAATAAGCAAGTGTCGAACAGGGTCAGATTTAGAGAAATAAAACTCTTTCTATAACTGGTGAGTATTTTAGTAGTATTTATGACTCGCTCCTGACTGAAGTAATCTGTGAAGCATATTTTCTTTCTATCTACTCATCGAATCGCGATTGTCCTCAACTCTCAATAACATGTCAGTCCATTTTCCATTTTGCCTTTCACAGCCCGACGGCAGCCTCGTTCCACTACAACAGCCCTTCGCATCTTTTTCTTTGTCATTGCGTTTCTATTTTACCCCGTATCCTGATTTATTTCTTTTCTTGAAGCTTCTCTCAGCCTAGTTCAAATCCCTTCACCATACAAAGTCCCAGAGATATCTTCTTCAGCCCTAATGCCATTTTATTGCATGTCAAAACTCACAAGATCTCTATCAGGATCATTGGAAGACAGTAGAAAGAGTAGAGGGGCTAAAGAACGGGGTCTGGAGCTGAACGGCGATAAAAATAAGGAGACGGGAACTAAGGGGAGGCTGAAGATAACATGGCTGCCGAATGAGACACCGCTAGAAAGTGAAGCAGTTTTCTTGTCTGGTAACTTTTCTTTGTCATTTTAATAAGAATCCTTATTCCTAATACTGTCTTGTTATGGGAAATATTAAAACTGGCTAGCTAGTTCCTTTATTAAATAGTGGTAATAAAAATGACAACTTCAGGTCGTCGAAAAATGATTTCATTGCCATTTGTGGCAGTTGATTAACATTCATAATTGTAATAACAACAAATTCTATCATTCATTCTGAATTTTCCAGAATGATAAAGATAAACTTTTTCAGGGTGCGGAAGCAAAATATAGAATTTTTTAAAAAGGCTTTTTTTAGTCTGATTAGTTCAATTTTTGAAAAAAAAAAAAAACAAACAAACAAACAAACAAACAAACAAAACAAAAAACCCAAACAAAACAAACAAAATAACTAAAAAGAAAAACGTGATGAATCTGAATTTTTATGATTAGCTCTATTATTCAAGCACTTTTTTATTAGAATTCAGTCCGATATGAGTGAGCACGAAAAGAAACGACAAAGATTCTATGATTTGCTTGACGCCGAAACCAAGCCAAAGTTTCTTTGTCTACCGTATATAAAGCAAAGAAAAATTTTTACTGAAAAAGTTTTGCTGAAAAAGAGCTTTTTAAGGAAAAAGGGGAGTAAAGGATGGAACAAAAAAACGAAAAGAAGGCTTTTTAACTGCTCTTGCTACGGTGATTAAGAAGGACCCCACAACGTCGATAAGAAATCAGGCAAATGAATTGAGAGTCAACGAGAAAACTGAAAGGACAGCAATCAAACAAGATTTAAGCTCAGACCGTAACCCCCTTGATTATGGGGTGTTTTAGAAAACAAAACAAATGTAGCTTCTCATCCAAATATTCGTTCGCTTAAGACTGCTTTTGAGGACGAATAGATTAACATCGCTGAAGAATTTGTTTTGAAGGCAAGCAAATCATTTTGAAGACGTGTTAATACAATAATTGAAAAAAGAAAAAATGACGGCCATATTGAGTAAATTTACTGTTTTGTTGTCAATTCTATGTTGTTGCTTATTTTTAAATTCAAAATTAATCATGTTTTATAATATAGTCGTTTATTATTATACTAGAATATTCCTAATTTTGCTTCCGCACTCTGTAAAATCGAGTTCAAAGAAGTATGTTTTAAAAAGTCTACTCCTACAATTAACAGGTTAATTTCAACGCATTATTGCAGACCGGGCTATTAGTCTAATGAGTAGAGTGTTCGCCAATGGTCCTGGAGACCGGGGTTCAATCCCAGGTCGAGTCATACCAAAGACTCAAAAAATGGTACTTGATGCCGCCTTGCTTATCACACCATTATAAGGTACGGATAAAGCGAATCAATCTAGGGGATTGAGGAGCGCCATTCCTTACACTTCGATGAAGTAGCTATTGAAAAGGAGCCTTCGGGTCACACTGGACTAAGGTTGCTAACTTTACTTACTTTTATTGTAGACAACACAAATATTAATGCCTGTCGGTAGGGCTACATCTGGTCTAGAGGGATTGCCTTGGGTATCCTCCTAAACTGCTTCCGATGGTGAGGATTTTGTCCTGGTGAGTCATTCCTTTATTGCCGTTACTCTCAGGTCCAGTCTGACCCTAAGGGACGGTACCTGTTAGGGTCCTATCTTTGGGTCAAATAGATCTGTTTGAAAATGATCAATATTCGATTTTAATACGTGATTATTGTGTGCAAATTATCTACTGGTTTGTTTTGTGTCTTTGTTTAATGGCAAGGACCGCCGTTGTAATATTTCACAAATTTCTGGGTAGATAAAGGTGGCTCATGCCTTCCCTAGAGTATTAGTCCGAAAGTGAACGGAATAGCGCGACTGGGGATCGAACTCGTTTACTCCAAGGCTGCAAGCTAGCACTTAAACCATAACACCACGGAGAGTCCTCGCTTTAGTCATTTATTTCTGTACTTAAAATTCTTTAAGCGAACATAAGTACCAACCTTCCTAGTTGGGGCTTGAAATACGCTGATTGTATCCACTGCAGAGGGTTAAGATCTACACTTCCAAAGAAGTGTAATGGATATGAAAATAAACAGCATCTGATAGTGAGGCTACAATTCCGGAGAGCTGATGTACACTTTCACTACCGCTACTCCCACATCTTCTGTGACCCATCGTGGTTGTACTCGTTAGTATTAGATTGGCATACTTGAAATTAAATGACTGAATATAAATCATTTGTATTTGATGGGAATACTTGAAACCATAAAACTGTGTGCAAATTATTCATATTAAAAATAGTTACTTGAAGCTATGATTGTTTACAAAAGAATTATAAGTAGTAATAACTTGAAACCTTATAACTTGTGTGCTAATTATTAGTATTTGATTGGGATACTTAAAACCATTTAAATGTTCAAACATATGTTTATAAGAATAGATACTTGAAATCGGTCAAATAGCTGTACATAAATTATTAGTATTAAGAGAAGTTATTTGTAACCATAAATGTTTACAAAGGACTGCTATCATTAATTACTCATAACCATATAAGTGTTCGAAAAAAGACTGACTTCGGCATTAAATAACCCAACAAGGGGGTTACACGCCGTAAAACTAGCCAATTAACAACCCTTATTTTTATTTGCAATAAATTGCAATAACAATTCTATTGATATGATTCCCTACTTTCAGCTTTTTTCAACTGATTGTTCCCTCTAATGTTGGGGAAGATATGCACTTTTCAACATCTTCAGCCAACTTGTGATATAGAAACACTTATCCTAATGAACTACGAGGTGAATACGATAAGTTTCCAGACATTTTTCGTATGGGCATTTAAAATTGTCGTAGACTCTTGAAAATTCAGTATTTTATTGCTATACAGTTTATGAGATGACTGACCACTTTTTATGATTTCAAATGAACAACTACAGCAGGAATTCGAATACACCCTACTAAAGCCTGATTGTCACAGCTGGTGAATTTCAAAAATGCCATCTGGACATGAGGAAGAACGATATGCAATAAAATTCTGTTTTAAACTTGAAAAAAATGCCACAGAAACGTATATAATGCTTCAAATTGCTTTTGGAGCATCTTGCATGAATCGAGCATCAGTTTTTGAGTGGCAAAAGAGATTCAAGGAAAGCAGGGAGTCTGTGAGGGATGATGAGAGGAGTAAGGAAGTCAGTATTCCGGAGTTTATTGGCCAAAGAGTTAGGGTTAGGGTTACTATGTTGAAGTTTCAAGGGAGTTCAGGTAGAGATTCCTTGGAAAGAGGCCAGCTCTCTTCAAATCGGGTCAGTGGCATTTCTACCAGGACAATGCACCAGTCCACAACTCCATCCTTGTCACAGACTATTTGACGAAGATGGGCATCAAGACAGTTCCTCAGCCTCCCTATAGTCCAGACCTTGCTCCCTGTGACTTTTGGTTATTCCCTAAGCTCAGAGGCTGTCGTTATGAGACAATTGAGGAGATAAAAGAGGCTGTGACGAAGGTCATTGAAACGCTCACACAAGAGGACTTCCATGGGGCCTTCCAGAGGTTGTTGGAACAGTACAACAAGTGCATTGCAGCCGGAGGAGATTACTTCGAAGGGGACGAGAGTTTCATGCGTGTACTATCAATAAAAGCGCCCATACGAAAAAAGTCTGGAAACTTATGGCATACACCTCGTATATCATATACGTGCATAAGTACAGGCATGTATTTGACTGAAGGAGAATGCCTGGTGTATTAATTTAAAATATGATTGATTTGGTTTGGGTTTTATGGCATATCAACCATTGTAGGTTATTTAATGCCAAATCCTCTTTATCCATATTTATTAAATATATATAATTTGATTTGGATGGGTTTTATGGCATATCAACCATTGTTATTTAATGCCAAATCCTCTTTATATATATTAAATATATATGATTTGGTTTGGTTGGGTTTTATGGCATAACAACCATTGTAGGTTATTTAATGCCAAATCCTCTTTATACATATATATTAAATATATATGATATGGTTTGGTTGGGTTTTTATGGCATGTCAACCATTGTAGGTTATTTAATGATAAATCCTCTTTATCCATATATATTAGATATATATGATTTGATTTGGTTGGGTTTTATGGCATATCAACCATTGTGAGTTATTTAATCCCAAGTCCTCTTTGTACAAATATATCAAATATGATTGTAAAACACATTTTATTGATAACATTTATGATCGCGCCGAATCTCATTCTTTTGCTCACAGGTAAATGGCTCCAAGTATTGCTCTGTACCACTAACAATTCAATTAAACATCAGTCATTTGTTTACACACAGTTAAATGTCCGAGTAGTTCTATGTCAAACAATTTAGTTTAGCACAAGTAATTTGTTTGTTCAGAGTTTAAATGTCAAACAATTATATCCCTAGATTGGACTCTATCAGGTGCTACAATTCTGGACCAGTGTGGACCTGGGAGTAATACTCACGTGTCACCATGACATTGTTTGATGTCATATATAGGACTCTCGTTGTTGAAGTCTTACCCCTTTGCAGGAGAAACAGTTGGTGTATTTTACGGCCTCAGATGACTGGGCTAAGAAGAATAGTTGTGGTGCTATTTAACTCATAGCTGGGGGATGAGTATTTCATATAATTAGGTATAAGTTATTAGTATTAAATAGGAATACTTTAAACCAAATAACTGGGTACAAATTGTTTTATTGGATAGGACCACTTGAAGACATTAGTGCAGATTGTTTGTATGAAGAATACTTACTTGGAACTATAGATATACCAGAAAATGTAAATAAACAAAAGAAAATTAACTTCGGCAACGAATAACCTAACGTTGGTCAGCATACTGTAAAACCAACCAACCAACCGACCAACCAACCAAGGAAGTAAAATGTAAACAGCTTTTTCTATAATTTGAACTAAGCTCTACAAGTTTGTTTTCTACGAGAATAATCGTTAATCAACCCGGATCTTAATTGCCAGTTCTTCTTGCTATCGGGATCAAGAAGACAACCTGTTTCCGATGCACACGCTTATATTACATACGGAGGCATGTTTAACGTAAAGGTTATATTACTTACAGAGGCATGTTTAGCGTAATGGTTATATTAAATACAGAAACGTGTTTAGTATAATGGTTATCGCTGACCCGAGTTCAAATCTCAGACGAGACTGTTTGCGTTTCATTTCTTGCTAATACCCATAGGAAAGGCATGAATCTATTCATTCTGTCACGATAGCTATGGATAAGTATGGGACAGATTGGGATTTTTAGCCTTGGTTACACAATCAGTCTAGAAGTTAAACTCTAAATTCAAACCAGCTGTACTCCGCTTAAAAATTGATCTTGTGTCACATTTTGCCCGGGGTTTAAGTAAATACGTACACACAGAATACTGGAGAATGTTCACGCTTATATATACATATATTTTGCTTTTACATATGAATATATTTAACTGCACAGTCAAATGCTTTTACGAGAAGAATGTGCTCGTGTATGCTTGTGGTCACGTAGATTACCACATCCTTTTAAAGTATGTATTTTTAACGTAGTTCTCGTTTCTTAACTAATCCCGTTCAATGATTTCTACTCTGTTCTGCGGAAGAAAACGCCATCTTTATTTTCCTCCTTCGTTGCTCGTTTCCCGCCATATGATTCCACTTGGGATGACTATAAAAGGTCCTTTTTATTAATGTCGCGGACACATGACCTTTGATTCGCCTTCGTCGTGATCAATGGTGATATATCATATTTCGGCGAGAGACCTATTCTTGTACCGGCAGCATTAAAATTTCATCAGAAATAAGAGAGAGAGAGAGAGAGGGAGAGAGAGAGAGTAGATAACGGAATGTTGGGGTGGATATATATATTTGAGTGTGTGTGTGTGTGTGTTTGTGTGGTCTCTTGTTCCTAGAGATGATAAAAAGAATTCCTAGTGACTTTGAGAAATAGTGAAATTTAAAGAACGTATCGGAGGTGCTACTGAATATGTCTATCTGATGGACGAAACAAAAAGAAACAAGAATCGTTTAGGATTGGCGCGTATGTGTTGCACTATTGTGTAGATTCTTGCGTCAAAGATAGCAGCAAGGGAAGTGAGGTTGGTTACCGGAGAAAATGACAAGCAAATCAGGGAGTACGATTTATAGCTCATTGGCTATGAATTGATAGAACTTATTGAAGTAAACAAATAATGCTGCGTGACAGTACACGCGCATGCCCTTTCTGACGACTGACTCTCCTCGAATAATTTGATTCAATAACATGGTGTAGAATAAATTTGACCAAATCTCCAGGCTCTGAATTGTATATTTTAAGAAGTTTTTTCTTTGAAACAATTTTATATGTAGTACGACGGTTGATGGATAAATAAGGTGTGCAATCTAATAAAATAAGTTTTTGACCAGACTGAATGATGAAAAGAGGTATTTAGATGTATAACAAGATTTGATTGATGAATAAGACGTGTAATCTTAGAAAACAAGTTTTCGACCAGATTGAATAATTAAACTCGTATTTTTATTATATTTTAAGAGTTGATTGAAAAATAAGGCGTCTAATCTTATAAAATAAATTTTAAACCAGATTGAATTATGAAAAGAGATATTTGAATGAATGACGCCGATGACATAGTGCTTCTAGCAAATGCACCCGCCTAAGCCGAATCCCTGCTACATAGTTTGGAACGAGCAGCTGCAGGCATAGGCACCATGTCAATGCACATAAGACGGAATATATGTGCTTTAATCAAAGAGGCGACATCTCCACACTAAACAGTAGCTCGCAGAAACTAGTAGACAAGTTCACCTACCTAGGAAGCAGTGTCTCATCAACCGAGACAGTCATCAACACACGACTAGCAAAGGCATAGACAGCTATTCATAGACTATCGGTCATATGGAAGTCAGACCTGACCGATAAAATGAAACGCAGTTTTTTCCAAGAAGCGGTCGTGTCGATACTTCTGAATGGATGCACTACATGAACGATAATTAAACGTATGGAGAAAAAGCTTGACGGCAACTACAGAAAAATGCTGCGAGATTGAACAAGTCCTTGAGGCAGCATCCCACAAAGCAACAGCTGTACGGCCACTGACCACCCATCACGAAAACTATCAAAGTTAGACGAACCAGACATGCAGGACACTGCTGGAGCAGTAGGGACGAACTCATTAGTGATGTACCCCTGTGGACCCCTTCACATGGATAAGCAAAAGCAAGACGTCCAGCTCGAACCTACATACAACAGCTCAGTGCCAATATAGGATGTAGCCCTGAAGACCTGCCGGAAGCGATGGACGATAGGGACGAGTGGTGAGAAAGGGTCAGGGAGATCCGTGCTGATGGCACGACTTGATGATGATGAAATAAATGATAAGATTTGATTGATAAATAAGGCGTCTAATTTTATAAAACAAATTTTAGACCAGATTGAATAATGAAACTTGTAAATAAGTTATAAGATTTGATCGATAAATAAGGCGTCTAATTTTATAAAACAAATTTTAAACTGGATCGGAAAATTTTGCTGATATTTAAATGTATTTTTAAATTTCATTGATTAATAAAGAGTCTAATCTTATAAAACAAATTTTAGACCAGATCTTTTTTTTTTTTTTCGTTTTCTTCACACCTCAACCAATATTTTGCCAGAAAGTGCCGTTTTTGCTTCGTTAACAAAACAAAGATAATGAGAATTTTCATACTAAATAGATATGAAAAGATCTTTTATTTTCAGTCAACATTGAAAATTTATATATATATATATATATATATATACCAATCCCTCCACTCGAGCAGGTTGTAACACAAGGTCAGTTTAACAGGTGTAAATTCAATTCCTTCTCCTAGACTAGTTTCTTAAGGAAGGCTAAAGAACCCAGACTTCCCTATTATTTACTCATAGCTAAAGGAGCATTGTTGGAAATGTATATACCATATTTGGCATGTAAAAATTTGCACGGCCGTAGTGCTTAGAATATGCTTAGAATATGCTGACAGTAAGCCATTCCGCTATAAACGGGTCTCCTGGGTATGACACTAAATTGCATCCGGTGATAAGGTTTATACTTTCCGAGCTCTGAAGAGTGTAGAGTACCCCTTTATTGCCATTATTCCCAGGTCCACTGTGATCTGGAGTGGTAGTGCCTATTAAGGTCCCATCTATGCGTCAAAATTTCAACTGACGAAAAAGAAAAGTTTAATACTCTGAACAGGTGAATCAACTTTTTTAAGCAGAGTTTCCGTGGCGTAGTGGCTAGCATGGTGGATTTTGACATCATAATAAACGAGTTCGAACTCCAGTCGCGTAATAACATTCACTTTAGGACTAATACTCTTGGGAAATGTATGAACCCCTAATTTTCGGGGTGTTTTATGTATGAACCCCTAATTTTCAGGGTATGACGTTAAATAGTTGCACTATTGTTCTTCTACAATAATGGCTCTGGCATTAAGTATTCCACGAAGGTTTATATGCCATTAAATAAAGAAACCAAACCAAAACAAGTCAAACCAATATTCATCCTATTAAACGTTCGGGTAATATAGTAACATTACAGTAAATGATCACGTATAAAGATCAATACCCGTGCGGCTTCTAAAGTAAGGTTTGGTGTGGTTGGGTTTTATGGCATATCAACAATTGTAGGTCATTTAATGCCAAATCATCTTTATACATATATATCAAATATATATAATTTGGTTTGGTTGGGTTTTATGGCATGTCAACCATTGTAGGTTATTTAATGCCAAATAATCTTTATACATATATATCAAATATATATGATTTGGTGTGGTTGGGTTTTATGGCATATCAACCATTGTAGGTCATTTAATGACAAATCCTCTTTATACATATATATTAAATATATATGATTTGGTTTGGTTGTGTTTTATAGCATATCAACCATTGTAGGCTATTTAATGCCAAATCCTCTATATACTTTTTTATTAAATGTATATGATTTGGTTTGGTTGGATTTTATGGCATATCAACCATTTCCGGTCCTTTAATGCCACATCCTCTTTATATATATATATATATATATATATATATATATATATATATATATATGATTTGGTGTATTTGGGTTTTATGACATCTCAACCATTATAGGCTATTTAATGCCAAATCCTCTTTATACCTATGTATTAGATATATATGATTTGGTTTGGTTTGGTTTTATGGCATATCAGCCATTTAATGCCGAATCCTCTTTATAGATATACGTTAAATATGTATATGATTTGTAAACACATTTTGTAGATGACATTCTTTAATGAAACTGAGCTCTTTTTTGCACAAAGTTTCAAGTGTAGCTATTTAACAGTCACAATTTAACATCAGTCACTTGTTGCACACAGTTTGTTCTATTTGACCTATAGATAGGACCCTATCAGATTATACCACTCCTGGTCTGAGTGGTTCTGGGAGCAATCGTAATGAAGGAGTACTACACATTTTTTAATTCTCCACGGCTGGAGCTTCACTATCAGATGGTTTAATACAACACCCAGGGCACTAGTTGGAGTGGGGTCTTACCCCTCTGCAGAGATGCAGTCGGTGTATTCTACAGCCCCAGTCGACTGGCCGGTCTAAGGTCAGTGGTTACTTAATAGTACATAATAGATCCAAAATCGGCATCGTTCTTCCGTATCCTGCGGTTTTACTTTCCGGTAGTCTACATCTCTCAAATAAGGAATAAAATACAAGTATGTAAGTTGGCGACTATAGTCGAGGGTGATCCGAAGGCTCTTTTTTCGATAGCTACTACACCGAGGTGTTGGGGAGGGCGATACTCCTTTCCATGGATTGCTCTACTTTCCCGTACCTTATATTGCTGAGTGTTAGCACCGACTGCACTTCTGCAGAGGGGTAAGACTTCCCCTAACGAGTGTCCTGTATATGACTCTAAACAATCTGATGGCGAGGCTCCAGTCTAGGAGTTTTGGGGAATACAGACTTCTTCGTCATTGCCATTGTCACCGGGTACACTCTAATCTGGGGTGGTAGCACCTAAAACAGTCATATCTGTGGGTCGAATAAAACTGTTTGGCATTTAAACTCAGTGAAAACAAATAATTTACACTAAATTGAGTCGTTAGAAAAAGAACTGTTTGATCATGTAAATGTGTGTGAATAAATAACTGATGTCTAATTTAATTGTTAGTGATATATAGCACTACTTGGAACCATTTAGCTTTGTTGACTTATGTTTAGAAATCATATATATTCAATATATATGTATTAAGAGGATTTGGCATTAAATAACCTACAATGGTTGACATGCTATAAAACTCATTCAAACCAAATCATATACATTTAATTTATATGTATAAGAGGATTTTGCATTAAAGGGTTGATATGCCATAAAATTAAACCAAATTAAACCAAACGTGGTGCGATAGACAACAACTATGGAAGGCAGTAATTACTGGGGCTACGGTTACAAGACTCAGCATTCCTATCCGAGGTCACGGTAAATCACATGAAGAAGGCCAGAGGTGAAATTTGGCCGAAACGTAGTGAAAGAAGAAACAACACACACACACACACACACACACACACACACACACACACACACACACACACACACACACACACACACACACACACACACACACACAAACCTACCAAGATGAGGACAAAAAGTCCGCAATAAATAAAAATTAATTCTCAAATTAAACCAAATCCTATATGTTTAATATATATGTATAAAGAGGATTTGACATTAAATAACCTATAATGGTTGATATGCCACAAAAACCAACCAATCCAAATCATATACATCTAATATATATGTATCAAGAGGATCTGGCCTTAAATAACGTATAATGGTTGATATGTTATAAAACCCAAACAAACCAAATCATATATATTTGATATACATGTATAAAAAGACATTAAATAATTCGCAAGGGTTGATATACCATAAGACCAATCTTGATGACAAGCAAAATATGTTTTTGTCGACATGATACAAATAATTCTGTAATGAATAGATCAAACAATACAGAATAATTGGTTGGGTTTCTTTATTTAATGTTATATCAACCATCGTGGATATTAGTTGTCTAAATTTCTAAGAGGAAGCTTGATGATTTTTATCATTAATGGTTTTCGGACTATTGTCTTCATCTTTGTTGTTATTTCCACAACGTTTCGGCCGATAAAAAAAATCTGAATATGAGCACAAGTACAAAAATCATACATAATTGTAGTAATTCTAGTCAAGTAAGAACATTAAGTCCCAAAACTTCCCTGCAGGACACATGGCGTAACGGTTATCATATTTACCCGCCCCCTCCGCTCAGGCAGGATATGACACAAAGTCAATTTTTTAAGTGACGTTTAAAAGGTTTGAATTCAGAGTTTTCCTTCTCCTAGACTAGTTGCCCCACCAAGGCTGAAGCACCTAGTCTGTCCTACTATTTACCCATAGCTGGAAGGAGAATAATTGGATTCATACCTTTCCCAAGGGTATTAGTGCTATGTGAAATGCAATCAGTCTCGTCCAGGATTTGAACTCGTGTCGCCGTGTCCATTTCCTACGAGGATAACCATTACACCACGAGCGTAACGGTTATAGGCGTTGGTTCCCTAAGCTTTTAAAGAGACAATCATCTGGAGGTTGCAGGTTCAATCCTGATTCCATGCGAGTAACAATGCTGGAATGCTTAACACTTGTACCCGGTTATGGCTAACGGAATCAGAACAGGCGACCCCCGTGGATTCAATAAAGGACGTAGTTCGAAGTTCCGTGAAGGTTCACGAGTTCGACAAACACCTGAAGAAGGCCGGAGGACAAATCGACCGAAACGTTATGGAAATAACAATAAAGATGAAGACAATAGTCCGAAAACCCTTAATGATAACAACCATCATGGGTTAGTTAATGCCAAAACCATCCTTGTAGATGAACAGATGTGGTTCATTTTTTACCCCGAACTGGAGCGGTAACGGGGTTTGTATCTTTCCCAATAGTATTAGAATGAAAGTGAAAGTAATAGTAGGACTCATGTTCGAACTTGCTTACATTGAGTCATTAAGCCAACACTTTAGCCATTACGTTACCGAGACTCCCCATTACCGAATGAAAATGTTTTATCAAAATTTAGCTAGTTACTACTTTTCGAGTTGTTACGGTTGTATCTTTGTCGTTATTATATATGCTTTTTTCCCTATTTTTCAAAAAGGTATTTTAAATATTTATTTATCAAGTCTCTTCATTAGTAGGACGTGACACAAAGTCAATTTTTAAGCGGGGTTTATCAGGTTTGAATTCAGAGTTTTCCTTCTCCAAGACCGGTTGCTATATCAAGGTTAAAGAGCCCAGTCTGCCCCGCTATTTATGAATAGATGGAAGGAGAATTGTTTGATTCATAGCTTTCCTAAGGGTATTAGCGTTTTTTGAAATTCAGACTGTCTCGTCTAGGATTTGAACTCAAGTCGCCGTATCCATTTTCGACGATGAAAAGACCAAAGATATTTTTAATATCAGTTAGTTAGAAGACATTTGTAAAAAGCAAGCATATTTCGCTTGCTCGAAACGAAAGACAAGAAAATGTATCATATAAAAGAGAAGGACAATGAAAGAAAAGAATAAGGAAGGAGATATTGATTAAAATAATCACTGGTTACAATAATGTTCACAGGAGGCTCGGAAGAAGAATTGGATTAAAGTATTGTCTGTTTAAGAAAATGGTGTGGGAAGGATTCTAACCTTTTCAGACGACGGTCGGTTCTTTGCGAATTCTTTCCATAGAAATATGAAGAGTTTTTTCAGACTGCTGAAAAACAGGAGGTGGTATTGTTTTTGTTATTATTATACAAGATGATTATAAAAGCGAACGGAGGAGGTAGGTATTCTGTAAAAGAAGAAGAAGAAGAAGAAGAAGAAGAAGAAGAAGTAAATGTTTTCTTTCATTATTTAATTAAATTTCAGCGAAATGATATGTGCTATGAATATTCCTATTCCTATTTGAGAGTTGAAACTCCTTGCATATCTATCTATCTATCTATCTATCTATCTATCTCAGCCTGTTCTTTATCTATCCATATATCTATCACATTCTATTTGAATAATAACCTTGGGAAGCCCCTTATTGGTTAAATAGTACAGTTACTGTAACCTATTGGTTAAATAGTACCATTACTGTTACGTACTGTTTAAGTAGTACCATTACTGTAACCTATTGGTTAAATAGTACCATTACTGTAACCTATTGGTTGAATAGTACCATTACTGTAATGTATTGGTTAAATAGTACCATTATTGTACTTCTATAAAGATGGCTTTGGTATAAATAACTCACAAAGGATGATATGCCTTCAAACAAAGAAACCAAACCAAACCAGATCAAACCAAATCTATCTATCTATCTATCTATCTATCTCAGTCCGTTCCTTATTTATCTATATATATATCCTGAAACAAGATCCCTTGTATTGATCAGAATTTAAGGCTAATTTTCGATATTTCAGTTATACTTGTAAATCTTACGTCAGCAACACACGCATACATTTATATTT
This sequence comes from Sepioteuthis lessoniana, assembly GCA_963585895.1. NCBI lineage: Eukaryota > Metazoa > Mollusca > Cephalopoda > Myopsida > Loliginidae > Sepioteuthis > Sepioteuthis lessoniana. The sequence continues at coordinate 19,591,037 of OY757943.1, forward strand.
CTAAAAGAACAAGAATTATATGACAGTTCAAAATATGTTACGGTAAACAAAACAATGCTGGTTTTAAAACCTAGAAAAATTAGTCGCTTACAATAAGCTAATGTTGTTACAGCTGTACGGTGATCATAGATAATAACACGTAAAATTTATTGTAAAAGCATTGGTCTCTTACAAGTATCTTAGCTTTTTGGTGATATATATATATATATATATATATATATATATATATATATATAAAGTTACTTAACCTTAGATCGGAGATACTTAATGTTTGCAGGTATAGAAAAGACTGGTTACTTGGTAAATAAAATGTGGCTTTTTTTATTATGCTATTTGTTTTAATTTTTTTTGGTGACTGCTTTTATCAATAAAAAGTCGTTTGTGTCAACCCTCTTTAGTCAGAATTATCCAGATGATCTGGCAGGTGAAACCTAGGTAGATTACTTCTGGCTCTTTAGGTATTCGAATTTCGATCTACTTAGAGTATTGAGCGTTTTAATGTTTCAGCTTTAGTAGTTCTATCGATGCGTTTTCTTTTGGCTAAGCATTGCGCTGCTGGTTGATTATATTCAAGCGGTACGAATGCTTTTAGTCTTTTTTTTTTTTTTTGAATTCTTTTTTCCCAGATATCAGTTTGAGAAAATTTTTTTTATTTTTGAAATTGTATCATCTGGGTTTTTTCACACCATCAAAATGAAAAAAAAATAGGTTTAAAAATAAAAAGAATATATATATATATATATATATGATTAGATATTACTGACATCCTTTGTCTTCATATTTTTATTTCTATCCTTTCAAATCACCGTATGGAAGTTATAATATCCGGCTGAAATTGGATTATAAATTTTCCGTAATCAATTGGTTCCCAAGAACTTTTCAGACCCTTCTTGGGTCATCATCAGGGATGTGTGTATATTGCAAAAGTATAATGCGGCGTTTTATTTATTCTGGTGTAATTTACTTATTTATTTTTTATTTAATTTTCATTTTAAATTTACTTCTGCAAATGGCAACAGTTTCTGAATAAACTTTAGTATATTAGCACTGGTTTCAAAATTAATATATATATATATATATATATATATATATATATATATATATATATAAAATAATAATAATAAATAAATAAATATATATATATATATATATATATATAATTCATGGAATATTGTCTGCAACCCTGGGTTTCATGGAGTTTTTTTCAAAACAACAATCATCAGGCATATATAGTCAGACATATTGAACACTACATCCCCAGCGGATCAAAGTCGTGAAATTCTGAATCGTGAGTTTTTATCCTATTTTATATCATATTTTATACGTGGAATATATTGCGATACTTCTCTGCATTTTCGGCTTAAAATCTTTTTTCGGGTTAAATTTGAATCATAATTTGAATCATAATCGTAAATATATATATATATATATATATATATATATATATCAAATAGGTAGGTTCACGAAGAGATTTGTATTTTTTGAATTTATTTATCTATTTTGTTCTTACATATGTGTATGTTTCCAGCTTGTTGGTTTTGTCATAGAACATATATGACACAAGGCCTTGTTAATGAGGTACTCAATGAGATTTGAACTCACTCGTTTTTGCAGTTTGATTTTCAGTTGGTTATCGGTTTCTATAGAGGTCTTCCTCTCTTTTTCTGAGAGTGTGTCTACCTAAGTCTACTTTACCTCTCTTTGTTATTTGATAAGTTGTGTGTGTGTGTGTGCGTTGGAGTGATTTTGGATTTCCTTTTTCCTCTGTGTGTAAGTGAGTGTGTTTCTTAGGGATTTTTTTTGTGTGTATGTGTGGTAGTGTGGTTTGAAATTTCCTGGTAGCTTATTTTTCCTAATAGTTTTTGTCGGTGTATATATATACACATATCTATGTATGTTTATATATATATATATATATATATATATATATATATATGTGTGTGTGTGTGTGTGTGTGTGTTTCCAGCTTGATGTTTGCCATATATGTTCTCTGACGAAAGCAACAAGCTGGAAACACACACGCATATAAGAAACAAACAAATAAATAGATAAATAAATAAATTAAAAAAATACAAATCTCTTCGTGGACCTACCTATTTTAGTATATTTTAATTCTCTCTTTGGACCTGCAACAAAAATTTATTTATATATATATATATATATATATATATATATACTGTTTTGTGAACCAACCCTCAGCTATATGGATAATTAGAAGACCTCTGATTTTTATTTTCTTTTAATGTTTTTACTCATTTATTTTTTAAGCTGTGTTCAGTTGTTCGGGTAACAGCCTGAAGATAACGTTGTTCTTGCAGATATACCAACTTATTTGGCTTGAGAAACCTTATAAAACAAAAAGGAATAGAAATTTTAAAAATGAAATAACTTTAACAAACAAACAAACAAACAAGCATAATAATTCCATGTTTCTTTTTACGGTAATTCCCAGACTGTGATTATATGCTAGTTAGTAATATTGTCAGCTAATTATTTGCGGATCATCTAAAGCCTAATCCTGTTTACACACACACATACACATACACACATGCGCGCGCGAACGCACACACCCACACCCACACCCACATGAATATATATGAACAGGATGCCCCAAAATGTATACACACTTTGATTTATTACAAATAAAATATTTATAACAGATATATCATCATCATCATCATGTCGTGCTGGTAGCACGGATATCCCTGACCCTCTCTCGCCACTTTTCCCCATCGTTCATCGCCCTAGGCAGGTCTTCAGGACAACATCCCGTATCCTCACATAGTTGCTGAATGTATGTTCGTGCTGGTCGTCTGCTTTTGAACGGCCATGTGTGGGGGTCCATAAGAGTACATCACTTATGAGTTCGTCCCTGCTTCTCCAACAGTGTCCTGCATGTCTGGTTCGTCTAACTTGAATAGTTTTCGTGATAGGAAGTAGTCAAGTACAGAAAACTTTGAAGTAACATTGGTGTTTGGAGTGATGATCGTTCTTTATTCAGGCACAGCTGATTATTAGAACAGAAACAATGGCAAACATAACTGAGTTATCGCAGGTGTTCAAACTGATGACCACTGAAGGCACTGTAGATGGAATAGCAAACTTCTCAAATCATTTCAACTGCTATTTGGACGCATTCTATTTTATTTGCTACTGTAAACACATTGATTGTAGTAGGTTTCGTTCTATAAAGTTAACTCAATTAAATGCAACAATTGCAATCATAGGATACCTCAGAACCCGTATGGTATACTTGAACACCACGTAAATTTACCAGGATTTATCATTATTCCATGTAATTGGATCATCTTTTTTTAAATACAGTCACTGATCAAAGTGTATATACAGTTTTGAGACACCCTACATATGTGTGTGTGTGTGTGTGTGTGTGTGATTTGTAAGCGAATAGTTTGTGGGTAATTTCATTTTTAAACGAGTTAGAGCTCATATGTTTGCACTCGGTAAAATGGTTTCAAATATCTTTGTCATGCACTAACAATTCTATTCAATATCCATATTTACTAACCCCTCTGCTCGGGCAGGATATGACACAAGGTCAATTTTTAAGCGGAGTTTAACAGGTTTTCATTCTCCTCGACGAGTTGCCTCAACAAGGCTGAAGCCCTACTATTTACCCATAGCTGGAGGGAGAATAATTGGATTCATACCTTTCCCAAGGGTCTCATGAACCCAGTGGGTAGAGTGTTCGCCAATGGTCCTGGAAACCTGGGTTCAATCCCAGTTCGCATCATACCAAAGACTTTAAAAATGGTACTTGATACTTCCTTTCCTAACACTCCGCAATATAAGGTACATTTTAAGGGTAAAGTGGAGCAATCCAGGGAAAGGAGTAGTGCCCTCCCTTACACCTCGGTGTAGTAACTATTGAAAAGGGAGCCTTCTGGTCGCCCTCGACTACGGTCGCCAATTTTACTTATTAGTGCTATGGGAAATGCAATCTGTCTCGTCCAGGATTTGAACTCTATTCTATTCAATATCAGTCATTTGTTTGTGCACTGTTCAATGGTTTCAAGCTTAGTAAATGATTAAAAAGTTCTTGTTAACCGATAGTTAAAAAGTTCTAGTTAACCGGAGCAGGTACCACCACTCTGGGTCTGGGTGGACCTGGGGGTAATAGCAATAAAAGAGTACTCTGCATTCCTTAAAGGTCCAGGACGAGAGCCTCACCATCTGATAGTTTAGCGTCATACCCTGGAAACTTGTTGGGGCTGTGGTCTTCTCTCTCTGCAGTAGTGCAGCCGGCGTATTGTACTGCCCTAGTCAATTGGGGGGGGGTAGTAATACAATTTGGACTATAAATCTAGTGCTTTAGATAAAAAAATACCAAGCGAAATAAGATGAAATCATCATCATCATCATGTCACGCTATTAGCACGGATATTTCTGGCCCTCTCTCGCCCACCTCCCTATTGTCCATTGCTTCCGGCTGGTCCTCAAGGCTACATCCCGTATCGGCACAGAGTTGTTGTTTGTAGGTTCGAGCCTGACGTTCTGCTTTTGCTAGTCCATGTGAAGGGGTCCACTGGAGTACATCTCTCACGAGCTCGTCCTTACTTCTCCAGCAGTGTTCCGCATGCCTGGTTCGTCTAATTTTGATAGTTTTCGTGATGGGTGGTAGGTGGCCGTACAGTTGCTACTTTGTAGGGTGCTGTCTCCAGGACTTATTCAACATTGCTCGCAGCATTCTTGTGTAGTTGCCGCCAAGCTTTTTCTCCATCCGTTTTGTTAGCGTCCATGTAGTCCATATATATGGTAGTCCATCCATATAGCTGTATCGACACGACCGCTGCTTGGAAGAAACTGCGTTTCTTTTTATCGGTCTGGTCTGACTTCCATATGACTTCCATCCCTTTGCTAGTCGCGTAAAAGGTAATAAAATCATCAAAAAGTTGTCAACACTTATAATAGAAGTAATAACAAACACATATGATAAATCTTTGAATCGTTTACATTTGCTAGTCGCGTGTCGATGTCTGTCTCGATTGATGAGACACTGCTCCCAATGGTTAAAATAATAGTCACAGCCGATTTTTCATCTCAGAGATTCTAATATTATTGCAACAGTTATCTTTTGAAAACAAATGAAAATTTGCTTTGTTGGGTCAGCAGAATATGTTTATTCCTATGTATGGGATTAGGTGAGGGAGAGTCTTTCTGTGATTTGATCAACTAATCAAGTGAATATCCCAGACGTTTATGTTACCCCCCCCTAAAAACCTTTCTTTACCATTTGTCAGCCTCAACGTACATTTTATGCATTGGTATTTCTGAGGCTTTGTGCCGGACATTGGCATAATGGTTAGAGTATTCGCCAATGGTCCGGAAGACCTGGGATTGAACCCAGGTCGAGTCATACCAAAGACGAAAAAAATGGTACTTTATGCCTCCTTGCGCCCTCCCCTACACCTTGGTGTAGTAGCTATCCAAAATGTAACCTTCGGGTCACCCTTGACTACGGTCGCCATCTTAACTTTACGTATTTCAGAGACTAATACTATATTTTCTTTGAATGATGACCTTTTTGATGTATTTTCCTCTAATAAGCTCAGAATCTTGGAGAGGTAGTATCTGTTGAGTCAGTAAAATATGTTTATTCCAATGTGTGGGGTTAAGTGTGAGAGAGTCTTTATATGATTAAATATACCAATCACGTGAATAGCTCAGAAGTTTTGGCGCAAAATACCAAAAATCACCAGATAGATTCCGGACCAGTTCCTGGCTGCAAGTCGACCAGAAATTCTCCCCAAGAAATCACTCAATCGGAAGATTCTTGATATCCTCTCCATCATACCAGTAAGTCTCTTAAATTTGACTCTATACACAGGAAGGACTTTATATTGTTAGTTATTGTTTTCTTCTTTAATAAAGTGTTAGAATTGAATAAAATTTTAATTCATTTATTTGTTGTTGTTAGTTTTTAGAAATAAATGCTCTGTACTAATTTCAATAGAATCTGCAATAAAAAGCAAAACAAAAAAATCAAAAAGAAAAGCAAAATATAAAAAAAAAGACAGAAATAAGTTGAAAGAAATACAAATAAAAAAAAAAACAGTATCCATGATTATTTTGGAATCCTGCTGAAACAGCAGTTCCCTGATTATACCGATGCATCTATTCTCGAAGGAGTGAAGAATTCTTATTAACATTTGATCGTTATAACCATTATATCAAGAATTGCACAATTAAAACGTTCAGCATGAACCCTCAAAATTTTTGTAAATTGCATATTCTACTGGAAATCCCTTTATTCTCTAAACTAGAGAATTTTAAATAAATTACTCCAACAAAAATCTGGTCGCAATGCCATTTTCCCTTGATTATACACACACACACACACACACACACACATATATATATATATATATATATATACAAACACACACACATATGTATATAGATAGAATAGATAAATAGATTATGAGAATTTTATTAATATCGGGATTAACATATGACATGGACTTTCGGTTCGTTCCTAGTGACCCCGTGTGCTTTGACAAGCTGTCACGTTGTGATTAGTAAACAGGAGGATATCAGCCCGTCAAGGCAGTCGGGTCCAACAGGTGTGTAACCGGAACGAGACTACGTGATATATGAGAACCACGCGGTCAGATTTAGACTGAGTGCAGAGAATCGGGAGTCGAGCTAGGGACACGCAGCCGATCAGAGCGTTAAGTCGTCTCTAACGATATGGCTTGCGAGGGGGTGCAAGTGCTGGCACCCTCTGGCTCCCGGAAGAAGATATGAGACAAGAAGAAGTCCCCTCTCTGAGTATATGTCTCTTCATCTATCTCTCAACTAATAACAAACAGTGGGCCCCTTTCGAGAAGGAAATGAGAGGATATTTTTTTTATAAAGAAGTGTTTCGTTCGTTCATTGAATTTCGTAAATCATGTATGAGAGAATACAGCATTAATGCATGGAATTTGATTATTACTATAGTAATTATTTTCCTTAAAGACCATTGACAATCTGGTTATTGCAATAAAAGGCTGCAGAAATACGAAGAATAAAATAACTTGGAACGAAAAAAGGAAATCGAATAGTTACAAATAGAAGTTATCAACATATTATTTAGCAGCCACTTTATGACGAGTCAAAGAAAGAAACAACTTGATCCAATACAGCCTCATTTCTCTTATGTGGATGATATAAGATAAACCCTCATAGTCTGAGCTCCCCCTATACGCCTATGGGCCCTACCCAGGTGCTATTGACGCAAAAGTAACTAAGATGCAGTTATAAATTATTTAACAACTTTACTATTTAAATAACAGATTACAACATTTATAGGTAACAGCGATGTAGAAATCGGGTTTCCACGGCCGGAATTTAAGCTGCTCTGATATACGTACTTCTCAGTTGCGTCACAGACTCTGACTGAATGCGGTGGGCTATGGCTTGGATGTATGAGAATATCTAATGGCATTGTTGCCTGACAATAGTGATGTAGAAATGGGGATTCTCTGAACGAAATTTATGTTGCCCTGCTATATATACTTCTCAATAGCGGCACAGATACTGGCTGAAAGCTCTTGCCTTACGACTCAGATATAAGTGCACATCTGATTGATGTTATTGTTGCAAGGCGATAGTAATGTAGAAATTGGGTTTCCCTGATAGCAGCACAAATGCCTCTCGCTTGGGTAAGGCGAACAGAAAAATTTGAATCACGGTTTTTGTTAACTCCATGCAGATTTTTGTTGTGACATTTCATATTATTAATCAAAGTGGTATTCAGTTTAAGTGAAACTGCCCCCCCCCAATAGATCGGGGAGAAAGTGATAGCGCGACTAGAATCCGAACTTGCTTACTAAAATGTCGAAGTCCAGCAAGTTAGCCACTACGCTACGAAGAGTTTTTATTATTATCTTGTTCCCCCCCCCCGCCTATTTGCACTTAATAATACCGATTGTCTGAAGTTGTCCGAATTAATTGCATAAAACATTTTTCTGGTCCAGTCGGCTGGGGCTGCAGAATACACCGACTGCATCTCTGCAGGGGGGATAAGACCTCCCCCACCCAACGAATGTCCTTTGATATGACACTAAGCAATCGGATGGTGAGACTTCAGTAATGCTGAAGCTTTATGGGATGTGGAGAACCCGTTTATTGCCATCACTCCCCGGTCCACTCTGGCTCGGAGTGGTAGAACCTGATAGGGTACTATCTATGGATCAAATAGAACGAAAATGTGTGCTTGTGTTAAACTGAATTGCTTGAAATAAAACTGTTTTACCTTTAACTGTGTGTAAAAAACTGTTCTTATGCTAAACTGAACTGTTTTGAAACAGAACTGTTTATATGTATAAAATGGATTTGGCATTAAATAACCTACAGTGTTTGATATACCATAAAATCAAACCAAACCAAACCAAACCAAACATTTTTATTGTTAACTAGAGAATAATAATAATAATAATAATAATAATAATAATAATAATAAGCTGATAAGTTTTAAAAGATGTACACTCGATAAATCTCACCTGTTTAGCAAGGAGTATGCTAAACTGAACTGTTTGAAACAGAACTGTTTATATGTTTAAAAATGGATTTGGCATTAAATAACCCAGAATGTTTGATATGCCATAAAACCAAACCAAACCAAACATTTTTATCGTTAACTAGAGAATAATAATAATAATAATAATAATAATAATAATAATAAGAAGAAGAAGAAGAAGAAGAAGAAGAAGAAGAAAAAGAAGAAGAAGATAAGTTTTAAAAGATGTACATTTGATAAATCTCACCTGTTTAGCAAGGAATATGCTGTTGATTGCTATTTCATTTATTAGAAAAGATTTGTTTTTGTGTGTGTGTGTTCACATCTGGTTTTCTGCAAAGAATCATGTACCCGAGGGTCTGCACACGCACTGGCAGGGAAAAAGAAAGGTAAATGCAGAAAATATAATATAAAAAAGAGATAAAACACACTGATATTGTTTCCTGATAAAATCCATGAAAATAACAGCATAATTTTCATTAGGCTACAAAAAATTGTTCGGTCTTTACCCACACCGAGGAATTAGTATATATATATATATATATATTTGCTGAATGTATTCTTAAAAAGCAAGTTACATATTGATTACCCAATAAAATAATTATTCCGAGCAAAATTAAAAAAGAAATTTTTCAGTTTGACGATTTATTTGTTTCAGTTGTATCACGGAAGTCTGTGCGATACCAAGTTTCCTCTGATTTCCAGGACACTTCTAAGTATCCTTGTTGATTTTGGCAATGCTGTGGTCTGATTCTTGCTATGATCTTCAGTTCGCCTATTTTCTTTATCAGGTATTTGATGACTGTTCCAACGGCCCCAACTACGACTAGCATTACCGATCAACAACATTTTCCGCTCCGTGAAAAGGTCTGAGTATTTGTTCAGTTTTTCGCTTTTTAAGATTTTTGTTCATTCAATTAGAAAGTAAGTTCTTTTTTCAAGTTAAATAAGACGAGGTTTCGTTTTCTGGATTTGATAAAGTAATTTGTTTGTATTTCGTTTTCTGGATTTGTTTGTATTTCGTTTTCTGGATTTGAAGAGTTTCTCAAGTTTTCTAGATTTGAAGTGATTTTCAAGTTAATTAAGACGAGGTTTCGTTTTCTGGATTTGATAAAGTGATTTGTTTGTATTTCGTTTTCTGGATTTGTTTGTATTTCGTTTTCTGGATTTGAAGTGATTCTCCAGTTTTCTGGATTTGAAGTGATTTTCAAGTTAATTAAGACGAGGTTTCGTTTTCTGGATTTGATGAAGTGATTTGTTTGTATTTCGTTTTCTGGATTTGTTTGTATTTCGTTTTCTGTATTTGAAGTGATTCTCAAGTTTTCTGGATTTGAAGTGATTTTCAAGTTAATTAAGACGAGGTTTCGTTTTCTGGATTTGATAAAGTGATTTGTTTGTATTTCGTTTTCTGGATTTGTTTGTATTTCGTTTTCTGGATTTGAAGTGATTCTCAAGTTTTCTGGATTTGAAGTGATTTTCAAGTTAATTAAGACGAGGTTTCGTTTTCTGGATTTGATAAAGTGATTTCGTTTTCTGGATTTGTTTGTATTTCGTTTTTTGGATTTGAAGTGATTCTCAAGTTTTCTGGATTTGAAGCGATTTTCAAGTTAATTAAGACGAGGTTTCGTTTTCTGGATTTGATAAAGTGATTTGTTTGTATTTCGTTTTCTGGATTTGTTTGTATTTCGTTTTCTGGATTTGAAGAGTTTCTCAAGTTTTCTAGATTTGAAGTGATTTTCAAGTTAATTAAGACGAGGTTTCGTTTTCTGGATTTGATAAAGTGATTTGTTTGTATTTCGTTTTCTGGATTTGTTTGTATTTCGTTTTCTGGATTTGAAGTGATTCTCCAGTTTTCTGGATTTGAAGTGATTTTCAAGTTAATTAAGACGAGGTTTCGTTTTCTGGATTTGATAAAGTGATTTGTTTGCATTTCGTTTTCTGGATTTGTTTGTATTTCGTTTTCTGTATTTGAAGTGATTCTCAAGTTTTCTGGATTTGAAGTGATTTTCAAGTTAATTAAGACGAGGTTTCGTTTTCTGGATTTGATAAAGTGATTTGTTTGTATTTCGTTTTCTGGATTTGTTTGTATTTCGTTTTCTGGATTTGAAGTGATTCTCCAGTTTTCTGGATTTGAAGTGATTTTCAAGTTAATTAAGACGAGGTTTCGTTTTCTGGATTTGATAAAGTGATTTGTTTGTATTTCGTTTTCTGGATTTGTTTGTATTTCGTTTTCTGGATTTGAAGTGATTCTCAAGTTTTCTGGATTTGAAGTGATTTTCAAGTTAATTAAGACGAGGTTTCGTTTTCTGGATTTGATAAAGTGATTTGTTTGTATTTTGTTTTCTGGATTTGTTTGTATTTCGTTTTCTGGATTTGAAGTGATTCTCAAGTTTTCTGGATTTGAAGTGATTTTCAAGTTAAATAAGACGAGGTTTCGTTTTCTGGATTTGATAAAGTGATTTGTTTGTATTTCGTTTTCTGGATTTGTTTGTATTTAGTTTTCTGTATTTGAAGTGATTCTCAAGTTTTCTGGATTTGAAGTGATTTTCAAGTTAATTAAGACGAGGTTTCGTTTTCTGGATTTGATAAAGTGATTTGTTTGTATTTCGTTTTCTGGATTTGTTTGTATTTCGTTTTCTGTATTTGAAGTGATTCTCAAGTTTTCTGGATTTGAAGTGATTTTCAATTAATTAAGACGAGGTTTCGTTTTCTGGATTTGATAGTGATTTGTTTGTATTTTGTTTTCTGGATTTGTTTGTTGTATTTCGTTTTCTGTATTTGAAGTGATTCTCAAGTTTTCTGGATTTGAAGTGATTTTCAAGTTAATTAAGACGAGGTTTCGTTTTCTGGATTTGATAGTGATTTGTTTGTATTTCGTTTTCTGGATTTGTTTTTATTTCGTTTTCTGGATTTGATAAAGTGATTTGTTGTATCTTAAAGTCCAAGAGAATTTCAAACGTCGCGTTTTCTGTGCATATACCATTTGTCAGTATGTTCTCTTGCACAGTTCCCAGTAATTTCCCTTTCCCATCCAGTCACGCCAACTCTGGTATTGCTTTAATGCTAGTTTGCTGAATTCGCTTACTACATGATTAACTGTACCATCTTTATCACCACACAACCTACATATGATATTATTTACTTTTCATCATCTTTTGCTTTCTGAGTATTCTAGTCGATCTTAATAAAGCTGTAGTTTGGATGGTCCCCACTCGTCCTCTTATTTCCAAGTTATTCTGTCCCTGTAACAATTTTTTGGTGACTGTATCAAGAGCACCAATTCCAAGTGGTATAAACGTCACTTCCATGTGAGACAGTTTTTTTCAGTTCTCCAGCAAGGTCTAAGTACTTATCTTTCTTTTCACTTTCATTCAATTTTACTCCGTGGTCAGCCGGGACCTTAAAATCCACAATTCGGCAAGTTCTCTTTTTCTTTTGATTATTGCTAGGTTTGGTCGTCTGGTCGTGATTAGGTGATCCGTTTGTATCTCAAAATCCCAGAAGAGTTTGTGCGTTTCATTCACCAGGACACAGTTGTGCGTATACCATTTGTTCGTATAATCATTCTTTGAGGGTTTGTCATACCAGCAGAGGCTAATGGCCTTTCACTTGAGTCCTGCTAACAGCTAGTTTCCTCGGGTCTCCAAGACTCTTTTCAATATTCTTGGCGATCTTAAGATCGAATACAGTTTTGTATATTGACCTTCGACCCGGCCAAACATGCCATTCCAAAGTGATGCACTGGAAGGAAGTGACACATTCCGATGGCAGTTATGGGAAGAAATCGCGTAGGCGGGCTTGGCTGACAATATGGGACAAGGTAAAATCCCATGGTACAGTCATAGACTGATGCACCGGAAGAGAGTGACCTGTGAACAGTATGACAGTTATTTCCGCTTGATGACGATCAAACATGCCATTCCAAAGATTGAGTGGACGATGGAACTATTATATAACTCGGTGAAGGCAGGAAGTCAGTTAGTTTGGAGACCAGTTTGGAGACCCGTTGGTGACAAGATGCGGTAGAGAAATCCCACACCCAGCATAGTGGGCCCTCGGGCCTCCGGTTGAGCAGCCCTGGAGAACGAGTAAGACACAACGCTGATGGCTATAAGAGTGGGGGGGTCAATATTTTGCAGTTCTGTTCGGTCTCTAACTCCCTCTCACACACAAACCTTTCAAATAAAGTGAGAGGTATATTTCTCTAAAAACTGTGTCGCTCGTCTTTATTCATTGCGTCAACATGTATTCTGCATGTATATGTGTATATATGCATATTTATTATATGAGTATACAACAACAGTAGTCTGGATGGCCTCGATTCGTCCTCTGATTTTTAACCCTTCGAGTCTCTTTTCCACAATTACAATTGATACCAACATCACCCTCGTCTTCTACAACTTTCTTAGTTTCTTGTTTCGCTTTCTTTGACTTTCACTGCGGTCCGTTGGGACGGCAAAATTCATTATACGGTAGGTTCTCTTTTTTTCTTTTCTTCTTTATGGATGCACTACATGGACTCTAATAAAACGGCTGGAGAAGAAGCTAGACGGCAATTACACAAGAATGCTGCGAGCAATATTGAACAAGTCCTAGCGGCAACACCCCACAAGACACCAACTGTACGGCCACCTGCCTCCTATCACGAAAACTATTCCAGTTAGACGAACCAGACATGCAGGACACTGCTGGAGAAGCAGGGACGAGCTCATAAGTGATGTACTCTTATGGACTCCCACACATGGCCGTGCAAAAGCAGGACGATCAGCACGAACATACATTCAGCAACTATGTGAGGATACGGGATTTGGCCAGAAGACCTGCCTGAGGCGATGAACGATAGGGAAAAGTGGCGAGAGAGGGTCAGGGATATCCGTGCTACCAGCACGACATGGTGATGATGATCACTAGGTCTGATCTTCTGGCCGGGGTTTGGTGATCCGTTTTTATCTCAAAATCCCCGGGAATTTTATGCGTCTCATTCTCCAGTACGGATCCTGGTTTGTGCATATGCCATTTGGTATTATGGTCAAATTTCAGTTTCTTGTACAGTTCCCAGTGGATAACCTTTCCCGCCCAGTCGTGTCTAGTCTTATACTACCTTTGTAGTAGTTTGCTACATTCGCTTATTATGTTATTGCTTCGTCTCTTTCACCACTCAACCTACACTTAATATTTTCTTTCGTATTATTATTTTTTGCTTCAATATATAATAAAGTTAGCGACCATTGTCGAGGGTAACCCGAAGGCTCCCTTTTCGATAGCTACTACACCAAGGTGTAGGGGAGGGCGCTACTCCTTCCCTGGATTGCTCTACTTTACCCTTGATCCGTACTTTATAATGCTGAGTGTTAAGCAAGGAGGCATCAAGTACCATTTTTTGAGTCTTTTATATGACTCGACCTGGATTGAACCCAGGTCTCCGGGGCCATTAGCGAACACTCTAACCGCTAGGCCAATGTCCTTATAATGTTGTTTTGAGCTACTATTAGAAGATATTCAGTTTCTCTCTTTAAATTTCCCTTTCGTAGCCACGTTCAGTTATTCTTGTGTAAGATTTCGCTTGTTTGTCGCTTGAAGTATCCATACAGTTGTTTTCCTTTTCATTTCTGTTTCTTAGTTTTTGTTTTCGTTCTGCTTGTCTTTGTGTTATTAGCATTGTTATTGGCCGCAGTAATTAGTCTTTGCTTTTTTAAATGTAGTTCTCGAGTCCTTGTATTGATTGATCCACGCTGTCTTCAATATTGGCGAGTCTTCTTCTTCCCTCTTTACTTGCATATAGTCTGCCTACGTCATCTCTGAGATGTAAGGTCTTGTGGATCGTTATCAATTTTCTTGCCCTCTGGTTCATTTTAAGAATGGTCTTGTGTATTTTACAAGGAGGAGTGACTGGAAGTTTATCCCTTTATCATTTCACTCTTTGCGATTTTCTTTTTACTTCGACGTTTACTGGGAGACTTTCACTGAAGTCTCAGTGACTGTATATCACCTCGGTTTTCCTGGACTCTTCTGAGTATTCTCGTAAATGGTAACAATACTGTTGTTTAGATGGCTCCAATTCTTTTCGTCTTTTTACCAAAACGTTGGTTACCCAGTCGGCTGAGGCTGCAGAATACACCGACTGCATCTCTACAAAGGAGTAAGACCCCTCCAATGCGTGTCCTGGTATGACACTAAACAATCTGATGGTGAGGTTCCGGTAATGCTGGAACTTTTGGGAATGCGGAGTACCCCTTCATTGCCATCGCTCCCTGGTCCATTGGGACCCGGACTGGTAGCCCTGATAGGTTTTTATCTATTGGTCAATTAAAACTAAACTATGTACTTATTCTAAACTGAATTGTTTGAAATGGAACTGATTTTGACATTGAAACAGTACTAACGCTAAACTGAATTGTTTGAATTAAAACTGTTTGACTAAACTGAATACTCTGAAATAGAAATGTTTTTGGCATTTAAACTGTGTACTTATGCTAAACTGAATTGTTTGAAATAGAAATGTTTATTTGTATAAAATGGATTTGATATTAAATAACCAACAAAGGTTGATATGCCATAAAACATAAACAAACAAATAAACAAAAAACAAACAAACAAACCAAAACCTTGAGGAAAGTGTCAAGTGCGCCAACTACTTATAATTCCTTGCGAGTTTTTCACACCAGCGTTTGCTGATGATCTTTCTATGAAGTGTGCATAACAGCAAGTCTCCTCAGGTCTTTAGGACTGTTCTTAGTGTTATAGCCGTAATATTGTAGTTTGGATGGTCTCGGTGGTCCACTGGAACGGAAAAATCCTCTAATTGACAATTTTCTTTTTGGTTTTTGTTTTATTTTTTCTTGTTAATTCAAGGCTTGGTCTTCTGTCCGGAAACGGAAGATCCATTTTATCTCAAAATCCCTGAGAATCTTATGGGTGTCATTCTCTTGGACTGATGCTGTTTTGGGCATATGACATTTGGTCAAGTTTTAATTTCTTGCACAATTCCCAGTGGATCATCTTCCCCATTCACTTGTGCCTAGTTTTGTATTCCTTTTGTGCTAGTTTGCTGTATTCACTTATTATGTGATTAACTGTTTGATCTCAATCTCCATACAACCTACACTTGATATTCCGCTGTGTATTATCAATTTTTGCCCTTTTCACAGTTTTTTCTTTCATTTCATTTATTTTTTTTTATTAATACTTATAGTAACAAACATAATAGTCTTAAGTTGACTGAATTTCTTTGGCTCAGTCGGCTGCAGCTGTAGAATACATCGATGGGATCGCTGCTAAGAGTTAGAACCCCTCCAAAGAGTGTCCTGTTTATGACTCTAAAAGATCTGATTGTGGAACTGCAGTAATACTGGAGCTTTGTAAAGCACTTCACTGTCATTGATCCTAGACCAACTCTGGCTTTTTAGCACCTTACAGAGTTGTAGCACCTAATAGGGCCCTATCTACGGGTCGAATAGAACTATTTGACATTAAAATTGAGTGCAAATGGAATTGTTAGAAATAGAACCGTTTGATCATTTAACTGTGTATATGCTCAAATCATATATGTAATATCTATGCAAAAACAGGATTTGGCATTAAATAACCAACAACGATATGCCATAAAACCAAACCAAACCAAACTAAATCTTCTACAATGAATGGTTTTCATTAATTTTTGTTGTATTTTTTTTTTACCTTGTGTGAATTATCCTAAAAACATTTTCTCGTGTGAAATTTATACAGTTTAAAAATGTAAGTTAAAGTAATGTTGTTCGCACAAATCGTTCGAAGAAGTCTCAGTCGAAGAAATTAATACTTTCTTTTCTGCTTATTTGAAAGCCAGGAAGAAATACAATTTCAAAAATGGGAGATTTAAAATACCCTAACAAAACAGGTGGTGTATCATAATGTTAGTTATCAGCTGAACGAAGAGGTTTTATTTGCTTTTACTATTAAAATTGATTAGAAATGATTTTACTATAAAAACATATTCGAAATGGATTTTACTATTAAAATTGATTAGAAATGATTTTTACTATAAAAATATATTCGAAATGGATTTTACAATTAAAATTGATTAGAAATGATTTTTACTATAAAGGTGTATTCGAAATGGATTTTACTATTAAAATTCATTAGAAATAAAAATGATTTTTACTATAAAAATATATTCGAAATGGATTTTACTATTAAAATTGATTAGAAATGATTTTTACTATAAAAGTGTATTCGAAATGGATTTTACTATTAAAATTGATTAAAAATGATTTCACTATAAATGTGTATTCGAAATGGATTTTACTATTAAAATTGATTAGAAATGGTTTTACTATAAAATATATATTCGAAATGGATTTTACTTTAAAAATCAATAAGAAATGATTTTAAAAAAATGCATTGGAATTGATTTTTTAATAAAAGAATGTATTCGAAATGGATTTTACTTTAGAATAAACCAGGAATGGTTTTACTATAAAAATGCATTGGGATTGATTTTCTACCATAAAAATGCATTAAAATGATTTTACTACAAAATACATAAAAAAGGATTCTACTGTTTTCGAAATGGATTTTATAAAGTTTATTTAGATTTTACAATAAAAAAATGCATCGAAAATGGTTTTTACCATAAAAATGCATTGGAAATAGTTTTTACTATAAAATGCATTTGAAACGGTTTTTATAATAAAAATACATAGGAAATGATTTTGCAAATCATATGAAAATGCGTGAGACATTATTTTTCTATGGAAATGCATTAGAAATAATTTTACCTAAAAATGCCATTTAAAATAGTGTCAAAACAAATCGTTTGAAGCGGTTTCAATCGATTTAATCAATACTTTCTTTACTTGTAGGCAGGATTAGGAATACAATTAAAAAAAAAGAAAGAAAAAAAAAAAGATTTAAAATGCCCCAACAAAACAGGTGGTGTGTCTTAATGTTTGTCATCAGCTGAACAGCAAGTCTTTTTTTTTTTTATTTGTTTCTCTCCAATGGAAAAGTTAAAATTCGAAAGAAAGGTATAAAATTACATTAAGAAAAAATAAAAAACAAGAGGATTTATTCAAACGAGTGTTGCACATAGTCATTCATAGACACGATCAAAATATAAACATTTGTTTATATGTTACGAAATAAAAAGTCTTGAAGACATTTACTCTTTTTTTTTCACCATTTTTTCACTCGAACACGTGTGTGTGTGTGTGTGTGTGTGTGTGTGTGTGTGTGTGTGTGTGTGTGTGTGTGTGTGCATGTACGTTTCGTGTAGCTACAGTGACAACGTGAAAACTAAAATCAATAATCGCTACGATGAACGTGTTCAGAATGCCTAAACCGCACTCAACCAGATCTGACGACTGTAGGATTGAGATAAGAAGATGGCCTTGATTCTATGTAACGGTCACAGGAATTGTCCCGGCAGTGCGGGAGTGGAACGGGTGTATGTGTGTCCGGCTGTGCGCTTCCAGCGTTAATTCATCCAATATTGATTATTTGGCGAAGCTGTGAGACAAGATGGCTATCACTATCTAACGATTCAAAATGCCATTCGCACTCGATTGCTCTTGCCAACCCTTCTTTCAATATGTCCCTACCTCGGCTCATCGAGCTGACACTCTCTCCCTCTTTCTCTCTCCATCTCTCTCTCTCTAACCGAAGTTTTACATTCTTCCTGTTTTCCGATCACGAATATTGCCCTTCTTTTCTAGTCACAAATATCGTCTGCTTCAACATTCTTTTTTATTTTCTGGTCACAAATATTTCCTTTTTTTCCTTTTGTGTGCGTGTATGTGTGTGTGTGTGTATGTGTGAGAGATCGCGTTTCTTCCTTCTTGTTTTGGTTCCTCTGATCGTTTTTGTTGCATTTCATCTTTGAAGTGATCAGTGCCTTTCATTGTTCTTTGTTTCTTTACGATGCAAAATTTACGACTTGGTTTGCTTTTGATTTCATCGAACGAGGAAAAACGTCAAAGGAACCAGTAAACGCATATTCGATATTTGTTGTATCGAGCAACAAGAGTAAAATTATTGCTGTGAAAATGTCTTGGACGGTGTTTGAAAAGAGACAAAAGGTGCAAGATTTACAGAATATTAAGCTCTTCTCGAAGACTTATTATTAAGCTTGCCACAAGGAACGTTTTATCGATTGCAAAATATTACTATAAAAATGCATTGCAAATGATTGTATTCTAAATACGTATTGCAAATAATTTTACTATAAAAATGCATTGAACATTATTTTCCTATAAAAGTGCATTGGAAATGATTTTTACTATGAAAATTCATTAGAAATGCTTTTTTATTATGAAAATGCATTGGAAATGTTTTTTTATTAAGAAAATACATTGGAGATGATTTTTATCATAAAAATTCAATGGAGATGATTTTTACCATAAAAATTAATTGTAAATGATTTTTTTTTATTATGAAAATTCATTGGGGGTGATTTTTACTATAAAAGAGCATTGGAAAGGATTTTTACTATAAAAATATATTGGAACTGATTTTTACTATAAAAATACATTGGAAATGATTTTTACTATAAAAATACATTGGAAATGATTTTACGATAAAAATGCTTTGGAAATGCATTTTACTATAAAAATGCATTAGAAATGCTTTTTATTAAGAAAATTCATTGGAAATGCTTTTTATTATAGAAATTCATTGGACATGTTTTTTATTATGAAAATGCATTGAAAATGACTTTTACTATAAAAATTCATTAGAAATGCTTTTTATTATGAAAATGCATTGGAAATTGTTTTATCATAAAAATGCATTGTAAATGCTATTATGAAAATGCATTGGGAATAATTTTTACTATAAAAATGGATGAGAAATTGTTTTCATTATGAAGATTAATTGCAAATGCTTTTAATTATGAAAATGCATAGGAAATGCTTTTATTATAAAAATGTATTGGAAATGCTTTTTATTATGAAAATTCATAGGAAATGTTTTTTATTATGAAAATGCATTGGAAATGGTTTTTACTGTAAAATGCATAGGAAATGATTTTTACTGTAAAAATGCATTGGAAATGATTTTTACTATAAAAATTCATTGGAAATGGATTTTGCAATAAAAATGCTATGGAAATGGTTTTTACTATAAAAATTCATCGGATATGGGGTTTTACTCTGAAAATGCATTGGAAATGATTTTTACTATAAAAATGCACTGGAACTCAGTTGTACTATAAAAATTCGTTGCGTGGGATTATAACAATAAAAATGCGTTGTCCATGATTTTACTATAAAATACATTCGATAAAAATTTTACAATAAAATATATTAGAAATGATAAAATATATTTTAAAATTATTTTGATAAAAATGCATAGCAAATTATTTTAATAAAGATGCATTTCGAAGGATTTTAGTATAAAATACATCGGAAATTATTTCAGTATAAAAATACATTGGAAATAATTTTACTACAAAATGCATTGGATATAATTTTAATATAAATTTCATGGCATATTATTTTTTTTTACTAAAAGACGAATTTCATTACAAATGAGTTAATTTTTTAAAATAAAAATGCATTGGAAATCATTTTAATATAAATATCTATTGCAAATGTATTTTACGATGATAACGAGTAACAAATAATTTTTACTTTTAAAAAAAGCCTTGTGAATGATTTTATAATAACAATGCATTTCAAACTAAACGAAATACGAATTTTTCTGCAATAAAAATACGTTGCTAAAGATTTTGATATAAAGATACATAGAAAAAATCTTTTACTACAAAACTGCACAATTTATTTTTTATAATAAAAATACATTGCAAATAATTTTACTATAAAAATGGAAGAGAAATATCTTTAATATAAAAATACATTACAAATGATTTGATTCTAGACATACACACGAAAAGTGGGTGTTTGTGGAGTAATGGTTACTGCCGTAGAGACTGGACACGGCGACCCGAGTTCAAACCCTGAACGAGGTAGTTTACATTTCACATAGCGCTAATACTTAAGGGAAAGGTACGCAAGTTACAACTATTCATCTGCCAGCTATGGGTAAATAGTAGGGCAGACTGGACTCTTTAAACTTGATATGGTAACCAGTCTTGAACCAAAAAAAAAAAAACAAGCGTTTAAAATTAATCTTGTTTAACATCCTGTTTGTGCTGAAAAGTTGGTAAATATACATACACAGGAAATAACTATAAAAATGGGTTGCGAATAATTTTTATACTGGATGTGACATTGATATCTTCCACATTTTAAACTGGCACCTGAGTGTAGGTAAACTTGGGCAAGTGCTAATGGTTGCTCCACCTAGTTAATGTCTTTCAATGTTTACTATCTCATTTATAGGGTGCGACAGAAATCCCTCCCACTTTTTAAACTATCTCAATTGTGTTGCCAGTGAATTTACGCAAGTGGTAATGGTAGCTCCATCAAGCTAATGTCTTACCATTTTTTGTTCAGATATGATCAGATTTGATCAAGGCTGGGACTGGTGCAAACGTAAATTTGCTATTGAAACATTTTTTAAGACTGTTGAAGTTTCAAACCATAGCATTATCGATTTTCTATCCGGAACAGCATCATTCCAACATAACATGGAATGCGCATACAAAGCACACTGTATAGCAATTGCAGATTCTCTAAATGTAAAAAAGAACATTTCAACAGTAAATGCACAGTGTGCACCAGTCCAAGTTGTACTTGTAACAGATCGCATGAAACAAAAAGAAGGTGTTAGCTAAATGGAGCTACCATTACCACTTTCACCATGCAGATGCTTGTTTAAAATGTTAGTTATTTCTGCTGTACGCAGTATAATATCAATTTTTAAAACAATGAGCGTAACAACCTAATCTGGGCTTATCAATAACTGGGTGGGGGGAATAGTTGTATTCAGAGCTTTCCAAAGTGCATCATTAGCGCGATGTGAAATGCAAACAGTATCTTCCGGGATTTGAACTCGGTTTGCCTTGTCCATTTCCAACGGGAAGTACCATTACACCACAGACATATATATATACATATAAGTGTCTGAAGGAATTAACGGCTACCACGCACGTAATGCAAATCTCTTCCAATGAATTGAGCACTCTGGTATCCGAGAGCGAAAAATATAAAACAAACGAAAGCTAATACATATGCGTTATAATTCACACACTTATATATATTGTCATCCACAGACAGACAGACTGTTTTACTGTATAACAACTCTTCAGTGCGGCTAGACACGCAGGACGCTGGGATCGAAACCCGCCAATCTTTAAGCTTGACATGGTATCTAACCACTCAGTCATTTCGGCGACATATGTCAGCTTAGGAATTATAACGCATATGTATTAGCTTTTGTTTGTTTTATATTTTTCGCTCTCGGATACCAGAGTGCTCAATTCGTTTGAAGGGATTTGCATTACGTGTGTGGTAGCCGTTAATTCCTTCACCAGAGTGCTCAACACCCGGACGGGGAGCGTATATATTGCCATTCACAGACTGTTTCGTTGTATCTCAACTCTTCAGTGTGGCTAGACGTGCAGGATGCTTCAAGCTAGGATATATATATATATATATATATATATATATATATATATATACCATTGCATATATATATGGCATTAAATATATATATATGTTGCAAGTTTTTATGAAGTCAAGTTTTATTAAAGTCAATGGAACACTGTTTATTATTTTTTATTGTAATTTTTCAAGTCTTCTTGATATTTTTCTTGTATCGGGATCCAGGTGTTAAATAAATTGTCCCATACATGCACCAAATAATTAAAACAATAAAACTCAAACTAAACTGTCAACTCAAAGTAAACTCAAAGTAAACGACCCCTTATTACGACCAAACGTCTGGTCGAAAGCACTTAGGCAGAAAATATGAAACAATTTCTTTACCACCTGGATCCCGACACAAGAAAAATAACAAGAAGACTTGAAAAATTACAATTAAAAGTAAGAGACAAACAGGGTTCCATTGTCTTTAATAAAACTTGCCTTAATATATATATATATATATACATTTTTTCTCCAAAACACCAACAATCGTTCACATACCAGGAATATTTATATTTAATATTCTATTTTTGAATATTCTTTATTTGTCCTGATTGGAATTATTCCCTTTTCCGGATTTACTAGATTGAATAATATTTCATATATATATATATGTATATATATATGGATTCCCACCGTACCCAATAAATATGTATATATATATATATATATATATATATATATATATATATATATATATATATATATACATTGGGTACGGTGGGAATCCAGTTGTTCTCCTTCTAATTATGTATGGATAGTTGGGCAGACTGCACTTTAAAACCTGGTAAAGCAACAAGTCTATGGGAGGGAAAACTCTCAATTCAAACTTGTTAAACTCCGTTTAAAAATTGACCTAGTGTCACACCCAGCTTGTGCAGAGGGGTTGGTATATATATATATATATATATATATATATATAAGGGGAGTCACCTTGACGTAATGGTTATTGAAGTGCTTAACTGTGGCCTTGAAGTAAGGGGGTTTGATCTTCAGTCGTGCTGTTACATTCACTTTTGGAATAATACCTTTGGGAAAAGCATGAACCCTCTTTTCTCCCAGCCACGGGTGAAATAATATCACTGCTGTTCTTCTACTAGGATGGCTTTAGCATTAGATGACCTACGAAGGTTGATATGCCATTCGATAAAGAAACCAAGACGTATGGGAGAGGAGGAAAGGAAAAAGAAGAAAAAAATTGACCGAACACCTCCTAGGAGTCTATAACGGAATTAAAAGAAACAGTGACGTCTATAAAAACCTAAAACCACTCCGGATAGATGATCAAAAGTTCTCTGAAGAAACTAGAAACACTGTTGTATAGTATACTGTGTCGTTATTAACAACGAGGAATACGTATGTATATAAAAATATAAGATTATATATTTATTTTGGCAATGATACTTGTGTGGAGCAGAAAAGCAATCGTAGAGAGTTCGCGCAGACGGAGGAGCTGTCGGGAGACGGAAGAGCCAGTGAACAACTGACTTTAGCCGAAATTCAGAAACTTACATAGTCTACAACTCTCACGTGACCTGCAGGAATTCTTCTTTTTCGTTAACCATGGTTACGCCCACGTCTCACTTCTTTGCTTTCCATTGGTTATGTTGTCTGTTTCCCATTGGCTACTTGCCCAAGCCCGGTTCTGTGGGCGTACTCATCTGCCACCATCACCGAATTCGACCACGTCCACAGGTCAAGGTGATATTCCGATATCTTCGACCGGATGCACCTGTTTCAACATCCACCATATCCACAGCACCTGTGGGCATGATGTCATTTCGGCAATCACCTTGTTGATATTATCCTTGAGCGGATGTAGCTGTCTCAACATCCTCTGATACACAGCACCTGTGGACATGACATTTCGGTGATCACACCGGTCTTATCAATCTATCTGTCAACAACATCCGCCGTATTCATACCCGCAGGTCACATTAATATATTACAACACGAGTAAGAAGTAAATAAATAATTTTTAAAAGAATACAAATTTCTTTGTGGAGCAATTCATTTTAAAATATTTATTTTTTCTCTCTTTGGATCAACAAAAAAGAATTTTTTACATATATATATGAAGCTCTTCAAACGAATAGAGCACTCTGGTATTCGAAACCACAAAATGCAAACAAGCGAAAGCCACTCCATATGTATTATAATTCCTGAGCTGGTGTATGTCGCCTGAGGGTAAGCGGTAAGATACTAAGTCTAACGTAAAAGTTGGACAGGTTTTGATACTAGCTTGAAGCGTCTGTCGTGTCTAGCCACACTGAAGAGTTGTGATACAACGAAACAGTCTATTTATGGATGACAATATATATATATACGCAGGAAACAAAGCCTAGTCGGTGGGGTTTAGAATACGCTGTCTGTACCCGCTGCATAGTCGTAAGTACCCACAAAAAAGTGTGACACTAAACTGCACCTAATTAATTATCGAATAGATTTATTAGTGTTAGATAGCAATAATTGACACCATTTAACTGCAGAAAGAACTGCAATACTAGTGTACGAAAATATTACCCCAAACTGATTCAAAAATGAAAATACCTACAAACTATTTGTGCAAACAAACGACTGATATAAAATTCTGACTGTCATATAGCAATAAGTGAAACCATTTAACTGTGTGCAAATAAAATGGGCTAATTTAAAAATGTTATCCATGAAATGTATTTACAGATCATATATTTAACATATATGTGTAAAGGATCTAACATTAAATCACCAACAATGGTTGATATGCCATAAAACCGAACCAAACCCACAAAAAAACTTCGTGGGTTATTTGATAACAAAAATATCCTTATGAAAGAACAGGGTTGGTAACTGTTACTACTATTAATAATAATTATTATCATCATTTTTTAATCGTAGTTGTTACTTGAAGCCATAACATTTCTAGATATACTTGAAACCATATAACTGTGCAAACAAATTATTATTACTATACGCCTTTGGGGTTTTTTAATACCAGCGTTAGTTGATGATCTTCCACTGGAGTTTGGATGATAGCAAGTTTCTTTAATACTCTCGGTTTTGGTTTCTTTGTTTAATGGCATATCAACCTTTGTAGGTTATTTAATGCCATTCTCCTAGAAGAACAGTATTGGGACTATTTAACCCATAGCTGGGAGGATAACGGGATTCAATACCTTTCCCAAGGGTATTTGCCCGAAAGTGAACGTAATAGCGCGACTGGAGTACGAACTCGCTTACTAAGATTCTGCAGTCCATCGCCTTAACCATTACACCACGAGGACACCCCCAATACTCTTGGACTCTACTCGTTATTCTAGTCGATCTTTATAATACTGTAGTTTGGATGGTCTGCACTCGGCCTCTTGTTTCTGAGTCCTTCAGTCCCTTGACGAAGCGCACCAATTACAGTTGGTATCACCGTCACTTTCATGTTCCACTTCGGGTGGTGTAATGGTTAGCAAGGTAGACTAGCAAACCTGCACGAGTGAGTTCGTTTCTCATTAGGTGCTCCATTCATGCGGCTTTGTGCTACATCTAAGCAAAAAAAAAAAAGGGGTTAGTAAATTACCACTTTCGTGTTCCATAATCTTTTTGAATTCTCTCGCAAGATCTATATACTTATCTCTCTTTTCACTTAAAAAATTATTTTGTGGTCTGTCGAGACGGCAAAGTCCACTATTCGGTAGATTCTATTCTATTTATTTTTATTTTATTTTTTTGACTATCACAAGATCTGGTTGTCTGACCGAGATTTGGTGATCCGTATGTGTCTCAAAATCACAGAGAAGTTTGTGCGTCTCATTCATTCATTCATTCATTCTTCTTCTTCTTCTTCTTCTTCTTCTTCTTCTTCTTCTTCTTCTTCTTCTTCAAAGCAGCAGCAGCAGCAGTTGTAGTAGTAGTAGTAGTTACTTGAAACCATATAATTGCTTGAAATACTTGAAACCATCTCACAGTGTGGAAACAAATGATTATTAAGTAGAAATGGTTACTAGAAATCATTGTGTACAAACTATTAACATTAAGAATAGTTACTTGCAGCTATAATTAGATAATCAAACAAGAACTGTCAGGCCGTAAAACCAATTAAACACTTTGCTAATTGATTGCTATTTATTGTGATTTTAATTCAGGTGATGATACGAAGAAGCCGAGGAAGAAGAATTAAAACTATTAAAGAAGTCAAGACTTTGTTTGAGAATGTGTGATATTAAAACAAGCAATGACTACGTAACTGCCTTTGGCGTGTCATGGAGATTTTATGACTGCAAACAAATACGCGTGCCTTTGTGGCTTCGGCCATGCGTCTATAGATTGTTCTTCATTATCACTGAGAAGGCTCGCCATATTTCCTTGGGTCTGATTGGACAAGAACACAAGAGCAAGAGTGACGCGTGCGACGGAAAGATTCAGGAGACATCACTGAGACACCGGAAGTAATATTTAAAAAAAATCAAGCTCAGAGGAAGCAGCTGCTTCCCGTTGGGCACATGTCAAGGTGCAATAAATGAAAGAACGAACGAACGAACGAAGAAAGGAAAGAAGGAAGGGAGAGAAGGAATGAACGAATGAAAAAGTTAACGGTTATCGCGAAAAACGCGAATGAAGAAAAAAGGAATAAAAAATAAATGGAAGGAAGGAAGGAAGGAAGGAAGAACGGTTACTGATTTTATTCAATGAAAGGAAGTACAAACAAAAATGTAACAAGGGTTTTGTAAAAGAGTTAAGCGAATAACGAAGCGAATTTGCATGAAAACAAAACGGCTTATAGACGACAGGAATCAGGCACAGCATAGTCAATACGTTGTATTAAACACGTTTTTAAAAATGGACTCCGTGAAATGTTCTGTGACCACTACTTCCATCATTAATTAGTGCCTTCTTTTATATGATAAATAAACGAATAACTGAAAAAAAAAAGAAGTGCAAGTGGTTTATCAATTAAAGCAATAAATTATAATCATTAAAGTCAACATTTACCTCGTGGTGTAATGGTTAAAGCGATGAACTGCGGAATCGTAGTACGCGAGTTCGTACTCCAGTCGCGCTATTACGTTCACTTTCGGGCAAATACCCTTGGGAAAGGTATGAACCCCCTTATTCTCCCTCCAGCTATGGATAAATAGTAGGACGGACTAGGTTCTTCAGCCTTGGTGAAGGAAAACTCTGAATTCAAAACCTGTTAAACTCCGCTTAAAAATTGACCTTGTGTCATATCCTGCCCGAGCGGAGGGGTTGGTAAATAGTACCTTCGGTTTTATCCCTTAAAAAATTGCCCCCCTACCACTCGAAAAACCTCGCACAGAAAAATATCCCACTTATCAGTTTATTTATCTCGTGGGTGTTAAGATAGTTACATTTTAAAATCTTCTCTCTTTCTCTCTCTCTCCCTCCCCCTTTCTCTCTTTCTCTCTCACACACACACTCACACTATTCGTCGTTTCGATTTTATGTGAAGTCAATTGCTTTGGGGCGTTAACATAATCTCGATTTACGGTCGAGACGACAGCGTAAGGTGGCGGCTAACGCCATTGCCAAAATCAACGACCGTGTGCGCGCATGCGTCACGCCACATGCACACAATGGCGGTGCAGACTTGAAAGATGCGTCGACTAGAACTGACGTTGCAAAAACGAATTAAATTATAGAAACATATTCCGAAAGAGTTAATTGATAATTATTCCATATATTTCGTCTCTGTCTTTTACAAGTCTATGCTGAATATTTCGTTTACTGCTGTGTCTCTTCTTCGTTTTCTTTTCTTCTTTTTCATCTTCGTAAGTAGAATATATCTTTATATTTTGGTCTTATAGAAACCTCAAACAGCAATGTTATATTTTACTTACGTAAGCAAACGCTTTAATAAATAAAATCAGCGATCAGAGTTCAAATCCTGGACGAGGCTCTTTGCGTTTCACATCGCACTGATAATGTCCTTTGGAAAGGCTGGAATTCAACTAAGCTAAGAGCAGACAGGGATCTTTAACCTTGATGTGACAACCAGTATAAGAGAAGAAAAACCCAGCGTGCAATGTTTTTAGGAGGCGGTGGCTGAGGGTCAATTGCGCAGAGATAACAATATTTGAAACTATTTAATTGTGTGCAAATAAATGATTAATATTAACAAAAATAATTTGTGCTAAGCAGTAATTTTTATGAAAATAGTTCTATTTCAAATAATTCAGTTTATCAGAAGTACGCAGTTTAAATGTAAGTACAGTTTAATTGTGAAAAATATTTCTATTTCAAGCTATTCAGTTTAGTCAAGCGGCTCTAATTCAGTTTAGTATAATACAGATTTTGTTTACCCACTGTTAAATGTCAAGACAGTTCTATATTAAAAAATTCAGTTTAGTGTAAATACAGTTTCAATGTCAAAAAACAGTTCTATTTCAAATAATTCAGTTTAGCATATGCACGCAGTTTAAATGCAAGTACGGTTTAATTGTCAAAAACATTTGTATTTCAAGCTATTCATTTTAGTCAAACAATTCAGTTTAGCATAAGTATGCCCTTAGTTCTATTTAAACCATAGAAAGGGCCCTATCAGGTGCTACCACGCCGGGCCAGAGTGGACCTGGGTGCAATTGCAATGAAGGGATACTCCGTATTCCCCAAAGCCCCAGCATTACTGGAACCTCACCATTAGATTGTTTAGTGTCATATCCAGAACACTCGTTGGGGGAGTCCTAACCTTCTGCAGAGGTGCAGTCAGTAAGTGCAGAGCTGCAGTCAGACTGGGCAAATAGAAATTAGTATTGCATCCACTATCAAAACAATAAACTGAACCTGATCCATCCATAAAGGATGATGCGACTCAGTTTTTACCTTTGGGATATTATCGCTCCATCGAAGGGCATTAGGCATTAAGAGTAGGTGGTGATTTACATAATTTGGATATAATTTGGGAGTGGTAGTACCGGGCCATTGGCCAAATAAGTAGAGTGTTCGCCAATGGTCTGTGAGACCGGGGTTCAATCCCAGGCCGAGTCATACCAAATACTAAACAAAGGGTACATGATTCCGCCTTGCTTAACACTCAGCATTATAAGGTACGTATCAATGGAGCTATCTAGGGAATGGAATAGTGCTCTCCCCAATATTTCGGTGTAGTAGCTATTGAAAAGGGTGCCTTCGCGTTACCCTCGACTAAGGTTGACGAGATTGGTTCGGTTTGGTTTGATTTGGTTTGGTTTTATGGCATATCAATCATTGTAGATTATCATTGTCAAATCCTGTTTATACATGTATATTAAAAAATATATATGATTTGATATGATACACATTTTGCAGATAACATTCTTAAAACGATCCTGAGCTCTTTGCACACAGTTAAATGGTTTCAAGTATTGCAATATAAGAGTCACAAGTTACCATAAGTCATTTGTTTGCACACAGTGTGTTCTATTTGACCCATAGATATGACCATAGCAGGTTCAACCTCTCTGTGTCAGAGTAGACCTGGGAGCAATGGCAATAAAGCGGTACTCAACATTCCCCAAATCTTCAAGGCTGGAGCTTAGCCATCAGATAATTTAATATCATTATCAGGACACTCTTGGGGGTGGGTTTGCAGAGGTACAGTCGGCGTATTCTGCAGCCACAGACGTCAGGGCTAGAAGGCGGTAGAAGGCACCTTTGTTTTTTGGGTGGGTATTTGCAGGTATTCTGATTGAGGGCAATGAATTTACGTTAACAAAAATATGAATATATAGCTGTCTCAAGTTGATCTTGTTTCATTCATATATCTATAGATTTTTAATTAGAGAGAGTCTCAGTGGTGTTGTGTCTAACGTGTTGAACTGTGACTTCGTTATAAGCGGGTTCAAATTCAAGTCGCGCTATTACGTTCACTTTCGGTCTTATATTCTTGAAAAGGAATGAAAACTCTCCCTATCCCGGATATGGGTTAAATAGTTCCAGTAGGACCACTTACCTCCTATTCCACAAACAATCCTAATAATACAAACAAGACATGCTGGGCACTGCTGGAGGAGTCATGAGGAACTTACTAATGACGTCATCTCATAGTTTCCAACACATAGATACGAAATACATCAGCTCTTTGCGGACACTGTATGCAGTCTAGAGGATCTGCTTGGGGCGATGGACAATAAGGACGATTTTTGTTTCTTTGTTTGGGTCTATGGCAAATCAACCTTTGTAGGTTATTTAATGCCAAATTCATTTTTATAGTAATAAATAGTTCTATTTCAAACAATTCAGTTTAGACTAATTGTCAATAAACATTTCTATTTCAAACTATTCTGTTTAGTCAAACAGTTCTATTTCAAACAATTCAGTTTAGTATGCGTATTGTTTTTGTCCACACACAGGTAAATTTCAAAGCAGTTTGATTTCAAACAATTTAGTTTAGCATAAGTACGCAGTTTAAATGTCAAAAACAGTTCTATTTCCAGTAGTTAGTTTAGCATAAGTACTTTGTTTAGTTCTATTTGACCCATAGGACCTTATCAAGTGCTACCACTCCAGGCCAGAGTGGACATGGCAGTAATGGCCATGAAGGGGTGATCTGCATTCCCCAAAGTTCCAACATTACTGGAGCCTCACCATAAGATAGTTTTGTATCATATCCAGGACACTCGTTGGAGGGGGGGGTCTTACCCCTGTGCAGAGATGCAGTCGGTGTATTCTACAGACCCAGCCGACTGGACTCAAATTGTTTAGTGTCATATACAGGACAGTCGTTGGGGAGGGTCTTACCTCACTACAAAGATGCAATTGGTCTATTTTACAGCCCCAGCACACAGGAGCTTTCGTTGAGGTGGAGGGGTCTTACCCCTCTGCAGAGATGCAATTGGTATATTCTATAGGCCACCCCCTGGGCAAACAATAAGGACGAATGGTTTGCATGGATGTGCGAGATAGATAGATAGATAGATAGATCGGTGGAAAGAGGAAGAGAGAGAGAGAGAGAGAGATTTTGATTTTGTTTCCATGGGTTTTATGGTATATCTACCATTGTGGTTTATTTAATGCCAAATCCTGTTTACACATATATATGATTTGTAAACACATTTTGTAGATAAGATTTTTAAATGAGCCTGAGATCATTTTTTTTTGCATCCAGTTAAATGGTTTTAAGAATTTCTACGCAACATAAACTAGTATATGAATTGTTAACATATTTGCATTATAACATTTTTAGACGACCCTGAGCTCTTTTTCTGTTCACAGTTAATTGGTTTCAAGTATTTCTATCAAATACAAATAATTCTATTAACTATTTGTCATTGGTTTGCTCAAAGTTAAATTGTTTCAAGCATTGCTATGTAACAGTAACAATTTAAAATCAGTCATTTATTCGGATATACTTATATGATTTGTAAGTAATTTCTTGGCATATCAACCTTTGTAGGTAATTTAATGCCAAAGCCATCTTTCTGGAAAACAGTAAGGGTAATATTTAACCCGTAATTAGGAAGATAAGGGGGTTCATGCCTTTCCCACGGGTATTCATCTGAAAATGAATCTAATAGCGCGACTAGATTTCGAAATCGCGTACTACGATTCCGCAGTCCATCATCTTATCCATTACACCACGAGGACACTCCCGTTGGTAATTTCATCTTTAAATGAGTTTGAACGAATTTGTTAACACACTAGTATCACTATTGTTTCTACACAGATAAATGGTTTCAGTTATTGCTTTCAAACAATAATAATTCTATTCAACATCAATTATTTGTTAGCAGACAGTAAAGTGGTTACAAGTATTGCTATTTAACACTAATTATTCTGTTCAATACTATTCATTCATTTGCACACTGTCAAATGGTTTCAAGTATTGTTGTATAGTCACAACCATAACCAACTATACAAGCACATAATACATATACATCTACATATGCATGCAGAATCATAACGACGACACAATAAAGACGAGCGACACAGTTCTTAAGGAAAATATACCTCTCACTTTATTGAAAGGGTTGTGTGTGAGAGGGTGTTGGAGACCGAACAGAACTGCAACATATTGACCCCCATTCTATTGGCCATAACTGCGTTTCTTTCCCCTTCTCCTGGGCTGCTCAACCGGGGGCCTGGGGGCCCAGCCTCTCTGAGACATGTTCCTCAATTCAGCATCTTCTCTCCAACTGGTCTGATCCCCAACTGCTCAATTGGGGGCCTGAGGGCTCCCTCTGCTGGGTGCTGGCTTTCTCTACCGCATCTTGTCTCCGACTGGTCTGGTCTCCAAACTGATTGAATTTATTGTGCACTGAGTTATATAATAGTTCAACGTCCACTTTCTTCTTGTGGACGTCACAATCGCACTCATTCAACCCGTCCACGGTCAAGGTTATATTCTGATATTCCTTGAGCGGATGCACCTGTTATTTACACTTTAGCATTTCCTATCTTGACAGACCGGCTGGGTCGTAGGTCAGTATGCAACAGTATTGCTAAGTATTATCAATAATCAAATTTAGGCACGCAGTTAAAGAGTTTCAAGTATTGCTATTTTACACTAATAATTCTATTCAACATCACTCATTCGTTGGTACAATTAAATGGTTCCAAGTATTCCTATGTATCAATAAAAATTGAAAAACCTTGGGGAAATCAGTATATCGGGAAAGAGTAGGTTTTTGTATTTTTTAAACATCCATCGTGTATTTAACATCACTAATATCATCCCTCCCAGCTCTGATGATGGATCATTAGAACCGAAACACTACAGTGTCAACTTTATTTCTCAATAAACCTATCCTTCTGCTGGGATTACCGTGTTATCAATTTTTTCTCTATATTGTCAGATTTTACTCCATTATTTACTTCCATATATATATATATATATATAGTAAAGTTAGCGACCGTAGTTGAGGGCGACCAGAAGCCCCCCTTTTCAATAGCTACCACACCGAGGTGTAGGGGAGGGCGCTGCTCCTTTTCCTGGATTGCTCCACTTTACCCTTGATACGTACCTTATATTGCTGAGTGTTGAGCAAGGAGGTATCAAGTACCATTTTTAAAGTCTTTGGTATAACGCGACCTAGGTTTGAACCCAGGTTTACCGGACTATTGGCGAACACTCTACCCACCGAGGATTTGGCATTAAATATTAAATAGCTCAAAAGGGTTGATATGCCATAGAATACCAAACCAAAACCTGGTATATTTGGTATAGCTGAAAATTTACTTTTTATAAAAAATAGCCAAAAAAAATCCCCCCCCCCAAATAAGCTGTCATCCATATATGGGCAATGGACTATCGAACAGTAACTCAAAACTAATTTTTCTCTGCTGTTTTCAGCTTCTCTTTTTAAAATGCCTTTCGTATAAAATCCAATCTTTATAACGGCCAATTCGTTGTGCCGACACTTTTAAATCATGGAGGGCGTCGTAATAACGGGAGTCTAGTGTATTTCTTTGGCGAAGATAATTTCCTGAGTCAGCTGTGCCTGCGCAAGAAAGACTAAAATAAAAATGAACGAGTCGAACTTATGTTAAAGGTGTTAAAGGTGAGTCGTTAATCAGCGCATAGAATTAAATCGAGATAAAGGATTTAAAATCAATCAGAAACTAAAATGGCGCTGACAGCGCGCCAGGCTGTGAATGGTAACTGATCCGGCTGTGACAGTCTTTGCAACATGTGTGGTCATCTTGTAGATTCACACGCTGGATCTATCTATCTATCTATCTATCTAAGTCTTTATCTATCTATCTATCTATCTATCTCAGTTTTTTCCTATCTATCAATCTATCTCATTTTTTTCCTATCTATCTATCTATCTATCTATCTCATTTTTCCCTATCTATCTATCTATCTATCTATCTATCTGGAGAGTTCCTGTGGCGTAGTGGCTAAAGTGCTGGACTGTGTCTTCAAACTCCAGTAACATTATTACGTTTACTTTTGGACTGATTTACTTAGAAAAGGTATGAACCCTTTTATTTCATCGTCAATGGGTTAACAGTATCACTGTGGTTCTACAAGGATGGCTTTGGTACTACATAAACCATAAAGATTGATACGCCACTAAACGAAGATGCTGAGATATCCTATCTATCTATCTATCTATGGAGGTGCCCGTGGTGTAGTCGTTATCGTCTTAGGAAATGGACACGGCGACACGAGTTCAAATCCTGGACGAGACTGATTGCATTTCACATAGCACTAATACCCTTGGGAAAGGTATGAATCCAATTATTCTCCCTCCAGCTATGGGTAAATAGTAGGACAGACTAGGTTCTTCAGCCTTGGTTAGGCCACTAGTCTAGGAGAAGGAAAACTCTGAATTCAAATCTGTTAAACTCCGCTTAAAAATTGACTTTGTGTCATATCCTGCCCGAGCGGAGGGGTTGGTAAATAGTATCTATCTATCTATCTATCTATCTATCTATCTATCTCAGTCTGTTCGTATGTATGTATATAACTCTCTATCTAGCTTAAGTCTCTATGTGTTTTATCTATTCATTCATGTCTGCTCATATCTATCAAGTTTCTTTCTTTCTTTCTTTCTTTCTATTGTATTCTATAATACAAATACAATTCCCTCTTAACACCTACCCCGCTCGTTTTGAGTTTCTGACGAATGGGTTTTTTGGTATACATCTAAATTGATAGAGGCTCATTTTCACATATTTTCTGTCATGACACGATATTATTCATTTATTTTTTGTGGGGAGATGACTTTTCAATTGGTAAGCAAAACTTTTTCTCTTTTAACATAAACAAATCAAACAAAAGAATTAGAATATATATATTTTTATTCATATCGATTTTTCTAAGACACTGAAAATAAAGCCTCGTTTTGATTTTTAGTGATAGATTGAATAATCTTAACGGCATGTTAACCCGTCTGGTGTTATTTTATGCCTAGGGCTTAGGAAATAGTGTAAATTGTACATTTATATTTACATTTTTTGGGTAGTTTCTTAAGTTTTTTGCACACTCATTGGCCTAGTGAGTAGAGTGTTTACCAATGGTTCGGTAGACCGCGGTTCAATCTCAGGTCGAATCATACCAAAGACCCAAAATGGTACTTGATACGTCCTTGCTCAACCCTCACCATTATAAGGTAGAGATCAAGGGTTAGATGGATCAATCCAGAGAAAGGAGTAGCACCCTCCCCCCACCTCGGTGTTGTATCTATTGAAAAGGGAGCCTTTTGATAGCCCTCGACTATGGTCGCCAACTTTACCTCATTATATAATATCAAATATTCTTATTTAATACAAATAATTTGCATCTGACCGATGAATGGGACCCTAACAGACACTGCCACCTTGGGTCAGAGTGGATCTAGGAGTAATGACAATGAAAGAGTACTCAACACTAAACAGAGATCCAGAACTCGAACCTTACAATTAGATGCAGTTTGTGTCATGCCCAGGGCATTCTATCCCCTTGCAGATAGAGAAGAAACCCCTCCTTCTAAAAAAGAGGAGTTTCTTAGCTATCTGCAAGGAAAAAATCAGCCCCTTCGAGAGAGCAAATGTTTTGAATTAGAGGAAGACAATATAAATCTATTGCACGATTTAATTTTCTGCATACGTTGGTCTGTTTATCTCTCAGTATATATATATATATATATATATATATATATATATATATATATATATATATATATATATATATATATATATATTTGATTGAACATAATAGACATTTTTTATCTACATATTTTTTGTTAATCCTTTCGAATTGCCGTATTGATTTTATGATATTCGGTGGGAATTGGTTGATAAATCATTCATAATTAGTTCTTTCCCAAGTACTTTCTGCCAAACTTTTGCCCATCATCAATGGAGGATGTATAACAAAAGTGATGTAACTTTTGTATGTACATTACTGCTTTGTAAGAAGAAGAGCGTTTGTACTGTTGTATTGTGTAGCGTTTAATTTTCGAATTTGTATAAAAAATAGCTGACAGTTGGGCAGAAAGTACAAATATGTATTAATGAAAAAATGCTGCCAATATATATATATATATACAGGGTGACCCCACTAAAATCCAGAACCCATAAACTTTTTTATTACTTCAACAAAAATAACACAAAATAATTCTAATTCTGTTTTTTTGGGTCACCCAATATATTAATATATATATATATATATATATATATATATATATATATATATATATATCAATCCCTTCGTACGACCAGAATGCTACACAAGGTCAATTTATTAGGCGAAGTTTAACAGGTTTTAATTCAGCGTTTTTCTTCTCTAAAGAGCCCTGTCTGCCCTATTATTTACCCATAGCTGGCGGGAGAAGAGTTAGATTCATATCTTTTCGAAGGGTATCAGTGTTATGTGAAATGTAAACGGCCTTATTCAGGATTTGAACTCGGGTCACCATGTCCATTTCCTACGATAGTAAGTATTACACCACAAATGCTATATAGGTTTTGAAGACAAAGGCACAAAGGACAGTATGTATAGAGTCATAGTCCTCTGTGACTTCGAATCGTTGGTCACTTATGGCACTACATACGACTCCTGGAACGGTTCAACGAGTGCTGCCTCTGAACATCCGCAACATCTACTGGAGTGACTTTGTCACCAATATTGAAATTCTTGAACGGCCCTATTGACTTCAGCTAGCGTGTACGCACAGCGTTCAACTGTTCTTCCCTTGGGGAAATTGAAAAAATGAGCCAAATACTTTCAGTTAATATTTGTTTGTGTTTTTTTTGTGTGTGTGTGTGGGGGGTTATGGCATATCAACCATTGTAGGTTACTTTATGCCCAATCCATTTTTATACAAATAAACAGTTCTATTTCAAACAATTCAGTTTAGCATAAGTACACAGTTTAATTGTCAAAAGATTTTATTTAAAGCTATTCAGTTTAGTCAAACAGTTCTAATTCAAACAATTCAGTTTAGTATAGGTACAGTTTTTATTTACACACAGTTAGATGTCAAAACAGTTCTATTTAAAACAATTCAGTTTAGCATAAGCACGGTTTTAATGTCAAAAACAGTTCTATTTCAAACAATTTAGTTTAGCATACAAAAACAGTTCCATTTCAAACAATTCAGTTTAGTATAACTACGCTGTTTAAATGTCAAAACAGTTCTATTTCAAGAAACTCAGTCTCGCATAAGTACACAGTTTAATTCTATTTGACACATTGATATGACCCTATCAGGTGCAACCAGCCCGGGCTAGAGTGGATCTGGGAGTGATGGCAATAAAGTAGTTCTCCGCAAAGCTCTAGAATTACCGGAGCCTCACCATCATAATTTTAAGTATCATAGACACTCTTTTTGGGGAGACTTACCCCTCTGCTGAGAAACAGTCGGTATATTCTACATCCCCAGCCGACTAGACAACAGACAAAAGGAGACAACAAGTGAATGGGGTAAAAAGAAGAAACAGAAGTCAGATACGAATCTCAGAATTTTCCAACAAAACCAACAATTCACCGTCCAAACAATAAACCTTCATACGCCCCATAATGTAAACTATATCGACTTGGTTCAATTTTATTTTGAAAATTGCACTACCAAGTTAATCATTGTAAACACAAACATATGAAAAAATTCAGTAGACATTTACGTTGACAAGCGCTAATATGATGTACTTGTTAAACATGTTCCTTGCCAAGTTGGCTGGGGCTGTAGAAGACAACGACTGCACCTCTGCAGAGGGGTAAGACCCCCACCCCAACGAGTGTCCTGGGTATGACACTAAACAATCTAATGGTGAGGCTTCAGTAATACCGGAGCTTTGGAAATGACTGATGTTCAACTGAATTGTTAGTGATACATAAAAATACTTAGAACTTGCCCAGTCGGCTGGGGCTGTAGAATACACCGACTGTATCTCTGCAAAGGGGTAGGACCCCCCCCTCCACAAACGAGTGTCCTGTATATGACTCTAAACAATCTGATGGTGAGGTTCCAATGATGCTGGAGCTTTGTGGAACGCGGAATATCCTTTCATTACCATCGTTCCCAGGTCCACTTTGGCCCGGAGTGGTAGTACCTGATAAGGCCCTATCAATGGGTCAAACAGAACTAAACTGGGTACTTATGCTATACTGAATTGCTTGAAATAGAACTGTTTTGTATGCTAAGCTGAATTGTTTAAAATAGAACTGTTTTGACATTCAACTGTGTGTAAGCAGAAACTATAATTATACTAAAGTGAATTCTTTGAATCAGAACTGTTTGACTAAACTGAATAGCTTGAAAAAGAAATGTTTTTGACAATTAAACTGTATACTTCTGCTAAACTGAATTGTTTAAAATAAAACTGTTTATTGGTATAAAAATGGATTTAGCATTAAATAACTTACAAAGTTGATATGCATAAAACCCACACATGTTGGTGGTGGTGGGTGGTGGGGGCAGATGGAAAAGCCAGCATAGAAAGATTGTACCTCTCTCTCCTTATGTCGAAAAACCTTTAAACTCAAAGGTAATAAAAATTTTCGTACCTGAACTAAGAAGTCGTAAGTGTTTTTCGTGTTTCGGGATTCCTATGTTCTATGTATATATGTTATGAATATTCTATGTACGTTTCACATATCCATATCATGGGTATGGTACACACTCTGATCCAGAGTAGTAGCACTTGATAGGATTCTATCTGTGGGTCAAATAGAACTGTTTGACATTTAAACTGAGTGCAAACAAATAACTTATACTGAATTGAATTGTCAAAAATCATTCAACTGCATAAACAAACGACTGATGTTTAATTGAATTGTTTGTGATAGATAGCAATAGTTGGAATAATCTTATTGATTTATGCTTAATTGAATTATTAGAAATAGAACTGTTATATACTTTAACCGTTCGTATAGAAACGACTGATGTTTAATTGAATTGTAAGTGATATATGCTAATACTTGGAATGGTTTTGTTGATTTATGCTAAATTGAATTGTTAGAAATTGAACTGTTAGATCCTTTAACCGTTTGTATAGAAACGACTGATGTTTAATTGAATTGCAAGTGATACATACCAATAGTTGCAGTGGTTTTGTTGATTTATGCTAAATTGAATTGTTAGAAATAGAACTGTTTTTTCATTTAACTGTGTCGATCTACAAAATATGTTTACAAATCATATATTTTACATATATCCTTATAAAAGATTTAGCATTAAATAACTATTGTATCGTTGTCAGGAAGAGATACATAGTGAAATAGAGTTAACTATTTATTAACTGAAGTGGTACTGTCCAACAAATATCATAAGTTTCGTGCTGTTAGTGTTACATCCGAAGTTGGTCTTTTTTCTGACAGAGATCTTCCAGTACTCGATATTTGTCTCTGCCTCCCATCAAACAGGACTAGACACAAGGTCAATGACCCGAAGGTCGATTATAGTGGGGGTTTAGGGGAAGGAAAGATCGGGCAGGAGCCGAGGCTCGAGCCCTGTTGGACTATATAGCTCATCGGCCCACTCAGTGCAATGTGGGCTTGATGAATCTAGCTGGACTTGGACCCGAATCTGGGTCCAGGCACGTATACCTGATTATAGCTTAAACTGGACCGCAAGGTCCAGAGCTATAAAGGGTGACAAAGGTGTCATTGATGCAGCTCGCCTAGCCGAAGGTGGCCTAGACGAAGCCGGGTTCTTTCGGCCTCAAGTCTGCCATGGGCTAGGATGCCAGACAGTCCACTGAAAGACCTCTGCACGAAGCAGAGATCTTTTAGTACTCACAGTGCTTAAGAAACACGACGTCTTTTATTCCTCCGAGATACCGGAAGTCATGTGGTACGAGCCACTGTACAGCTATAACCAACTATGGTTCATATATCATAAAACCAAACCAAACATGTGCAGCGGGCTAGAAAACAATTACAACTACTATATGAATTAGTCTATTGTAAACTTTATTGAGAACATTACAAGATGCCTTTTAATTTTAACCAGTTGTTTACTCTCTACTTTCCCTTAGGCATGCATTCACATGCACCCCAGTAGAAACTCACTCAAACACCCAGACACTCACACGCAAGGTATGCCAGTACACACCTAGTTACATACGCGAGCATATACTCCTACGAGTCCAGCTGGCAGGGCTTAGAATGCACCGACTGTATCCTTTACGGAGAGGTAAGACCTCTTCCCCAACGTCGAAATGGATTGTCCTGGGTATGATACGAAACTGCATCTGATGGTGAGGTTCCGCTTCCGGAGCTCTTGAGAGAGTGTAGTACCTTTTCATTGTCACTACTCCAAACAATGCTGACACGTGTTGTGGTCTTATCAATTGGACAAATAAATCTGTTCAGAAATTATTTTTTTTGATACTTAATACCATCAAGGAGTAAATTATTTGTATCAAGAATAGTCACTTGAAGCTATAATTGTTTACAAAAGATTATTATTATTAGTTACTTGAAATTATATAACCGTGTATAAATTATTTCTATTTAGAATAGTCACTTGAAGCCATCATTGTTTACAAAAGATTATTATTATTAGTTACTTGAAATCATATAACTTTGTACAAATTATTTCTATTTAGAATAGTCACTTGAAGCTATAATTATTTACAAAAGATTATTATTAGTTACTTGAAATCATATAACTGTATACAAATTATTTGTATTAAGAATAGTTACTTGAAGCCATAATTGTTTACTAAGGATTATTATTATTATTAGTTTCTTGAAACCATATAACTGTGTTGAAATTAATAGTATCTAGAATAGTCACTTGAAGTTATAATTGTTTACTAAGGATTATTATAATTAGTTCCTTGAAACCATTTAACTGTGCAAACAAGTGATAGAAATAGTTACCTAAAACCATGTATTTGTACATAAATTATTCGTTCTTATCAAGATAATGAACTTAAGCACACTAGAAAACTCTGCCAGAGGTACAGTAAAAGGAGAAGAACAGCACGTCCTTCAACTGATGTCTTGGCCGGCGCAATCAGCGGACTTAAATCCCATTGAATTGGTGTGAGATGAATTTGACCAAAAAGTCAAAGCTAAACAACCTACAAGTACAGCTCACCTCAAGCAACTCTTGCAGGAAAACTGGGCAGAAGTATCTTCGGTCTACCTCCAGTCTTTGGTGGAAAGAATGCCGAGAATCAGTGAAGCAGTGATAGTGGCCAAAGGGATAATTTTGATGAATAAAAATTTTTAGAAGTTTTTTTGGTCAATTTGTATTTAAATAGGCCCAGGAAGGCTGTAATTAATACAATGAATAAAACCATTGTGGTGCTTGACTTGTTTAATTAAAAATAACACTTTTAGGATTAGAAATAAAATTTTTTGAAAGTCGCCAAATGCTTTTGACAGTTAGTGTATATATGTATGCACATATATATATATAGTTATGATTTCGACATTAAATAACTCATACTATGTTGATATACCGTTTAATAAAACAGCCAAACGAAACCAAACAAATGAATCACACACACACACACACACACACACACACACACATATATATATATATATATATATATATATAAACTTACACCTGCTTTTGCATATTTGAGCACGCATGAAAATACACATGCCAAACTTTTTTTTTTGTGGAAGTAGAATATCTTGGAGGTCGAAAGAGAACTGTTTAAGTATTTCGCTGTAACTTTTTTTTAACTGCTCAAACTTTGTGCATTAAAAGAAATGAAGTGAGCATAA
Source organism: Sepioteuthis lessoniana (assembly GCA_963585895.1). Lineage (NCBI taxonomy): Eukaryota > Metazoa > Mollusca > Cephalopoda > Myopsida > Loliginidae > Sepioteuthis > Sepioteuthis lessoniana. Next base: position 19,632,663 of record OY757943.1, read on the forward strand.
ACTATTTCAGTTACCCGTGGAGAGAAAAACTTCAATCGATAGCGTCCATAAAAAAAGACAAAAAATAAATACCAAACAAGAATCAACATGTAAATGGCTGCTGAGTGAGAAACAGAAAAGAGAACGCGCCATGTTGGTTGTTACATTCTACAAGTCGGCGTTTTTTTATATATTTTTTTCTGCGCAGGCGCATGACCACAGGTGACTTGGAGTTATCTTTTCACATCTTCACTTTTTTTTATTCCCCAATCATTTATAACCGTGGTAATTGCTTTGTTCATGATAATTGAAGCCGGATAACGTCATTTAGTGCCGAACACAGGACTCCTGCTGTTTAATGTGCAAGTAACGTGTGCAGGGACTTAGTTCTACCTCACAAAGTACTCCAGAAACGATCGCACTCACACTGAGCGGTGCACACCTATGTCTGGATTAGACGCTGCATCATACTGCACATGCGCACTCGGTACAAATTTTTACAAAAGACGATAGAAAATTAAGAAATCATTTCTCGTTCTTTCTCTCTTTTTCTCTTTGTTTCTCTATCCATCCATTTTCTCTTTCTCACTCTTTCCCTTTCCAGTCTATCTTTCTCTTTCCTTTTTTCTCTTTCTCTCCAGTTTCTCTTTCTCCTCTTTTCTCTTTCTCTCCTTTTCACTCTCTCTCTGTTTTTCTTTTTCTTTCTTTCCATGATCTCTCACTCCTCATTCGCTCTTTTTACGCCTTTCTCTTTCTCTTTATTATCTATTTCTCTCGTTTTCTTTTTCTCGCTTTCTCTCTATCTCTATTTATCTATCTTCTCTTTCTCTCCTTTTCTCTTCCTCTCTTTTTCTCTTCCAATCTCCCACTCTCCATTTTCTTTTTTCTTTCTATCTCATTCTCTTTTCCCCACTCTTTCTTTCTTTCTTTCTTTCTTTCTTTCTTTCTTTCTTTCACCTTTTTCTCTTTTACTCTCTTTCTTTCTGTTTTCTCTTTCTTTCTTTTTTTCTATTTTCTCTTTTGTTCTCTTTCTCTCTCTCTTTCTCTCACTCTTTTAACTTTTTCTCTTTCTCTCAATCAATTTTCATTAGATCACGTTTGCTCTTTCTCTCTCTTTCTTTGTGCTTTCTCTTATTTTTTTTTTCTGTCCCTTATATTCTATTTTCTCTTTCTCTTTTCCTCCCTTTCTTTTTTTCTCTTTCTCTTTCTCTTTCTCTCTCTTCTTTTCCTCTTTCTCTCTCATTATTTTTCTTTTCTTCTGTCCTTTTCTCATTCTCTCTTTTACCCTTCCTCTTTTTCTTTTCTTCCCCTCCATTGTCTCTTTTCTCTTTCTTTCTTATTCTCTCTTCTTTCTATCTCTTTTTTCTATTTCTCTATTACTTTCATTTATATTGGTGCATATTGTTGCTCTTCATTTCATCAAACCATAGAAATTTTGAAATGATATCGGTCCTGGAATTGCATGTATAGTATTTACCTCAATACTGTCATTTTGAAAGCTGAAAACGAACCTTTTTGCATTTGGTTTTACTACTGTTGGATTCTCTTTGGTATAAGTTTTGCATATTGAGTCTTGACCGAGTCGTCAACCACAGATTCTCAGCACTGGACGCACCTGTAAAAATAAGCGGAAGCAGTCACGTCAAATGTGTTGGTGCCATGAAATTATATATGCAGATGCCCACGTGAGATACGGGTAATGTTAGTCTCAGTTTTGGAGTCGTAGTCTTGAGTCAGAAGCGAACAGTCAGTCACGGAGGCCAGCGAGTGGCTTGGCACACCGCTGAGGCCGCGTTCTACAGAGCAGCCTACAGCGGGTTTCCGGGTGTGTACTGAAGTGCTAAGTAGGGGCCTTTAAGATGATACAGAGTGGTGTGATCAAGAGAGGAAGAAGTTATGGGTCAATGTGGCAGTCTCCATTCTTCTCCTTGTGTGAGAAAACCGCTACAAAAGCTTTGAATCCAATAAAGAATAAAGAGAGTTATATTTTTATAACCAGGTGTTGTGGTTTCTTTCTTTATTTTGGCTACACAATATGAGCTGTAACCAAAATCGTCATTTCTATTTATGAATTTTCTCCTACAACAGGCACTTCCGGTAAAAATTGACCAAATCAGAGACAACGACTAAAAGTATCTAAGTTTTGCAACTGTCCTCAAATGTATTTGCTTGTACAACTTTCTGCCAGGATGACACATCTTTTGGAGGAAATCTGCAGACTACGATTATCAACACTGGATTCTGTGAACAACAGAACAAATGAAGTCCTAATAAGGCGACAAAGATTTCAACACTATTAGTACCTGGTCTTACTACAACTGAGTAATGAGAAATTGAGTTATGTTAATTCCCTACAGTAATTAAAGCAAATAGATGAGACCGTTAGCAACAACCCCCTGTCAAATTATATTTTTCATCCAATCGACGAGGCTTATAACAAGCAGACTGTCCATGGTGTAATGGTTATTGTCGTAGGAAATGGACACGGCGACACGAGTTCAAATCCTGGACGAGACTGATTGTATTTCACATAGCACTAATACCATTGGGAAAGGTATGAATCCAATTATTCTCCCTCCAGCTATGGGTAAATAGTAGGACAGACTAGGTTCTTCAGCCTTGGTGAGGCAACTAGTCTAAGAGAAGGAAAACTCTGAATTCAAACCTGTTAAACTCCGCTTTAAAAAATTGACCTTGTATCATATCCTGCCCAAGCGGAGGGGTTGGTAAATATGATAACAAGCAGACTGCATTCACTACAGAGAGGGTAAGATCGCACCGCATCCGATGGTGAAACTCCACTTTTCTGGGATGTACAGAGTCATTCCTTCATTGCCATTACTCCCAGGTTCACTCTGACAAGTGGCATTCTTTTATGGACCTCTAGATGTGCCAGTATTGATTGACTAGCAAGTGCTTATTTACACCAGCCTTTTGCGGACACAGGGTGACGTTTGAAGGACCTGAAGGGAGCGATGGGTGATAGGGACAGATGTGTGTGTGTGTGTGTGTTTGTGTGTGTGTGTGTGTGAGAGAGAGAGAGAGAGAGAGAGAGAGAGAGAGAGAGTCAGGAAAATCCATGCTCTCAATGTGATTTGATGATGATAACGATGGTCAGATAAGAATACTTGAAATCAAGCAGCTGTCAGCAAATTATTTATATCTTATAGGAATACTTGATATTGTATAACTGTGTGCAAACAAATGATTATAGAGAAATAAAATGAGAAAAAATGTAATAAAACATTGAAAATAAAGTTAAACATTTATAAACGAATCAAATTTTAGCTTTAAATAACCTATGAGGAGTTGATATGCACTAAACCAAACCAAACCAAACCCAATATAAATAGTTATGAAGCAAACACTTGTAAAACGGCAGCTGTACGGCTACTTACCTCCCATCTCACAAACCATCCAA
>OY757943.1:19641062-19718562 GCA_963585895.1 Sepioteuthis lessoniana
TTAAACGAAATCTCATGATAGAACTTCTACAAAGATTGCTTTATAAGAGTATTTCAGAAACAATCAACTGGTTTGGATGGATTTTAAGGCATATCAACCATTGTTGGGTTATTTAATGCCAAATCCTCTTTATACATATATATTAAATAAATGATTTGGTTTGGTTGGGTTTTATGGCATATCAACCATTGTAGGTTATTTAATGCCAAATCCTCTTTATACATATATATTAAATACATTATTTGGTTTGGTTGGGTTTTATGGCATACCAACCATTGTAGGTTATTTAATGCCAAATCTTCTTTATACATATTTATTAAATACATTATTTGGTTTGGTTTGGTTTTATGGCATATCAACCATTGTAGATTACTTAATGCCAAATTCCCTTTATACATATATATTAAATATGTATGAGTTGGTTTGGTTGGGTTTAATGGCATATCAACCATTGTAGGTTATTTAATGCCAAATCCAATTTGTACATATATAATAGACATATATGGTTTGTAAACGTATTTTGTTGATAAGATTTTGAAACGAGCCTGAGCTCATTTTTTGCACAAAGTTAAATGGTTTCAAGTATTTCTATTCAGCACAAATAATTTTATTTACAATTAATCGTTTGTTTGTACAGTTAAATGGTTTTAATTATTGCTATCTAACAATAATAATTCTATTCAACATTAATCATTTACAGACAGTGAAATTGTTTCAATTATTTTTACTTAGCACTAATAATTCTCTTTAACACCATTCATTTATTTGGACATAGTCAAATGGTTACGAGTATTGTTGTGTTATACCAATTTAGTTAAAAGAATTCAAGTATTTATATTTAACACTGATAAATCTATTCAATATTACACATTCGTTTGTACAGTTAAATAGTTCCAAGTATTCCTATATATCACTAACAATTCAATTAGACATCAGTCAATTGTTTACACAGTTAAATTGTCAACGAGTTCTATTTCAAACAATACAATTTAACATCAATCATTTGTTTGCACAATGTTTAAATGTCAAATAGTTCAATTTGAACCATAGATAGGACCCTGTCAGGTGCTACTACTCCGGGTCAGTGGACCAAGGAGTAATGGCAATAAAGTAGTACCCCACAAAGCTACAGGATTGAATTCTCACCTTCAGATTGTCTAGTTATATCCGGGGCACAAGTTGGGGGTTCTTAATCTTCTGCAGATATGAAGTCGGTGCATTCTACAGCCCAAGCCGACTGGGCAAGCAATCTACAAGTAATTCGTATTGATTCTGTGACAAAGTATGAGGGCTGCCAGTAGGTTTGAGAAGTTATATAAAGGTGCACGGGGACAATGTAAATGAAAAAGACTGCTAACACATGTAATAAGGCTTGCAAGAATTTACGTACTTGGACTGAAGAGTCACACGTGATACTAAGGCATCACCTTGCGAATCGAGATAATGGTCTTCTTCAGCCAAGAGGTGCAACGCACTATATAAATGTACAAACTATATTTCTACTTGAATGATATTATAGCCCAACTTTAATTACTTTTGGCATTAAATAACTCTCAAGAGAATAAACGTCACAAAACAGCCGAAGTATTCTTCCATGGCATCTTAGATCAGAGCTAGTTGCAATGATAATAAAATGTTCTAGTACTGACGATGAACTGGTTGGTTGTTTTACGGCGTATCAACTCTTTTGGGGTCATTAATGCCGAATTAAATTTCAAATAATTTAGTTTAATATAATTATATTTTTTGTTTAAAAACAGTTAAATGTCTAAACAGTTCTATTTCAAACAATTCAGTCTAGCATAAATACACAGTTTACTTCTCTTTTTTAAAAAATTTATATTTCAAACAGTTTGGTTTTGCATAAATACGCAGCATGAATGTCAAAAACAGTTCTATTCCAAACAATTCAGTTTAACTCAAGTACAATTTACTTTTATCTAACCCTATCAGGTGCTACCACTCCGGGCCCGAGTAGACCTGGGAGCGATGGTAATGAAGGGGTGCTCAGCATTCCCCAAAGCTCCAGCATTACTGAAGCCTCTCCATCAGATTGTTTAGTGTCATATCAGGACACTCGTTGGAGAGGTCTTACCCCTCTGTAGAGATGTAGGCGGCGTATTCTACAGCTCCGACTAACTGGGTATGATGAACTGGTTAGACTTCTTTTTTGAGCACAGCAGGAGCTGACAGAAGAGTCAGTCGCTAGAGCAGTGCCCGAGGATCCAAAGCATTAAGACTCCCAAATAGTAAAATTCTAATTTTTGGAGTGACCACCATTACATCAAAGTGTTATAGCTAAAAACTTTTAGGATTACAGATCTTTGCCGTTCTATCAAAATATCTAGATGGATACTTTTAACAGTACGTCCTAAACATAGAAATATATCCCAATAGATTTATCCATATTATTTTGAAGGCTTTAAAAAATAATAACTGATTAAGACTGTATATATCAATAAGTATCGTATAGTTTAGAGGTAAATGGCTTTATAAAATTGAAATGTATTTAGAGTAATCATTACCCTTTTATTTTTATACTAAAATTATTTTCGATTCATTTTATACCCAATTAATTTCCAATATATTTTATACTAAAATCATTTCCCATTCTTTTTTTTTTTTTTTTTGATTTTTTACAAACCATATATATCTAATATATACTATTGGTCTTACTGCTACAATTCTTTCAGTACGATTTACGATACACCTTAATGATTCTAGCTTCATAGCCTTACATCTTAAAACCCATTCTATTCCAAAATCCAAATTTCGAAAAATTCTAGTTGAATATACCACTATAATAGCACACGAAATTAATAATCTACGACTACAAATCCTGGAAGCCCGACATATAAAAACAAAAAACCCAAAAAACAAAAATCAAGAGAATTGATTTTGAAATACATACAAGCAACCCTTGATCATGGCCTATGAAAGGTCCGAAAGCGCTCGGGACAATTTTGGTAAATTTGTCAACCAATTCCAACCTGAAACCAAGGAAACTTGAAAGGATCTTAATAAAATTATATAGACTAAATGTGTCTTTATTATTTAATTAAATATGCTTAAATGAAAGACTGCTGCTCAACACACACACACACACACACACACACACATATATATATATATATATATATATATATATCTGCACATGTTAATCGTATAAAAAATTAGCTAAATGGCGACGAGACCAATTACTGAAAATAAGATTTTTAAAAACCCTTTAATTGTAAGTTGATGTTAAAGAATATAACTTTAATATAAGGCATAATTGTTCAAAATGTTCATAGATTCATTGTAAAGGATGTGTAATATGATTATTATCATTTTCTTATTCACCAAGACTATACCAAATAAAGGCCTGGCAACTAGCATCTGTGATAGGAGTTGAGCATATGGTGGCCCAGATAACTACTAACCCACAAAAGTTTTAGCAATGGCCTTGTTAGTGATATCCAGTGATTAACTAATTTGCAACTATAACTATTTTGAGAAATCAGTTATATGTAGTTAAAATTTTTTAATTAAATAATTTAATTTTTGATCCGGGGTATAATTTCTGAAAATATGGATATTTGTTGGATAAAGTGGCATGCCAAACATTTCATCACTTACTAGACTTAGAAATTAGTATTTAGGCTATCTATACGAAAAGATTGTCACAGAGCAGAGGGAATATTTAATTATACAGCTTCTTATTGTCGAGAATGCGGAGATTTTTTTGAAAAAAAAAACCGGGGGTGTCCTCGTGGTGTAATGGTTTAAGCGATGGACTGCGGAATCGTAGTAAGTGAGTTCGTACTCCAGTCACGCTATTACGTTCCCTTTCGGCCAAATACCCTTGGGAAAGGTATGAACCCCCTTATCCTCCAAGCTATGGGTTAAATAGTACCACTACTGTTCTAGAAGAATAGCTTTGACATTAAATAACCTACAAAGGTTGATATACCATTAAACAAAGAAACCAAACCAAAAAAAAAAAAACGTTTTTTTTTCAATAATCACACTGGATACTAATGTTCAGCATTTTGTTTTTCCTGTTTCCTATTTCCGGTTTAATATTGTGAAATCAAAGGCATGAATATGCCAAACCAAACCTAGAATAGTAATTTTAAACGATACCTATATTTATAAACCATGCTATTGGCCTAATGAGTTGAATGTTCACCAAGGGTCCAGGAGACCGAGGTTCATACCAAAGACTAAAAAAAAATGGTACTTGATGCCACCTTGCTTAACACTCAGTATTGTAAGGTAAGGATCAAGGGTAAAGTGGAGCAATCCAGGGAATGGTGTAGCGCCTTCCCTTACACCACAGGCTAGTAGCTATTGAAAAGGGAGGCCTCGGGTCACCCTCGACTAAGGTCGCCAACTTTACATTTACTTTATATTCATATGTATTTTTCTTTAGTTTTCTTTCATTCTATATATTACGTCGAGTTGGGTATATCAAGGTATTTGACTGCATTCTTGCCCAGTCGGCTGGGGCTGTAGAATACGCCGACTGCACCTCTGCAGAGGGGTAAGACCCCCCCAACAAGTGTCTTGGATATGACACTAAACAATCTGATGGTGAAGTTCTTGTGATACTGGACCTTTGGGGAATGCGGAGTACCCTTTCATTAACATTGCTCTCAGGTCCACTCTGGCCCGGAGAGGTAGCTCCTGATAGGGTCCTATCTATGGGTCAAATAGAACTGCCTACTTATGTTAAAACTGAATTGTTTGAATTAGAACTGTTTGACTAAAGTGATTAGCTTGAAATAGAAAAGTTTTTGACAAACTGTGTACTTGTGCTAAACTGAATTGTTTGAAATGAAACTATTTTTGACATTGAAACTGTGCTTACACTAAACTGAATTGTTTGATATAGAACTGATTTGACATTTAATCTTTTGCATAAAACAACCAACTTTGACTGCGTTCATTTTTGCAAATTTTGGAACAGTGAGTATTTGCTTAACCTCTCTACCACCGACAGAATGTGACACAAAGTTAATTTTTAAGCGGAGAAAAGCGTATTTTAATTGACAACTTTTCTTCTTCTAGACTGGTTGCCTAACCAAGACAAAAGAATCCAGTCTGCCCTACTATTTACTCAAAACTGGCGGTAGAATAGTTGGATTTATACCTTTCCTAAGAGCATTAACGCTATGTGAAATGCAAACAGCCTTATCCAGGATTTGAACTTGGTGCTTCAGGTGCATTTCCTTCGACGATAACTGTTACACTTTGCGCGCCTCCGAAACGGTGAGTAGAGTAGCCCTTAATAATTATTACTTTATTGAATGGCTGCTGAACGTCCCTCCTACACTACCTTAAGCGTCCTTTAAAAGCATAATATCGGCGGGAATAGAATGTAGCCGACATAAAGACTTTCTTTTGCCGATACAATGAACTAATTTTCGGGGATAATGTCGCTGTTGGAAAGGAAGATACCAAGGCACAATTTGGCGTGGACTGTCATATCCCAGACTCGGCAATCGGTAGAGATCTCCAATAGTTGCCAGGGAAACTAGAGGCAGGCTTGGTTTAATACTCTAGGGACTGGAGAGGTTAAATTTGCGAAAACGGCTTCACCGATAGATTCGTCAATCTCATTATCGGCCGACGCAAGATTTATACTTTATAGGTTTCTGGTGAAGAATGTTATCTTTTTCCTATGATTAGTCATCTTGTGATAAACAAACAAGGTCCGTCTGTTTGAGGTTGTTCGGTCCATACGGGCCAAGAGATTTATGCTCACACAATGACTATTTGGGAACTATTTTTTTTTTTTTTTTTACTCTGCCAGCCACGACTAGGCTCAAACGAACTGTAAAACAATTTAAGAGGAAGAGAGAAAAAGGAATGAAAACCTGCGAAAAAAGAGAAAGGAACATACAAGGGAAGAACCAAAGAAAAAGAAAAAGAAATAAAGAGAAAAAAGAAAAAAGGAAAGCAGACTGATAAAATTGTGATCAGAGAATGCGAGTTACAAAAAACAAGAAAAATGAATACTGGAGAGATTGGGAGGGGTGGTGATTTAACACCAAGGAAAAAAAAAAACAGCCAAAAAACGAACGTAATTGTTTTTTTTTTAAATCTCATATCCAAAATTCTGAACTGATAAGAAAATGGGCGATTTTTTTTTATTTTAATTATTGTTGTCTTCCTTTCATGCTTCTTTGGCCTTTCTTCTCTTTTGAGTATAGAAGCACGCGCGGGAACACACACACATACGCATGCGCATGCGCGTATACATGCGTTGCAAATGGTGGAGCTCAAATGCAGACCGCTAAATTGACAGTGGCTACTTAAAAAAGACTACTGAAGAGAAAATGAACAGCGTTTCAGATGTGTGAACAAACTCCTTAGGGAATATCTGGCTTCATTTGTTTATCCATGCGGAGAGAAAACTCTTGACTTATTGGACAGTCAGATTATATAAAAGCAGTTGAGCGAGTATCTGTGTGAGAGACTATTGGGTGACTTCTTTTCATTTAAAAATATGCAGATTGATTTCTATGTTGTTGTATCAAAGTAAACGACTTTACACACCATTAGTTTTCGTTATGTTGGTAAGCAATATGCCCACATACATTACACAAACACACACACACACACATACATATATATATATATGTATATATATATGGGCAGTATTTCTTTATTGATAATATTTGATTGACCATAATAGATATTTTTATTTACATATTTTTTGTTAATCCTTTCGAGTTGCCGTATCGATCGAGAAGACTTACTATGCACTTTTCTGATACCAATTCCATAGCCCAACATCGTTCATGCCTAATAACAAAATTTCGGAATTTTTTTTTTCCAAAAACACAATATTAGAACAACAAAATAACAAGCAAAATCTACAGATTCTCGATACACATTAGAAATAGACAACCAAAACTTAATAGAATTAATTTTGAATCCAGTGCTAATGTACTTAAATGTCTTTAGTTACTGTTGCTATTTATAGAAACTAATTTAAAAAAAACGCTACATAATACACCAGTATAAACGCTCATTCTTATAAAGTAGTAATGTACATGCAAAAGTTACATCACTTTTGCGATACCCACTCCCGATGATAGCCTAAGACTGGGCAGAAAGTACTAGGGAAATAAGTAATTCGGAAGGTTTATTTACCAATTCCCGCCGGATATCATAAGATCGATACGGCAACTCGAGAGGATTAACAAAAAATATGTAGACAAAAAATGTCTCTGATGTTCAATCAAATATATATATAATGTACATAAAAAAAGTTACATCACTTTTGTAATACATCCTTCCCTGATGATAGCCCAAGGTTGGACAGAAAGTACTTGGGAAATAACTAATTATGGAAGGTTTATCAACCAATTCCCGCCGAATATCATAAGATAGATACGGCAATTCGAAAGGAATTAATTTGGAAACCAGTGCTAATGTACTTAAATATCTTTAGCTACTGATACTATATATATATATATATATATATATTCATTTGGTTGAGTCAAAAGATAGGTAATATTTCCAGCTATTTGGAATTTCAAGTATTTTAGTGTCCAGCAAATAGAAATGACAGTTGATGGTGTTTTAAAAAGGACCAAATTCTGCAGACAATTTTGGAGGGCTTGTCCTTGGCCGTAGTTCAGCCATTTCAAATAAAGCCTTGTGTTGTATATCCATAATACAACTGTAATGACGACTTCAATAACGAACGAATACACTTCTTTATATAAATCTCTCACACATTATTTTCGAAAAGGTGATGTTTGTTGTGTGTGAGAAATGAGTGGAGACAAGGACGTATTGCCATATTGACCTAAGTTCTTCCTCAACCATAGCAGCACTTCTTTCGCATCTTGGCTCGGGTTGCTCAACTGTGGGTCACTGAGGGCCGCAAAGCCCTCAGTCTGCAAGCTGGTACTCACTTCGGCATTCTGTCTCCAACTGACTCAAACCGGCCATGTGAAGGGGTCCATTGGAGTACATCCCTAATGAGCTCGTTGTTACTTCTCCAGCAGTGTCCTGCATGTCTGGTTCGCCTAATTTGGATAATTTTCGTGATGAGTGGTAGGTGTCCGTATAGCTGCTGCTTTTTGAGGTGTTGTCAAAAGCTATCAAGGAAAATCCGAAAAAAATTCGACTCAACCTGGTGGCTTGAAATATTGCTAAAACACGTTCGCTCGAGTGAGTGTTTGGTTTTATTTAGTTTTAAGGGGGTGTCCTCATGGTGTAATGGTTAAAGCGATGGACTGCGGAATCGTTGTAAGCGAGTTCGTATTCCAGTCGCACTTTCGGACAAATACCCTTGGGAAAGGTATGAAACCCCCCATCCTCCCAACTATGGGTTAAATAGTACCACTAGTGTTCTTCTAGGAGAATAGCTTTAGCGTTAAATAACCTACAAAGGTTGATATGCCATTAAACAAAGAAACTAAACTATTTAGTTTTATGGCTTATCACCCATTATAGGTTATTTAATGACCAAATCCAGTTTATGCAAATATATTTGATATATGATATGCAATCATAATTCAAAGTTAAACAGGAGGTGCCCGTGGTGTAATGGTTATCGTCGTAGGAATTTGACACGGTGACACGAGTTTAAATCCTGGACTGATTGCATTTCACATAGCACTAATACCGTTGGGAAAGGTATGAATCCAATTATTCTCCCTCCAGCTATGGGTAAATAGTAGGGCAGACTGAGTTCTTCAGCCTTGGTGAGGCAACTAGTCTAGGAGAAGGAAAACTCTGAATTCAAACCTGTTAAACTCCGCTTAAAAAATTGACCTTGTGTCATAACCTGCCTGAGCGGAGGGGTTGGGTAAATATGATATGATAATTCAAAGTTAAACAGCCCCAATTATTGCTCTGGATCACAAACAATTCAATTAAGCAGTCACTTGTTTATAAAAACTTAAATGATCAAGCAGTTTTATTTCAGACAATTCAGTTTAGCATAAGTCATCTGTTTGCACACTGTTTAAATGCCAAACAGTTCTATTTGGCCCATGGATAGTACCCCATCAGGTGCTACCACTCCGGGTTAGAATGGACCTGGGAGCGATGGCAATGATGTGGTACTACTGGATCCTCAACATCAGATTGTTTAGTGCCATATTCAGGACACTCGTTAAGGGTGTCTTACCCCTCTGCAGAGACGCAGTCAATCTATTCTACCGCCCAATGTATCACATTTGTTTTTGTTTACATATATTCGCTTAACGGCTACCGAGAGCTTAATTCATTTGAAGAGCCTTATGCTTATATATTATTTTAAATATATACACATTATATATATATATATATATATATATATATATATATATATATGCATAATATTTTATACACACACACACACACACACATACGCACACACACACACACACACATACATATATATATATATATATATATATATATATATATATATATATATATATATATATATATCAGAATAACCAATCACTTAAAGAACGTTAGAATCAAAGTGCTCAAACAGTGGGAAGCAGAGCGATATAAAACCTAAGAACGATTTAAATCTCCCTTTTTTTAGGTTTGTTTTATAACTAATAGTCAAATAGGCAATTTTTTTTTATAAAAATCGAAAGCAATTTTTTGGAAGAAATTGATTGCAAGATGAATTATTATATATTAGAAATTTCTAGTTCAATATATTGCATTAAATCACTTTACTAAAGTTGTAGAAGATGAAAAAAGCCTTCAACCCTTCCTGGAGGATTAAATTGAGAGGCAAATGAAAGGAGATTATAAAAATTTTCAGATAGTTGCTCCTTAAAGAAGGACAAGACGAACCATTTCTAATATTAATTTACTTCACTATATAATTAATAGCACTGGTATTTTGTGTCAAGAAACCAAACACGTTTTTTTTAGGTTATTTGATGGTGCTGATTCCGAAAATGATCTTAGTTTTCATGTTTGGCAATCGTTTTTGGTGTTCTGTAATTGTTCATTTTTCCTAAAAATGATCAATTCCAACTTCGGCTGATCACAAAATTTAGTTAATAAAGGCCGTAGAAATCCATTAATTTTCAAGTAGGCTGAGCAATTTATGTCAGCCACTTGAAATAAAGTATTTTTATAAAAAAAAAACAACTGTTTTTGAATTTAAAAAATTTAAATAGAAGTACCGAATTTTTCCAATTTATTGTCAAAATTCAAATTAACAGATAATCTTTATCAGTAATACACTTTAGTAAACCTGATCATTAAAATGAAATTATCATCATCATCAACAACAACAACAACAACAAAAAAAAAAAAAGAAAAAAGAAAAAAAGAAGCAATTCTAAAATCTTCTTTTTGATATTCATAAATTTATCCCACTACTTTTGCCCCTTCACTACGGAAGGAAACCAGGCACATTGAGAGTTTTTGTTTTCACAGTTGGAAAGAACTCCAACTAAAGACATCCCAATTGAATTCACCTATTCCCTTGTATATGATGAACATCAGGAAATTCACTAAGGATGGTGAATTTGTTAATTCAATGAATGATTTGGAATTACACACTTGGACATTGTTAATGCGGTGAAAAACTTCTTGGGGAATCGCTCAGCCAAAAACTACTAGTGGAAAAGCTGTTGAAAAGTCTTCAGGACATAGGCGTTAATATAGTACAAAGATTCATTTTTTACATAGCAATCTAGATAAATTTCCGGATAAATGCGGCAATGCGAGTGAAGAGGAAGGAGAACAATTCCATCAGGATATCAAAATAATGGAATAGCGCTACTAGGGACGGTGGGACAAACAAATGCTGGCTGGAGTATCAATAGGGACTTAAATAACATTGGGGGTGTCCTCGTGGTGTAATGGTTAAAGCGATGGACAGCGGAATCGTAGAACGCGGGTTCGTACTCCAGTCGCGCTATTACATTCACTTTCGGGCAAATATCCTTGGGAAAGGTATGAACCCCCTTATCCTCCCAGCTATGGATTAAATTGTACAACTACTGTTCTTCTTGGAGAATAGCTTTGGCATTAAATAATCTACAAAGGTTGATGTGCCATTAAACAAAGAAACCAAACCTTAAATAACATTGAACATGACAGACAAGCAAAAAAGAGAACCGTTTAACATAATTCTGATGTTTGTGAAGGTTTTATTTTTAGTTTTAGTTTATGAAAATACTTGTTAATCTTGACATATTCAATTGTGTTATTTTTAGTTACTTAGGGTCTGATTGTTATTGCAAAAAGAGTATTTTAAATTAGCAGACCAGTATTTATTGGTTTAAATACGAATTTAGAGGTTTCTACGATATTTCTTTGAGAAATATTGCCATTGGTTAATATCATATATACAGAAAACAAATGAAAAAAATGCTTTTTTTTTTCGAAAATGAGGCATTTCTCTACAGCAAAAACGATTGCTAACCAAAAAGGAAAAGAAAAAAATGATGTCATTTTTCAGATTCAGCGCACTCAAATTAGCTAAAAGAGATGTTTGGTACCTTGACACCATTTCCAATTTTTTTTTGTTAACTAGTATAATTGCATTGAATTTCAAAATTCAATACAAAATCAAATAGTATTTTGATCTTGGTTTGGTTTGGTATGAGTTTTGTTTAATGGCATATCAACATTTGTGGGTTATTTAATGCCAGGGTCATCCTTCTATAAGAACAGTAATGTTACTTTTTAACTCACAGCGGAATAATATAAAGAGCTTTATACCTTTCCCAAAGGTATCAACCCGAAAATGAACGTTATAGTGGGGCTGGAGTTCGAACTCACTTTCTACAATGTCACCATTTAGTACGTTAGCCACTACACTACGAGAACACTCAGTTTTTTGCCCTTGCAGTCAGGATAGTCTTATAATGAGGATACTGAATTGTGATACGACTAAATGAAATTTGAACAATATTGTACAGGTTTAAATATTTTTTTAATGAACGAAACCTGAGAAAGTTTTAAACATTCTAATTTCGTTGGTAACGTTCTATTTCAAAACAATGAGATGTTGTAAATTTTTGAAAATTCATTAAAAGATAAAGGAAAAAAATTAGCCGTGACGTATTTCCTCATTCTTTATTCCTTATTGCTTTCGTTTAACAATTCGTATGCTCTGATGAAGGTTAAATGTTTTCATATTTAAAAACCGAAATATTAACATCGGCAAATAATTCCAAGTATAAAAAATCTCCTCTGAATATTTTATATTTTTTTCATATATATATATATATATATATATATAATCCGAGGAAAATATCATAAGGGTAAGTAATAATCCAAGGTGAATGGGAATGGGAATATCCAATTGAGTGCTCAATGTCAATGGCTATCGAATATATGTTTAATTTCAGATTAAAAATATATCGAAATTAACGTGTAGAGAAAAAACACTTTTTATAAAATTAAACGAAAAAAATTCCATTTTGTAGTTCCATTATGAATTTATTTCAGGCCTAATAAATGACCTTCTTCAGATGGATGAAATACAGTTATGCATTTTTTTATATAACCTGTCTACATCGTATTCAAATGCATAACTGTATTTTATCCATCTGAAGAAGGGCACCTTATAGACCAGAAATAAATTCATAATAGTACAACAAAATTGATTTTTTTTGGTTTCATTTTATAAATTTACACACACACACACACACACACACACACACACATATATATATATATATATATATATATATATGGGGGGGCTGTGTGTTTGTGTGTTATAAACGAAATAATCGTGTCTTAAACGTTTGTTAAAATGTTTATTTCATGACTGTTTATTATACAAGACTGAAAGACGAATGAACATCAAGGAATTCACGTATAAATTAACACGAACTTTTGCTAACTCGAAATTATCACCCGATTTCCTAATATTTAGATGTGATTTCAAACGTGTTTTTTTTTTTTGTTGTTGTTGTGATTGTTTGTTTCTTGTTGTTTTTTCTCTCGAAGATATCGTTAAGTAAGAAAATCAGAATGAGCAAATTTTAATTGTTTTCTTAGTATATTAAAGTGATAGAATGTTTGTTTTTTAGGTGAAATTAGGAACACTTATTATATCACGAAGTTTTGAAACAGAACGCTCTTAATGTAAAAAAAATGCTTAAAACACGATGCCTCTCCCTTTCTCTCTCTCTCTCTCTCTCTCTCTCTCTCACACACACACACACACACACACACACACACACACACACACACACACACATATGTATATATGTATATATAACAATAAAATAGTCTGTAATATAGATGAAAAAAATTGATCATAAATTATCAAAGCGATATTTGCCTCTGCTTCCCACCAAACAGGACTTGACACAAGGTCAATGACCCAAAGGTCGGCTTAAAGTAGAGATTAGAGAAGTGGGAAAGTCGGGCTCGAGCCGAGGTTCGAACCCAGCTGGACTTTGCTGGTCATCGCCACACTTAGTGCAATGTGAGCCTGATGAGTCTAGCTGGACATGGACCCAAATATGGGTCCAGACACGGATGCCTGATTATAGTTTGAACTCGACCGAAAGGTTCAGTGACCGCTCACCCAGCCAAAAGACCGAGAAGCGATTCTCGAAGCCACATTTTACCAAATAAAGTAACAAACAATAAAACAAATCTGTGTTTTTTTTTGTTTTTGTTTGTTTCTCTTTTTCTCGAAGATATCGTTTAGCAAAGTTTTTAAATAATTAATTAAAGAAAACACACTTCCTCGATGAGGGCGAAGTAGGTAACGTGTTGGACTATAACCTCGTTGTAAGCGAGTTCGAACTGCAGAGGAGTTATATTAAGTTCACTTTCGGACTAATATCCCAGGGGAAAATTATGAATCCCCTAATCTACCCCTAACGATGGGTTAAATATAACCATTAAATGTTCGTCAACGAAGATGGCTTTGGCATTAGATAATCCATCATGTTTATTCATATTTACCCAACCTCTCTGCTCGGGCAGGATATGACACAAGGTCAATTTTTAAACGAAGTTTAACAGGTTTGAATACGGAGTTTTCCTTCTCCTAGACTAGTTGCCTCACCAAGGCTGAAGGACCTAGTCTGCTCTACTATTTACCCATAGCTGGAGGGAGAATAATTGGATTCATACCTTTCCCAAGAGTATTAGTGCTAGGTGAAATGTAATCAGTCTCAGCCAGGATTTGAACTCGTGTCACTGTGTCCATTTCCTACGACGACAACCATTACACCACCGGCACCTCCATAAATCCATCATGTTTATTACGAAGTATTAGTAAGAAACTTAACTAAACTTCAAGAAATATTTTGAGGGTTAAAATGTAATTTCGGGGGATTGCAGGGGAATAGGTTGTTGTTGAGTTTATTTGGAGTAGGGGTTGCTATCTTCATGGGTTTCAAGAATTTGATAATTTTCTTTTTTGATTTTATCGATCACAGTGAATTTAGTATTTCAGTTTAAGACATGGTCTATGAAGTGAAAGTGTTCAATTTGGAGGAGTTTATTATCATTCGGAGATTAAATTCTGTATCTGTTTATTCTAAAATTGAAAGACTATTCTGATTTCACGATATATTGCTGTGAGCAACGTGTGCATTCAAAAGTTTTTTTATTCTTCCAAAATATGCTCTCAAAAATTCTTCCAAAATATTCTTCCAAAATATGCTCTCAAATATTCTTCCAAAATATGCTCTCAAATATTCTTCCAAAATATGCTCTCAAATATTCTTCCAAAATATACTCTCAAATATTCTTCTAAAATATTCTTCCAAAATATGCTCTCAAATATTCTTCTAAAATATTCTTCCAAAATATGCTCTCAAATATTCTTCCAAAAAATGCTCTCAAATATTCTTCTAAAATATTCTTCCAATATACTCTCAAATATTCTTCCAAAATACGCTCTCAAATATTCTTCTAAAATATTCTTCCAAAATATGCTCTCAATTATTCTTCTAAAATATTCTTCCAAAAAATGCTCTCAAATATTCTTCTAAAATATTCTTCCAAAATATGCTCTCAAATATTCTTCTAAAATATTCTTCCAAAATATGCTCTCAAATATTCTTCCAAAATATGCTCTCAAATATTCTTCCAAAATATGCTCTGAAATATTCTTCTAAAATATTCTTCCAAAATATGCTCTCAAATATTCTTCTAAAATATTCTTCCAAAATATGCTCTCTAATATTCTTCTAAAATATTCTTCCAAAATATGCTCTCAAATATTCTTCTAAAATATTCTTCCAAAATATGCTCTCAAATATTCTTCCAAAATATGCTCTCAAATATTCTTCTAAAATATTCTTCCAAAATATGCTCTCAAATATTCTTCCAAAATATTCTCCCAAAATATGCTCTCAAATATTCTTCCAAAATATGCTCTCAAATATTCTTCTAAAATATTCTTCCAAAATATGCTCTCAAATATTCTTCTAAAATATTCTTCCAAAATATGCTCCCAAATATTCTTCTAAAATATTCTTCCAAAATATGCTCTCAAATATTCTTCTAAAATATTCTTCCAAAATATGCTCTCAAATATTCTTCCAAAATATACTCTCAAATATTCTTCTAAAATATTCTTTCAAAATATGCTCTCAAATATTCTTCTAAAATATTCTTCCAAAATATGCTCTCAATTATTCTTCCAAAATATGCTCTCAAATATTCTTCTAAAATATTCTTTCAAAATATGCTCTCAAATATTCTTCTAAAATATTCTTCCAATATATGCTCTCAAATATTCTTCCAAAATATGCTCTCAAATATTCTTCTAAAATATTCTTCCAATATATGCTCTCAAATATTCTTCCAAAATATGCTCTCAAATATTCTTCTAAAATATTCTTTCAAAATATGCTCTCAAATATTCTTCTAAAATATTCTTCCAAAATATGCTCCCAAATATTCTTCCAAAATATTCTTCCAAAATATGCTCTCAAATATTCTTCTAAAATATTCTTCCAAAATATGCTCTCAAATATTCTTCCAAAATATACTCTCAAATATTCTTCTAATATATTCTTTCAAAATATGCTCTCAAATATTCTTCTAAAATATTCTTCCAAAATATGCTCTCAAATATTCTTCTAAAATATTCTTCCAAAATATGCTCTCAAATATTCTTCTAAAATATTCTTCCAAAATATGCTCTAAAATATTCTTCTAAAATATTTTTCCAATATATGCTCTCAAATATTCTTCCAAAATATGCTCTCAAATATTCTTCTAAAATATTCTTCCAATATATGCTCTCAAATATTCTTCCAAAATATGCTCTCAAATATTCTTCTAAAATATTCTTCCAAAATATGCTCTCAAATAATCTTCCAAAATATGCTCTCAAATATTCTTCTAAAATATTTTTCCAAAATATGCTCTCAAATATTCTTCTAAAATATTCTTCCAAAATATGCTCTCAAATATTCTTCTAAAATATTCTTCCAAAATATGCTCTCAAATATTCTTCTAAAATATTCTTCCAAAATATGCTCTCAAATATTCTTCTAAAATATTCTTCCAAAATATGCTCTCAAATATTCTACTAAAATATGCTCTCAAATATTCTTCTAAAATATTCTTCCAAAATATGCTCTCAAATATTCTTCCAAAATATGCTCTCAAATATTCTTCCAAAATATGCCCTCAAATATTCTTCCAAAATATGCTCTCAAATATTCTTCTAAAATATTCTTCCAAAATATGCTCTCAAATATTCTTCTAAAATATTCTTCCAAAATATGCTCTCAAATATTCTTCTAAAATATTCTTCCAAAATAAGCTCTCAAATATTCTTCCAAAAAATGCTCTCAAATATTCTTCTAAAATATTCTTCCAATATACTCTCAAATATTCTTCCAAAATATGCTCTCAAATATTCTTCTAAAATATTCTTCCCATATATGCTCTCAAATATTCTTCCAAAAAACGCTCTCAAATATTCTTCTAAAATATTCTTCCAATATACACTCAAATATTCTTCCAAAATATGCTCTCAAATATTCTTCTAAAATATTCTTCCAAAATATGCTCTCAAATATTCTTCTAAAATATTCTTCCAATATATGCTCTCAAATATTCTTCCAAAATATGCTCTCAAATATTCTTCTAAAATATTCTTCCAAAATATGCTCTCAAATATTCTTCTAAAATATTCTTCCAAAATATGCTCTCAAATATTCTTCTAAAATATTCTTCCAAAATATGCTCTCAAATATTCTTCCAAAATATGCTCTCAAATATTCTTCTAAAATATTCTTCCAAAATATGCTCTCAAATATTCTTCCAAAATAGGCTCTCAAATATTCTTCTAAAAAATTCTTCCAAAATATGCTCTCAAATATTCTTCTAAAATATTCTTCCAAAATATGCTCTCAAATATTCTTCCAAAATATGCTCTCAAATATTCTTCTAAAATATTCTTCCAAAATATGCTCTCAAATATTCTTCAAAAATATTCTTCCAAAATATGCTCTCAAATATTCTTCTAAAATATTCTTCCAAAATATGCTCTCAAGTATTCTTCTAAAATATTCTTCCAATATATGCTCTCAAATATTCTTCCAAAATATGCTCTCAAATATTCTTCTAAAATATTCTTCCAAAATATGCTCTCAAATATTCTTCTAAAATATTCTTCCAAAATATGCTCTCAAATATTCTTCTAAAATATTCTTCCAAAATATGCTCTTAAATAATCTTCTAAAATATTCTTCCAAAATATGCTCTCAAATATTCCTCTAAAATATTCTTCCATAATATGCTCTCAAATATTCTTCCAAAATAGGCTCTCAAATATTCTTCCAATATATGCTCTCAAATATTCTTCTAAAATATTCTTCCAAAAAATGCTCTCAAATATTCTTCCAATATATGCTCTCAAATATTCTTCTAAAATATTCTTCCAAAATATGCTCTCAAATATTCTTCTAAAATATTCTTCCAAAATATGCTCTCAAATATTTTTCTAAAATATTCTTCCAAAATATGCTCTCAAATATTCTTCCAAAATATGCTCTCAAATATTCTTCCAAAATATGCTCTCAAATTTTCTTCTAAAATATTCTTCCAAAATATGATCTCAAATATTCTTCCAAAATATGCTCTCAAATATTTTTCTAAAATATTCTTCCAAAATATGCTCTCAAATATTCTTCTAAAATATTCTTCCAGAATATGCTCTCAAATATTCTTCTAAAATATTCTTCCAAAATATGCTCTCAAATATTCTTCTAAAATATTCTTCCAAAATATGCTCTCAAATATTCTTCTAAAATATTCTTCCAAAATATGCTCTCAAATATTCTTCTAAAATATTCTTCCAAAATATGCTCTCAAATATTCTTCTAAAATATACTTCCAAAATATGCTCTCAAATATTCTTCTAAAATATTCTTCCAAAATATGCTCTCAAATATTCTTCTAAAATATTCTTCCAAAATATGCTCTCAAACATTCATCTAAAATATTCTTCCAAAATATGCTCTCAAATATGCTTCTAAAATATTATTCCAAAATATGCTCTCAAATATTCTTCCAAAATATGCTCTCAAATATTCTTCTAAAATATTCTTCCAAAATATGCTCTCAAATATTCTTCTAAAATATTCTTCCAAAATATGCTCTCAAATATTCTTCTAAAATATTCTTCCAAAATATGCTCTCAAATATTCTTCTAAAATATTCTTCCAAAATATGCTCTCAAATATTCTTCTAAAATATTCTTCCAAAATATGCTCTCAAATATTCTTCGAAAATATGCTCTCAAATATTCTTCTAAAATATTCTTCCAAAATATGCTCTCAAATATTCTTCCAAAATATGCTCTCAAATATTCTTCTAAAATATTCTTCCAAAATATGCTCTCAAATATTCTTCCAAAATATGCTCTCAAATATTCTTCCAAAATATGCTCTCAAATTTTCTTCTAAAATATTCTTCCAAAATATGATCTCAAATATTCTTCCAAAATATGCTCTCAAATATTCTTCTAAAATATTCTTCCAAAATATGCTCTTAAATAATCTTCTAAAATATTCTTCCAAAATATGCTCTCAAATATTCCTCTAAAATATTCTTCCATAATATGCTCTCAAATATTTTTCCAAAATAGGCTCTCAAATATTCTTCCAATATATGCTCTCAAATATTCTTCTAAAATATTCTTCCAAAAAATGCTCTAAATATTCTTCCAATATATGCTCTCAAATATTCTTCTAAAATATTCTTCCAAAATATGCTCTCAAATATTCTTCTAAAATATTCTTCCAAAATATGCTCTCAAATATTTTTCTAAAATATTCTTCCAAAATATGCTCTCAAATACTCTTCCAAAATATGCTCTCAAATATTCTTCCAAAATATGCTCTCAAATTTTCTTCTAAAATATTCTTCCAAAATATGATCTCAAATATTCTTCCAAAATATGCTCTCAAATATTTTTCTAAAATATTCTTCCAAAATATGCTCTCAAATATTCTTCTAAAATATTCTTCCAGAATATGCTCTCAAATATTCTTCTAAAATATTCTTCCAAAATATGCTCTCAAATATTCTTCTAAAATATTCTTCCAAAATATGCTCTCAAATATTCTTCTAAAATATTCTTCCAAAATATGCTCTCAAATATTCTTCTAAAATATTCTTCCAAAATATGCTCTCAAATATTCTTCTAAAATATTCTTCCAAAATATGCTCTCAAATATTCTTCTAAAATATTCTTCCAAAATATGCTCTCAAATATTCTTCTAAAATATTCTTCCAAAATATGCTCTCAAATATTCATCTAAAATATTCTTCCAAAATATGCTCTCAAATATTCTTCTAAAATATTATTCCAAAATATGCTCTCAAATATTCTTCCAAAATATGCTCTCAAATATTCTTCTAAAATATTCTTCCAAAATATGCTCTCAAATTTTCTTCTAAAATATTCTTCCAAAATATGCTCTCAAATATTCTTCTAAAATATTCTTCCAAAATATGCTCTCAAATATTCTTCTAAAATATTCTTCCAAAATATGCTCTCAAATATTCTTCTAAAATATTCTTCCAAAATATGCTCTCAAATATTCTTCTAAAATATGCTCTCAAATATTCTTCTAAAATATTCTTCCAAAATATGCTCTCAAATATTCTTCCAAAATATGCTCTCAAATATTCTTCTAAAATATTCTTCCAAAATATGCTCTCAAATATTCTTTTAAAATATTCTTCCAAAATATGCTCTCAAATATTCTTCCAAAATAGGCTCTCAAATATTCTTCCAATATATGCTCTCAAATATTCTTCCAAAATATGCTCTCAAATATTCTTCTAAAATATGCTCTCAAATATTCTTCTAAAATATTCTTCCAAAATATGCTCTCAAATATTCTTCCAAAATATGCTCTCAAATATTCTTCTAAAATATTCTTCCAAAATATGCTCTCAAATAATCTTCTAAAATATTCTTCCAAAATATGCTCTCAAATATTCTTCTAAAATATTCTTCCAAAATATGCTCTCAAATATTCTTCCAAAATAGGCTCTCAAATATTCTTCCAATATATGCTCTCAAATATTCTTCCAAAATATGCTCTCAAATATTCTTCCAAATTATGCTCTCAAATATTCTTCTAAAATATTCTTCCAAAATATGCTCTCAAATATTCTTCCAAAATAGGCTCTCAAATATTCTTCCAATATATGCTCTCAAATATTCTTCTAAAATATTCTTCCAAAATATGCTCTCAAATATTCTTCTAAAATATTCTTCCAAAATATGCTCTCAAATATTCTTCTAAAATATTCTTCCAAAATATGCTCTCAAATATTTTTCTAAAATATTCTTCCAAAATATGCTCTCAAATATTCTTCCAAAATATGCTCTCAAATATTCTTCCAAAATATGCTCTCAAATTTTCTTCTAAAATATTCTTCCAAAATATGATCTCAAATATTCTTCCAAAATATGCTCTCAAATATTTTTCTAAAATATTCTTCCAAAATATGCTCTCAAATATTCTTCTAAAATATTCTTCCAGAATATGCTCTCAAATATTCTTCTAAAATATTCTTCCAAAATATGCTCTCAAATATTCTTCTAAAATATTCTTCCAAAATATGCTCTCAAATATTCTTCTAAAATATTCTTCCAAAATATGCTCTCAAATATTCTTCTAAAATATTCTTCCAAAATATGCTCTCAAATATTCTTCTAAAATATTCTTCCAAAATATGCTCTCAAATATTCTTCTAAAATATTCTTCCAAAATATGCTCTCAAATATTCTTCTAAAATATTCTTCCAAAATATGCTCTCAAACATTCATCTAAAATATTCTTCCAAAATATGCTCTCAAATATTCTTCTAAAATATTATTCCAAAATATGCTCTCAAATATTCTTCCAAAATATGCTCTCAAATATTCTTCTAAAATATTCTTCCAAAATATGCTCTCAAATATTCTTCTAAAATATTCTTCCAAAATATGCTCTCAAATATTCTTCTAAAATATTCTTCCAAAATATGCTCTCAAATATTCTTCTAAAATATTCTTCCAAAATATGCTCTCAAATATTCTTCTAAAATATTCTTCCAAAATATGCTCTCAAATATTCTTCTAAAATATGCTCTCAAATATTCTTCTAAAATATTCTTCCAAAATATGCTCTCAAATATTCTTCCAAAATATGCTCTCAAATATTCTTCTAAAATATTCTTCCAAAATATGCTCTCAAATATTCTTCCAAAATATGCTCTCAAATATTCTTCCAAAATATGCTCTCAAATTTTCTTCTAAAATATTCTTCCAAAATATGATCTCAAATATTCTTCCAAAATATGCTCTCAAATATTCTTCTAAAATATTCTTCCAAAATATGCTCTTAAATAATCTTCTAAAATATTCTTCCAAAATATGCTCTCAAATATTCCTCTAAAATATTCTTCCATAATATGCTCTCAAATATTTTTCCAAAATAGGCTCTCAAATATTCTTCCAATATATGCTCTCAAATATTCTTCTAAAATATTCTTCCAAAAAATGCTCTAAATATTCTTCCAATATATGCTCTCAAATATTCTTCTAAAATATTCTTCCAAAATATGCTCTCAAATATTCTTCTAAAATATTCTTCCAAAATATGCTCTCAAATATTTTTCTAAAATATTCTTCCAAAATATGCTCTCAAATATTCTTCCAAAATATGCTCTCAAATATTCTTCCAAAATATGCTCTCAAATTTTCTTCTAAAATATTCTTCCAAAATATGATCTCAATTATTCTTCCAAAATATGCTCTCAAATATTTTTCTAAAATATTCTTCCAAAATATGCTCTCAAATATTCTTCTAAAATATTCTTCCAGAATATGCTCTCAAATATTCTTCTAAAATATTCTTCCAAAATATGCTCTCAAATATTCTTCTAAAATATTCTTCCAAAATATGCTCTCAAATATTCTTCTAAAATATTCTTCCAAAATATGCTCTCAAATATTCTTCTAAAATATTCTTCCAAAATATGCTCTCAAATATTCTTCTAAAATATTCTTCCAAAATATGCTCTCAAATATTCTTCTAAAATATTCTTCCAAAATATGCTCTCAAATATTCTTCTAAAATATTCTTCCAAAATATGCTCTCAAATATTCATCTAAAATATTCTTCCAAAATATGCTCTCAAATATTCTTCTAAAATATTATTCCAAAATATGCTCTCAAATATTCTTCCAAAATATGCTCTCAAATATTCTTCTAAAATATTCTTCCAAAATATGCTCTCAAATTTTCTTCTAAAATATTCTTCCAAAATATGCTCTCAAATATTCTTCTAAAATATTCTTCCAAAATATGCTCTCAAATATTCTTCTAAAATATTCTTCCAAAATATGCTCTCAAATATTCTTCTAAAATATTCTTCCAAAATATGCTCTCAAATATTCTTCTAAAATATGCTCTCAAATATTCTTCTAAAATATTCTTCCAAAATATGCTCTCAAATATTCTTCCAAAATATGCTCTCAAATATTCTTCTAAAATATTCTTCCAAAATATGCTCTCAAATATTCTTCCAAAATATGCTCTCAAATATTCTTCCAAAATATGCTCTCAAATTTTCTTCTAAAATATTCTTCCAAAATATGATCTCAAATATTCTTCCAAAATATGCTCTCAAATATTCTTCTAAAATATTCTTCCAAAATATGCTCTTAAATAATCTTCTAAAATATTCTTCCAAAATATGCTCTCAAATATTCCTCTAAAATATTCTTCCATAATATGCTCTCAAATATTTTTCCAAAATAGGCTCTCAAATATTCTTCCAATATATGCTCTCAAATATTCTTCTAAAATATTCTTCCAAAAAATGCTCTAAATATTCTTCCAATATATGCTCTCAAATATTCTTCTAAAATATTCTTCCAAAATATGCTCTCAAATATTCTTCTAAAATATTCTTCCAAAATATGCTCTCAAATATTTTTCTAAAATATTCTTCCAAAATATGCTCTCAAATATTCTTCCAAAATATGCTCTCAAATATTCTTCCAAAATATGCTCTCAAATTTTCTTCTAAAATATTCTTCCAAAATATGATCTCAATTATTCTTCCAAAATATGCTCTCAAATATTTTTCTAAAATATTCTTCCAAAATATGCTCTCAAATATTCTTCTAAAATATTCTTCCAGAATATGCTCTCAAATATTCTTCTAAAATATTCTTCCAAAATATGCTCTCAAATATTCTTCTAAAATATTCTTCCAAAATATGCTCTCAAATATTCTTCTAAAATATTCTTCCAAAATATGCTCTCAAATATTCTTCTAAAATATTCTTCCAAAATATGCTCTCAAATATTCTTCTAAAATATTCTTCCAAAATATGCTCTCAAATATTCTTCTAAAATATTCTTCCAAAATATGCTCTCAAATATTCTTCTAAAATATTCTTCCAAAATATGCTCTCAAATATTCATCTAAAATATTCTTCCAAAATATGCTCTCAAATATTCTTCTAAAATATTATTCCAAAATATGCTCTCAAATATTCTTCCAAAATATGCTCTCAAATATTCTTCTAAAATATTCTTCCAAAATATGCTCTCAAATTTTCTTCTAAAATATTCTTCCAAAATATGCTCTCAAATATTCTTCTAAAATATTCTTCCAAAATATGCTCTCAAATATTCTTCTAAAATATTCTTCCAAAATATGCTCTCAAATATTCTTCTAAAATATTCTTCCAAAATATGCTCTCAAATATTCTTCTAAAATATGCTCTCAAATATTCTTCTAAAATATTCTTCCAAAATATGCTCTCAAATATTCTTCCAAAATATGCTCTCAAATATTTTTCTAAAATATTCTTCCAAAATATGCTCTCAAATATTCTTCTAAAATATTCTTCCAAAATATGCTCTCAAATATTCTTCCAAAATAGGCTCTCAAATATTCTTCCAATATATGCTCTCAAATATTCTTCCAAAATATGCTCTCAAATATTCTTCTAAAATATGCTCTCAAATATTCTTCTAAAATATTCTTCCAAAATATGCTCTCAAATATTCTTCCAAAATATGCTCTCAAATATTCTTCTAAAATATTCTTCCAAAATATGCTCTCAAATAATCTTCTAAAATATTCTTCCAAAATATGCTCTCAAATATTCTTCTAAAATATTCTTCCAAAATATGCTCTCAAATATTCTTCCAAAATAGGCTCTCAAATATTCTTCCAATATATGCTCTCAAATATTCTTCCAAAATATGCTCTCAAATATTCTTCCAAATTATGCTCTCAAATATTCTTCTAAAATATTCTTCCAAAATATGCTCTCAAATATTCTTCCAAAATAGGCTCTCAAATATTCTTCCAATATATGCTCTCAAATATTCTTCTAAAATATTCTTCCAAAATATGCTCTCAAATATTCTTCTAAAATATTCTTCCAAAATATGCTCTCAAATATTCTTCTAAAATATTCTTCCAAAATATGCTCTCAAATATTCTTCTAAAATATTCTTTCAAAATATGCTCTCAAATATTCTTCTAAAATATTATTCCAAAATATGATCTCAAATATTCTTCTAAAATATTCTTCCAAAATATGCTCTCAAATATTCTTCCAAAATATGCTCTCAAATATTCTTCCAAAATATGCTCTCAAATATTCTTCTAAAATATTCTTCCAAAATATGCTCTCAAATATTCTTCTAAAATATTCTTCCAAAATATGCTCTCAAATATTCTTCCAAAATATGCTCTCAAATATTCTTCTAAAATATTCTTCCAAAATATGCTCTCAAATATTCTTCTAAAATATTCTTCCAAAATATGCTCTCAAATATTCTTCCAAAATAGGCTCTCAAATATTCTTCCAATATATGCTCTCAAATATTCTTACAAAATATGCTCTCAAATATTCTTCTAAAATATGCTCTCAAATATTCTTCTAAAATATTCTTCCAAAATATGCTCTCAAATATTCTTCCAAAATATGCTCTCAAATATTCTTCTAAAATATTCTTCCAAAATATGCTCTCAAATAATCTTCTAAAATATTCTTCCAAAATATGCTCTCAAATATTCTTCTAAAATATTCTTCCAAAATATGCTCTCAAATATTCTTCCAAAATAGGCTCTCAAATATTCTTCCAATATATGCTCTCAAATATTCTTCCAAAATATGCTCTCAAATATTCTTCCAAATTATGCTCTCAAATATTCTTCTAAAATATTCTTCCAAAATATGCTCTCAAATATTCTTCCAAAATAGGCTCTCAAATATTCTTCCAATATATGCTCTCAAATATTCTTCTAAAATATTCTTCCAAAATATGCTCTCAAATATTCTTCTAAAATATTCTCCCAAAATATGCCCTCAAATATTCTTCTAAAATATTCTTCCAAAATATGCTCTCAAATATTCTTCTAAAATATTCTTTCAAAATATGCTCTCAAATATTCTTCTAAAATATTATTCCAAAATATGATCTCAAATATTCTTCTAAAATATTCTTCCAAAATATGCTCTCAAATATTCTTCCAAAATATGCTCTCAAATATTCTTCCAAAATATGCTCTCAAATATTCTTCTAAAATATTCTTCCAAAATATGCTCTCAAATATTCTTCTAAAATATTCTTCCAAAATATGCTCTCAAATATTCTTCTAAAATATTCTTCCAAAATATGCTCTCAAATATTCTTCTAAAATATTCTTCCAAAATATGCTCTCAAATATTCTTCTAAAATATTCTTCCAAAATATGCTCTCAAATATTCTTCTAAAATATTCTTCCAAAATATGCTCTCAAATATTCTTCTAAAATATTCTTCCAAAATATGCTCTCAAATATTCTTCTAAAATATGCTCTCAAATATTCTTCTAAAATATTCTTCCAAAATATGCTCTCAAATATTCTTCTAAAATATTCTTCCAAAATATGCTCTCAAATATTCTTCTAAAATATTCTTCCAAAATATGCTCTCAAATATTCTTCCAAAATAGGCTCTCAAATATTCTTCTAAAATATTCTTCCAAAATATGCTCTGAAATATTCTTCCAAAATATGCTCTCAAATATTCTTCTAAAATATTCTTCCAAAATATGCTCTGAAATATTCTTCCAAAATATGCTCTCAAATATTCTTCTAAAATATTCTTCCAAAATATGCTCTCAAATATTCTTCTAAAATATTCTTCCAAAATATGCTCTCAAATATTCTTCTAAAATATTCTTTTAAATATTTGATAGCATATTTTGGAAGAATATTTAAGAAGAATATTTGAGAGCATATTTTGGAAGAATATTTTAAAATATTCTTCCAAAATATGCTCTCAAATATTCTTCTAAAATATTCTTCCAAAATATGCTCTCAAATATTCTTCCAAAATAGGCTCTCAAATATTCTTCTAAAATATTCTTCCAAAATATGCTCTCAAATATTCTTCCAAAATATGTTCTCAAATATTCTTCTAAAATATTCTTCCAAAATATGCTCTCAAATATTCTTCTAAAATATTCTTCCCAAATATGCTCTCAAATATTCTTCTAAATTATTCTTCCAAAATATGCTCTCAAATATTCTTCTAAAATATTCTTCCAAAATATGCTCTCAAATATTCTTCCAAAATATGCTCTCAAATATTCTTCCAAAATATGCTCTCAAATATTCTTCGAATATATGCTCTCAAATATTCTTCTAAAATATTCTTCCAAAATATGCTCTCAAATATTCTTCTAAAATATTCTTCCAAAATATGCTCTTAAGTAATCTTCTAAAATATTCTTCCAAAATATGCTCTCAAATATTCCTCTAAAATATTCTTCCATAATATGCTCTCAAATATTCTTCCAAAATAGGCTCTCAAATATTCTTCCAATATATGCTCTCAAATATTCTTCTAAAATATTCTTCCAAAAAATGCTCTCAAATATTCTTCCAATATATGCTCTCAAATATTCTTCTAAAATATTCTTCCAAAATATGCTCTCAAATATTCTTCTAAAATATTCTTCCAAAATATGCTCTCAAATATTTTTCTAAAATATTCTTCCAAAATATGCTCTCAAATATTCTTCCAAAATATGCTCTCAAATATTCTTCCAAAATACGCTCTCAAATTTTCTTCTAAAATATTCTTCCAAAATATGATCTCAAATATTCTTCCAAAATATGCTCTCAAATATTTTTCTAAAATATTCTTCCAAAATATGCTCTCAAATATTCTTCTAAAATATTCTTCCAGAATATGCACTCAAATATTCTTCTAAAATATTCTTCCAAAATATGCTCTCAAATATTCTTCTAAAATATTCTTCCAAAATATGCTCTCAAATATTCTTCTAAAATATTCTTCCAAAATATGCTCTCAAATATTCTTCTAAAATATTCTTCCAAAATATGCTCTCAAATATTCTTCTAAAATATTCTTCCAAAATATGCTCTCAAATATTCTTCTAAAATATTCTTCCAAAATATGCTCTCAAATATTCTTCTAAAATATTCTTCCAAAATATGCTCTCAAATATTCATCTAAAATATTCTTCCAAAATATGCTCTCAAATATTCTTCTAAAATATTATTCCAAAATATGCTCTCAAATATTCTTCCAAAATATGCTCTCAAATATGCTTCTAAAATATTCTTCCAAAATATGCTCTCAAATATTCTTCTAAAATATTCTTCCAAAATATGCTCTCAAATATTCTTCTAAAATATTCTTCCAAAATATGCTCTCAAATATTCTTCTAAAATATTCTTCCAAAATATGCTCTCAAATATTCTTCTAAAATATTCTTCCAAAATATGCTCTCAAATATTCATCTAAAATATTCTTCCAAAATATGCTCTCAAATATTCTTCTAAAATATGCTCTCAAATATTCTTCTAAAATATTTTTCCAAAATATGCTCTCAAATATTCTTCCAAAATATGCTCTCAAATATTCTTCTAAAATATTCTTCCAAAATATGCTCTCAAATATTCTTCCAAAATATGCTCTCAAATATTCTTCTAAAATATTCTTCCAAAATATGCTCTCAAATATTCTTCTAAAATATTCTTCCAAAATATGCTCTCAAATATTCATCTAAAATATTCTTCCAAAATATGCTCTCAAATATTCATCTAAAATATTCTTCCAAAATATGCTCTCAAATATTCTTCTAAAATATGCTCTCAAATATTCTTCTAAAATATTCTTCCAAAATATGCTCTCAAATATTCTTCTAAAATATTCTTCCAAAATATGCTCTCAAATATTCTTCTAAAATATTCTTCCAAAATATGCTCTCAAATATTCTTCTAAAATATTCTTCCAAAATATGCTCTCAAATATTCTTCTAAAATATTCTTCCAAAATATGCTCTCAAATATTCTTCTAAAATATTCTTCCAAAATATGCTCTCAAATATTCTTCTAAAATATTCTTCCAAAATATGCTCTCAAATATTCTTCTAAAATATTCTTCCAAAATATGCTCTCAAATATTCATCTAAAATATTCTTCCAAAATATGCTCTCAAATATTCTTCTAAAATATTATTCCAAAATATGCTCTCAAATATTCTTCCAAAATATGCTCTCAAATATTCTTCTAAAATATTCTTCCAAAATATGCTCTCAAATTTTCTTCTAAAATATTCTTCCAAAATATGCTCTCAAATATTCTTCTAAAATATTCTTCCAAAATATGCTCTCAAATATTCTTCTAAAATATTCTTTCAAAATATGCTCTCAAATATTCTTCTAAAATATTATTCCAAAATATGATCTCAAATATTCTTCTAAAATATTCTTCCAAAATATGCTCTCAAATATTCTTCCAACATATGCTCTCAAATATTCTTCCAAAATATGCTCTCAAATATTCTTCTAAAATATTCTTCCAAAATATGCTCTCAAATATTCTTCTAAAATATTCTTCCAAAATATGCTCTCAAATATTCTTCTAAAATATTCTTCCAAAATATGCTCTCAAATATTCTTCTAAAATATTCTTCCAAAATATGCTCTCAAATATTCTTCTAAAATATTCTTCCAAAATATGCTCTCAAATATTCTTCTAAAATATTCTTCCAAAATATGCACTCAAATATTCTTCTAAAATATTCTTCCAAAATATGCTCTCAAATATTCTTCTAAAATATGCTCTCAAATATTCTTCTAAAATATTCTTCCAAAATATGCTCTCAAATATTCTTCTAAAATATTCTTCCAAAATATGCTCTCAAATATTCTTCTAAAATATTCTTCCAAAATATGCTCTCAAATATTCTTCCAAAATAGGCTCTCAAATATTCTTCTAAAATATTCTTCCAAAATATGCTCTCAAATATTCTTCTAAAATATTCTTCCAAAATATGCTCTCAAATATTCTTCTAAAATATTCTTCCAAAATATGCTCTCAAATATTCTTCTAAAATATTCTTCCAAAATATGCTCTCAAATATTCTTCTAAAATATTCTTCCAAAATATGCTCTCAAACATTCATCTAAAATATTCTTCCAAAATATGCTCTCAAATATTCTTCTAAAATATTATTCCAAAATATGCTCTCAAATATTCTTCCAAAATATGCTCTCAAATATTCTTCTAAAATATTCTTCCAAAATATGCTCTCAAATATTCTTCTAAAATATTCTTCCAAAATATGCTCTCAAATATTCTTCTAAAATATGCTCTCAAATATTCTTCTAAAATATTCTTCCAAAATATGCTCTCAAATATTCTTCCAAAATATGCTCTCAAATATTCTTCTAAAATATTCTTCCAAAATATGCTCTCAAATATTCTTCCAAAATATGCTCTCAAATATTCTTCCAAAATATGCTCTCAAATTTTCTTCTAAAATATTCTTCCAAAATATGATCTCAAATATTCTTCCAAAATATGCTCTCAAATATTCTTCTAAAATATTCTTCCAAAATATGCTCTTAAATAATCTTCTAAAATATTCTTCCAAAATATGCTCTCAAATATTCCTCTAAAATATTCTTCCATAATATGCTCTCAAATATTTTTCCAAAATAGGCTCTCAAATATTCTTCCAATATATGCTCTCAAATATTGTTCTAAAATATTCTTCCAAAAAATGCTCTCAAATATTCTTCCAATATATGCTCTCAAATATTCTTCTAAAATATTCTTCCAAAATATGCTCTCAAATATTCTTCTAAAATATTCTTCCAAAATATGCTCTCAAATATTTTTCTAAAATATTCTTCCAAAATATGCTCTCAAATATTGTTCCAAAATATGCTCTCAAATATTCTTCCAAAATATGCTCTCAAATTTTCTTCTAAAATATTCTTCCAAAATATGATCTCAAATATTCTTCCAATATATGCTCTCAAATATTTTTCTAAAATATTCTTCCAAAATATGCTCTCAAATATTCTTCTAAAATATTCTTCCAGAATATGCTCTCAAATATTCTTCTAAAATATTCTTCCAAAATATGCTCTCAAATATTCTTCTAAAATATTCTTCCAAAATATGCTCTCAAATATTCTTCTAAAATATTCTTCCAAAATATGCTCTCAAATATTCTTCTAAAATATTCTTCCAAAATATGCTCTCAAATATTCTTCTAAAATATTCTTCCAAAATATGCTCTCAAATATTCTTCTAAAATATTCTTCCAAAATATGCTCTCAAATATTCTTCTAAAATATTCTTCCAAAATATGCTCTCAAATATTCATCTAAAATATTCTTCCAAAATATGCTCTCAAATATTCTTCTAAAATATTATTCCAAAATATGCTCTCAAATATTCTTCCAAAATATGCTCTCAAATATTCTTCTAAAATATTCTTCCAAAATATGCTCTCAAATTTTCTTCTAAAATATTCTTCCAAAATATGCTCTCAAATATTCTTCTAAAATATTCTTCCAAAATATGCTCTCAAATATTCTTCTAAAATATTCTTCCAAAATATGCTCTCAAATATTCTTCTAAAATATTCTTCCAAAATATGCTCTCAAATATTCTTCTAAAATATGCTCTCAAATATTCTTCTAAAATATTCTTCCAAAATATGCTCTCAAATATTCTTCCAAAATATGCTCTCAAATATTCTTCTAAAATATTCTTCCAAAATATGCTCTCAAATATTCTTCTAAAATATTCTTCCAAAATATGCTCTCAAATATTCTTCCAAAATAGGCTCTCAAATATTCTTCCAATATATGCTCTCAAATATTCTTCCAAAATATGCTCTCAAATATTCTTCTAAAATATGCTCTCAAATATTCTTCTAAAATATTCTTCCAAAATATGCTCTCAAATATTCTTCCAAAATATGCTCTCAAATATTCTTCTAAAATATTCTTCCAAAATATGCTCTCAAATAATCTTCTAAAATATTCTTCCAAAATATGCTCTCAAATATTCTTCTAAAATATTCTTCCAAAATATGCTCTCAAATATTCTTCCAAAATAGGCTCTCAAATATTCTTCCAATATATGCTCTCAAATATTCTTCCAAAATATGCTCTCAAATATTCTTCCAAATTATGCTCTCAAATATTCTTCTAAAATATTCTTCCAAAATATGCTCTCAAATATTCTTCCAAAATAGGCTCTCAAATATTCTTCCAATATATGCTCTCAAATATTCTTCTAAAATATTCTTCCAAAATATGCTCTCAAATATTCTTCTAAAATATTCTTCCAAAATATGCTCTCAAATATTCTTCTAAAATATTCTTCCAAAATATGCTCTCAAATATTCTTCTAAAATATTCTTTCAAAATATGCTCTCAAATATTCTTCTAAAATATTATTCCAAAATATGATCTCAAATATTCTTCTAAAATATTCTTCCAAAATATGCTCTCAAATATTCTTCCAAAATATGCTCTCAAATATTCTTCCAAAATATGCTCTCAAATATTCTTCTAAAATATTCTTCCAAAATATGCTCTCAAATATTCTTCTAAAATATTCTTCCAAAATATGCTCTCAAATATTCTTCTAAAATATTCTTCCAAAATATGCTCTCAAATATTCTTCTAAAATATTCTTCCAAAATATGCTCTCAAATATTCTTCTAAAATATTCTTCCAAAATATGCTCTCAAATATTCTTCTAAAATATTCTTCCAAAATATGCTCTCAAATATTCTTCTAAAATATGCTCTCAAATATTCTTCTAAAATATTCTTCCAAAATATGCTCTCAAATATTCTTCTAAAATATTCTTCCAAAATATGCTCTCAAATATTCTTCTAAAATATTCTTCCAAAATATGCTCTCAAATATTCTTCCAAAATAGGCTCTCAAATATTCTTCTAAAATATTCTTCCAAAATATGCTCTGAAATATTCTTCCAAAAT
Organism: Sepioteuthis lessoniana; assembly: GCA_963585895.1. Lineage (NCBI taxonomy): Eukaryota > Metazoa > Mollusca > Cephalopoda > Myopsida > Loliginidae > Sepioteuthis > Sepioteuthis lessoniana. Next base: position 19,673,833 of record OY757943.1, read on the forward strand.
ATGCTCTCAAATATTCTTCTGAAATATTCTTCCAAAATATGCTCTGAAATATTCTTCCAAAATATGCTCTCAAATATTCTTCTAAAATATTCTTCCAAAATATGCTCTCAAATATTCTTCTAAAATATTCTTCCAAAATATGCTCTCAAATATTCTTCTAAAATATTCTTCCAAAATATGCTCTCAAATATTCTTCTAAAATATTCTTCCAAAATATGCTCTCAAATATTCTTCTAAAATATTCTTCCAAAATATGCTCTCAAATATTCTTCTAAAATATTCTTCCAAAATATGCTCTCAAATATTCTTCTAAAATATTCTTTTAAATATTTGATAGCATATTTTGGAAGAATATTTAAGAAGAATATTTGAGAGCATATTTTGGAAGAATATTTTAAAATATTCTTCCAAAATATGCTCTCAAATATTCTTCTAAAATATGCTCTCAAATATTCTTCTAAAATATTCTTCCAAAATATGCTCTCAAATATTCTTCCAAAATAGGCTCTCAAATATTCTTCTAAAATATTCTTCCAAAATATGCTCTCAAATATTCTTCCAAAATATGTTCTCAAATATTCTTCTAAAATATTCTTCCAAAATATGCTCTCAAATATTCTTCTAAAATATTCTTCCCAAATATGCTCTCAAATATTCTTCTAAATTATTCTTCCAAAATATGCTCTCAAATATTCTTCTAAAATATTCTTCCAAAATATGCTCTCAAATATTCTTCCAAAATATGCTCTCAAATATTCTTCCAAAATATGCTCTCAAATATTCTTCGAATATATGCTCTCAAATATTCTTCTAAAATATTCTTCCAAAATATGCTCTCAAATATTCTTCTGAAATATTCTTCCAAAATATGCTCTTAAGTAATCTTCTAAAATATTCTTCCAAAATATGCTCTCAAATATTCCTCTAAAATATTCTTCCATAATATGCTCTCAAATATTCTTCCAAAATAGGCTCTCAAATATTCTTCCAATATATGCTCTCAAATATTCTTCTAAAATATTCTTCCAAAAAATGCTCTCAAATATTCTTCCAATATATGCTCTCAAATATTCTTCTAAAATATTCTTCCAAAATATGCTCTCAAATATTCTTCTAAAATATTCTTCCAAAATATGATCTCAAATATTTTTCTAAAATATTCTTCCAAAATATGCTCTCAAATATTCTTCCAAAATATGTTCTCATATATTCTTCCAAAATACGCTCTCAAATTTTCTTCTAAAATATTCTTCAAAAATATGATCTCAAATATTCTTCCAAAATATGCTCTCAAATATTTTTCTAAAATATTCTTCCAAAATATGCTCTCAAATATTCTTCTAAAATATTCTTCCAGAATATGCACTCAAATATTCTTCTAAAATATTCTTCCAAAATATGCTCTCAAATATTCTTCTAAAATATTCTTCCAAAATATGCTCTCAAATATTCTTCTAAAATATTCTTCCAAAATATGCTCTCAAATATTCTTCTAAAATATTCTTCCAAAATATGCTCTCAAATATTCTTCTAAAATATTCTTCCAAAATATGCTCTCAAATATTCTTCTAAAATATTCTTCCAAAATATGCTCTCAAATATTCTTCTAAAATATTCTTCCAAAATATGCTCTCAAATATTCATCTAAAATATTCTTCCAAAATATGCTCTCAAATATTCTTCTAAAATATTATTCCAAAATATGCTCTCAAATATTCTTCCAAAATATGCTCTCAAATATTCTTCTAAAATATTCTTCCAAAATATGCTCTCAAATATTCTTCTAAAATATTCTTCCAAAATATGCTCTCAAATATTCTTCTAAAATATTCTTCCAAAATATGCTCTCAAATATTCTTCTAAAATATTCTTCCAAAATATGCTCTCAAATATTCTTCTAAAATATGCTCTCAAATATTCTTCTAAAATATTTTTCCAAAATATGCTCTCAAATATTCTTCCAAAATATGCTCTCAAATATTCTTCTAAAATATTCTTCCAAAATATGCTCTCAAATATTCTTCCAAAATTGGCTCTCAAATATTCTTCCAATATATGCTCTCAAATATTCTTCTAAAATATTCTTCCAAAATATGCTCTCAAATATTCTTCTAAAATATTCTTCCAAATTATGCTCTCAAATATTCTTCTAAAATATTCTTCCAAAATATGCTCTCAAATATTCTTCCAAAATATGCTCTCAAATATTCTTCTAAAATATTCTTCCAAAATATGCTCTCAAATATTCTTCCAAAATTGGCTCTCAAATATTCTTCCAAAATATGCTCTCAAATATTCTTCTAAAATATTCTTTCAAAATATGCTCTCAAATATTCTTCTAAAATATTCTTCCAAAATATGCTCTCAAATATTCTTCTAAAATATTCTTCCAAAATATGCTCTCAAATATTCTTCCAAAATATGCTCTCAAATATTCTTCCAAAATATGCTCTCAAATATTCTTCTAAAATATTCTTCCAAAATATGCTCTCAAATATTCTTCTAAAATATTCTTCCAAAATATGCTCTCAAATATTCTTCTAAAATATTCTTCCAAAATATGCTCTCAAATATTCTTCTAAAATATTCTTCCAAAATATGCTCTCAAATATTCTTCTAAAATATTCTTCCAAAATATGCTCTCAAATATTCATCTAAAATATTCTTCCAAAATATGCTCTCAAATATTCATCTAAAATATTCTTCCAAAATATGCTCTCAAATATTCTTCTAAAATATGCTCTCAAATATTCTTCTAAAATATTCTTCCAAAATATGCTCTCAAATATTCTTCTAAAATATTCTTCCAAAATATGCTCTCAAATATTCATCTAAAATATTTTTCCAAAATATGCTCTCAAATATTCTTCTAAAATATGCTCTCAAATATTCTTCCAATATATGCTCTCAAATATTCTTCTAAAATATTCTTCCAAAATATGCTCTCAAATATTCTTCCAAAATAGGCTCTCAAATATTCTTCCAATATATGCTCTCAAATATTCTTCTAAAATATTCTTCCAAAATATGCTCTCAAATATTCTTCTAAAATATTCTTCCAAAATATGCTCTCAAATATTCTTCTAAAATATTCTTCCAAAATATGCTCTCAAATATTCTTCTAAAATATTCTTCCAAAATATGCTCTCAAATATTCTTCCAAAATAGGCTCTCAAATATTCTTCCAATATATGCTCTCAAATATTCTTCCAAAATATGCTCTCAAATATTCTTCCAAATTATGCTCTCAAATATTCTTCTAAAATATTCTTCCAAAATATGCTCTCAAATATTCTTCCAAAATAGGCTCTCAAATATTCTTCCAATATATGCTCTCAAATATTCTTCTAAAATATTCTTCCAAAATATGCTCTCAAATATTCTTCTAAAATATTCTTCCAAAATATGCTCTCAAATATTCTTCTAAAATATTCTTCCAAAATATGCTCTCAAATATTCTTCTAAAATATTCTTCCAAAATATGCTCTCAAATATTCTTCTAAAATATTCTTCCAAAATATGCTCTCAAATATTCTTCTAAAATATTCTTTCAAAATATGCTCTCAAATATTCTTCTAAAATATTCTTCCAAAATATGCTCTCAAATATTCTTCTAAAATATTCTTCCAAAATATGCTCTCAAATATTCTTCCAAAATATGCTCTCAAATATTCTTCTAAAATATTCTTCCAAAATATGCTCTCAAATATTCTTCTAAAATATTCTTCCAAAATATGCTCTCAAATATTCTTCTAAAATATTCTTCCAAAATATGCTCTCAAATATTCATCTAAAATATTTTTCCAAAATATGCTCTCAAATATTCTTCTAAAATATGCTCTCAACTATTCTTCTAAAATATTCTTCCAAAATATGCTCTCAAATATTCTTCCAAAATATGCTCTCAAATATTCTACTAAAATATTCTTCCAAAATATGCTCTCAAATATTCTTCTAAAATATTCTTCCAAAATATGCTCTCAAATATTCTTCTAAAATATTCTTCCAAAATATGCTCTCAAATATTCATCTAAAATATTCTTCCAAAATATGCTCTCAAATATTCATCTAAAATATTCTTCCAAAATATGCTCTCAAATATTCTTCCAAAATATGCTCTCAAATATTCTTCTAAAATATTCTTCCAAAATATGCTCTCAAATATTCTTCCAAAATATACTCTCAAATATTCTTCTAAAATATTCTTCCAAAATATGCTCTCAAATATTTTTCTAAAATATTCTTCCAAAATATGCTCTCAAATATTCTTCCAAAATATGCTCTCAAATATTCTTCTAAAATATTCTTCCAAAATATGCTCTTAAATAATCTTCTAACATATTCTTCCAAAATATGCCCTCAAATATTCTTCTAAAATATTCTTCCAAAATATGCTCTCAAATATTCTTACAAAATAGGCTCTCAAATATTCTTCCAATATATGCTCTCAAATATTCTTCTAAAATATTCTTCCAAAATATGCTCTCAAATATTCTTCTAAAATATTCTTCCAAAATATGCTCTCAAATATTCTTCTAAAATATTCTTCCAAAATATGCTCTCAAATATTCTTCTAAAATATTCTTCCAAAATATGCTCTGAAATATTCTTCCAAAATATGCTCTCAAATATTCTTCTGAAATATTCTTCCAAAATATGCTCTGAAATATTCTTCCAAAATATGCTCTCAAATATTCTTCTAAAATATTCTTCCAAAATATGCTCTCAAATATTCTTCTAAAATATTCTTCCAAAATATGCTCTCAAATATTCTTCTAAAATATTCTTTTAAATATTTGATAGCATATTTTGGAAGAATATTTAAGAAGAATATTTGAGAGCATATTTTGGAAGAATATTTTAAAATATTCTTCCAAAATATGCTCTCAAATATTCTTCTAAAATATGCTCTCAAATATTCTTCTAAAATATTCTTCCAAAATATGCTCTCAAATATTCTTCCAAAATAGGCTCTCAAATATTCTTCTAAAATATTCTTCCAAAATATGCTCTCAAATATTCTTCCAAAATATGTTCTCAAATATTCTTCTAAAATATTCTTCCAAAATATGCTCTCAAATATTCTTCTAAAATATTCTTCCCAAATATGCTCTCAAATATTCTTCTAAATTATTCTTCCAAAATATGCTCTCAAATATTCTTCTAAAATATTCTTCCAAAATATGCTCTCAAATATTCTTCCAAAATATGCTCTCAAATATTGTTCCAAAATATGCTCTCAAATATTCTTCGAATATATGCTCTCAAATATTCTTCTAAAATATTCTTCGAAGATATGCTCTCAAATATTCTTCTAAAATATTCTTCCAAAATATGCTCTTAAATAATCTTCTAAAATATTCTTCCAAAATATGCTCTCAAATATTCCTCTAAAATATTCTTCCATAATATGCTCTCAAATATTCTTCCAAAATAGGCTCTCAAATATTCTTCCAATATATGCTCTCAAATATTCTTCTAAAATATTCTTCCAAAAAATGCTCTCAAATATTCTTCCAATATATGCTCTCAAATATTCTTCTAAAATATTCTTCCAAAATATGCTCTCAAATATTCTTCTAAAATATTCTTCCAAAATATGCTCTCAAATATTTTTCTAAAATATTCTTCCAAAATATGCTCTCAAATATTCTTCCAAAATATGCTCTCAAATATTCTTCCAAAATATGCTCTCAAATTTTCTTCTAAAATATTCTTCCAAAATATGATCTCAAATATTCTTCCAAGATATGCTCTCAAATATTTTTCTAAAATATTCTTCCAAAATATGCTCTCAAATATTCTTCTAAAATATTCTTCCAGAATATGCACTCAAATATTCTTCTAAAATATTCTTCCAAAATATGCTCTCAAATATTCTACTGAAATATTCTTCCAAAATATGCTCTCAAATATTCTTCTAAAATATTCTTCCAAAATATGCTCTCAAATATTCTTCTAAAATATTCTTCCAAAATATGCTCTCAAATATTCTTCTAAAATATTCTTCCAAAATATGCTCTCAAATATTCTTCTAAAATATTCTTCCAAAATATGCTCTCAAATATTCTTCTAAAATATTCTTCCAAAATATGCTCTCAAATATTCATCTAAAATATTCTTCCAAATATGCTCTCAAATATTCTTCTAAAATATTATTCCAAAATATGCTCTCAAATATTCTTCCAAAATATGCTCTCAAATATTCTTCTAAAATATTCTTCCAAAATATGCTCTCAAATATTCTTCTAAAATATTCTTCCAAAATATGCTCTCAAATATTCTTCTAAAATATTCTTCCAAAATATGCTCTCAAATATTCTTCTAAAATATTCTTCCAAAATATGCTCTCAAATATTCTTCTAAAATATTCTTCCAAAATATGCTCTCAAATATTCATCTAAAATATTCTTCCAAAATATGCTCTCAAATATTCTTCTAAAATATGCTCTCAAATATTCTTCTAAAATATTCTTCCAAAATATGCTCTCAAATATTCTTCCAAAATATGCTCTCAAATATTCTTCTAAAATATTCTTCCAAAATATGCTCTCAAATATTCTTCTAAAATATTCTTCCAAAATATGCTCTCAAATATTCTTCCAAAATAGGCTCTCAAATATTCTTCCAATATATGCTCTCAAATATTCTTCCAAAATATGCTCTCAAATATTCTTCTAAAATATGCTCTCAAATATTCTTCTAAAATATTCTTCCAAAATATGCTCTCAAATATTCTTCCAAAATATGCTCTCAAATATTCTTCTAAAATATTCTTCCAAAATATGCTCTCAAATAATCTTCTAACATATTCTTCCAAAATATGCTCTCAAATATTCTTCTAAAATATTCTTCCAAAATATGCTCTCAAATATTCTTCCAAAATAGGCTCTCAAATATTCTTCCAATATATGCTCTCAAATATTCTTCCAAAATATGCTCTCAAATATTCTTCCAAATTATGCTCTCAAATATTCTTCTAAAATATTCTTCCAAAATATGCTCTCAAATATTCTTCCAAAATAGGCTCTCAAATATTCTTCCAATATATGCTCTCAAATATTCTTCTAAAATATTCTTCCAAAATATGCTCTCAAATATTCTTCTAAAATATTCTTCCAAAATATGCTCTCAAATATTCTTCTAAAATATTCTTCCAAAATATGCTCTCAAATATTCTTCTAAAATATTCTTCCAAAATATGCTCTCAAATATTCTTCCAAAATAGGCTCTCAAATATTCTTCCAATATATGCTCTCAAATATTCTTCCAAAATATGCTCTCAAATATTCTTCCAAATTATGCTCTCAAATATTCTTCTAAAATATTCTTCCAAAATATGCTCTCAAATATTCTTCCAAAATAGGCTCTCAAATATTCTTCCAATATATGCTCTCAAATATTCTTCTAAAATATTCTTCCAAAATATGCTCTCAAATATTCTTCTAAAATATTCTTCCAAAATATGCTCTCAAATATTCTTCTAAAATATTCTTCCAAAATATGCTCTCAAATATTCTTCTAAAATATTCTTTCAAAATATGCTCTCAAATATTCTTCTAAAATATTCTTCCAAAATATGCTCTCAAATATTCTTCTAAAATATTCTTCCAAAATATGCTCTCAAATATTCTTCCAAAATATGCTCTCAAATATTCTTCCAAAATATGCTCTCAAATATTCTTCTAAAATATTCTTCCAAAATATGCTCTCAAATATTCTTCTAAAATATTCTTCCAAAATATGCTCTCAAATATTCTTCTAAAATATTCTTCCAAAATATGCTCTCAAATATTCTTCTAAGATATTCTTCCAAAATATGCTCTCAAATATTCTTCTAAAATATTCTTCCAAAATATGCTCTCAAATATTCTTCTAAAATATTCTTCCAAAATATGCTCTCAAATATTCATCTAAAATATTCTTCCAAAATATGCTCTCAAATATTCTTCTAAAATATGCTCTCAAATATTCTTCTAAAATATTCTTCCAAAATATGCTCTCAAATATTCTTCTAAAATATTCTTCCAAAATATGCTCTCAAATATTCATCTAAAATATTTTTCCAAAATATGCTCTCAAATATTCTTCTAAAATATGCTCTCAAATATTCTTCCAATATATGCTCTCAAATATTCTTCTAAAATATTCTTCCAAAATATGCTCTCAAATATTCTTCCAAAATAGGCTCTCAAATATTCTTCCAATATATGCTCTCAAATATTCTTCTAAAATATTCTTCCAAAATATGCTCTCAAATATTCTTCTAAAATATTCTTCCAAAATATGCTCTCAAATATTCTTCTAAAATATTCTTCCAAAATATGCTATCAAATATTCTTCTAAAATATTCTTCCAAAATATGCTCTCAAATATTCTTCCAAAATAGGCTCTCAAATATTCTTCCAATATATGCTCTCAAATATTCTTCCAAAATATGCTCTCAAATATTCTTCCAAATTATGCTCTCAAATATTCTTCTAAAATATTCTTCCAAAATATGCTCTCAAATATTCTTCCAAAATAGGCTCTCAAATATTCTTCCAATATATGCTCTCAAATATTCTTCTAAAATATACTTCCAAAATATGCTCTCAAATATTCTTCTAAAATATTCTTCCAAAATATGCTCTCAAATATTCTTCTAAAATATTCTTCCAAAATATGCTCTCAAATATTCTTCTAAAATATTCTTCCAAAATATGCTCTCAAATATTCTTCCAAAATAGGCTCTCAAATATTCTTCCAATATATGCTCTCAAATATTCTTCCAAAATATGCTCTCAAATATTCTTCCAAATTATGCTCTCAAATATTCTTCTAAAATATTCTTCCAAAATATGCTCTCAAATATTCTTCCAAAATTGGCTCTCAAATATTCTTCCAATATATGCTCTCAAATATTCTTCTAAAATATTCTTCCAAAATATGCTCTCAAATATTCTTCTAAAATATTCTTCCAAAATATGCTCTCAAATATTCTTCTAAAATATTCTTCCAAAATATGCTCTCAAATATTCTTCTAAAATATTCTTTCAAAATATGCTCTCAAATATTCTTCTAAAATATTCTTCCAAAATATGCTCTCAAATATTCTTCTAAAATATTCTTCCAAAATATGCTCTCAAATATTCTTCCAAAATATGCTCTCAAATATTCTTCCAAAATATGCTCTCAAATATTCTTCTAAAATATTCTTCCAAAATATGCTCTCAAATATTCTTCTAAAATATTCTTCCAAAATATGCTCTCAAATATTCTTCTAAAATATTCTTCCAAAATATGCTCTCAAATATTCTTCTAAAATATTCTTCCAAAATATGCTCTCAAATATTCTTCTAAAATATTCTTCCAAAATATGCTCTCAAATATTCTTCTAAAATATTCTTCCAAAATATGCTCTCAAATATTCTTCTAAAATATGCTCTCAAATATTCTTCTAAAATATTCTTCTAAAATATGCTCTCAAATATTCTTCTAAAATATTCTTCCAAAATATGCTCTCAAATATTCTTCTAAAATATTCTTCCAAAATATGCTCTCAAATATTCATCTAAAATATTTTTCCAAAATATGCTCTCAAATATTCTTCTAAAATATGCTCTCAAATATTCTTCCAATATATGCTCTCAAATATTCTTCTAAAATATTCTTCCAAAATATGCTCTCAAATATTCTTCCAAAATAGGCTCTCAAATATTCTTCCAATATATGCTCTCAAATATTCTTCTAAAATATTCTTCCAAAATATGCTCTCAAATATTCTTCTAAAATATTCTTCCAAAATATGCTCTCAAATATTCTTCTAAAATATTCTTCCAAAATATGCTCTCAAATATTCTTCTAAAATATTCTTCCAAAATATGCTCTCAAATATTCTTCCAAAATAGGCTCTCAAATATTCTTCCAATATATGCTCTCAAATATTCTTCCAAAATATGCTCTCAAATATTCTTCCAAATTATGCTCTCAAATATTCTTCTAAAATATTCTTCCAAAATATGCTCTCAAATATTCTTCCAAAATAGGCTCTCAAATATTCTTCCAATATATGCTCTCAAATATTCTTCTAAAATATTCTTCCAAAATATGCTCTCAAATATTCTTCTAAAATATTCTTCCAAAATATGCTCTCAAATATTCTTCTAAAATATTCTTCCAAAATATGCTCTCAAATATTCTTCTAAAATATTCTTCCAAAATATGCTCTCAAATATTCTTCCAAAATATGCTCTCAAATATTCTTCCAAAATATGCTCTCAAATATTCTTCTAAAATATTCTTCCAAAATATTCTCTCAAATATTCTTCTAAAATATTCTTACAAAATATGCTCTCAAATATTCTTCTAAAATATTCTTACAAAATATGCTCTCAAATATTCTTCTAAAATATTCTTCCAAAATATGCTCTCAAATATTCTTCTAAAATATTCTTCCAAAATATGCTCTCAAATATTCTTCTAAAATATTCTTCCAAAATATGCTCTCAAATATTCTTCTAAAATATGCTCTCAAATATTCTTCTAAAATATTCTTCCAAAATATGCTCTCAAATATTCTTCTAAAATATTCTTCCAAAATATGCTCTCAAATATTCATCTAAAATATTTTTCCAAAATATGCTCTCAAATATTCTTCTAAAATATGCTCTCAAATATTCTTCTAAAAATTTTTCCAAAATATGCTCTCAAATATTCTTCCAAAATATGCTCTCAAATATTCTACTAAAATATTCTTCCAAAATATGCTCTGAAATATTCTTCTAAAATATTCTTCCAAAATATGCTCTCAAATATTCTTCTAAAATATTCTTCCAAAATATGCTCTCAAATATTCTTCTAAAATATTCTTCCAAAATATGCTCTCAAATATTCATCTAAAATATTCTTCCAAAATATGCTCTCAAATATTCTTCCAAAATAGGCTCTCAAATATTCTTCCAATATATGCTCTCAAATATTCTTCCAAAATATGCTCTCAAATATTCTTCCAAATTATGCTCTCAAATATTCTTCTAAAATATTCTTCCAAAATATGCTCTCAAATATTCTTCCAAAATAGGCTCTCAAATATTCTTCCAATATATGCTCTCAAATATTCTTCTAAAATATTCTTCCAAAATATGCTCTCAAATATTCTTCTAAAATATTCTTCCAAAATATGCTCTCAAATATTCTTCTAAAATATTCTTCCAAAATATGCTCTCAAATATTCTTCTAAAATATTCTTCCAAAATATGCTCTCAAATATTCTTCCAAAATATGCTCTCAAATATTCTTCCAAAATATGCTCTCAAATATTCTTCTAAAATATTCTTCCAAAATATTCTCTCAAATATTCTTCTAAAATATTCTTCCAAAATATGCTCTCAAATATTCTTCTAAAATATTCTTACAAAATATGCTCTCAAATATTCTTCTAAAATATTCTTCCAAAATATGCTCTCAAATATTCTTCTAAAATATTCTTCCAAAATATGCTCTCAAATATTCTTCTAAAATATTCTTCCAAAATATGCTCTCAAATATTCTTCTAAAATATGCTCTCAAATATTCTTCTAAAATATTCTTCCAAAATATGCTCTCAAATATTCTTCTAAAATATTCTTCCAAAATATGCTCTCAAATATTCATCTAAAATATTTTTCCAAAATATGCTCTCAAATATTCTTCTAAAATATGCTCTCAAATATTCTTCTAAAATATTCTTCCAAAATATGCTCTCAAATATTCTTCCAAAATATGCTCTCAAATATTCTACTAAAATATTCTTCCAAAATATGCTCTGAAATATTCTTCTAAAATATTCTTCCAAAATATGCTCTCAAATATTCTTCTAAAATATTCTTCCAAAATATGCTCTCAAATATTCTTCTAAAATATTCTTCCAAAATATGCTCTCAAATATTCATCTAAAATATTCTTCCAAAATATGCTCTCAAATATTCATCTAAAATATTCTTCAGAAATATGCTCTCAAATATTCTTCCAAAATATGCTCTCAAATATTCTTCTAAAATATTCTTCCAAAATATGCTCTCAAATATTCTTCCAAAATATACTCTCAAATATTCTTCTAAAATATTCTTCCAAAATATGCTCTCAAATATTCTTCCAAAATATGCTCTCAAATATTCTTCTAAAATATTCTTCCAAAATATGCTCTTAAATAATCTTCTAAAATATTCTTCCAAAATATGCCCTCAAATATTCTTCTAAAATATTCTTCCAATATATGCTCTCAAATATTCTTCCAAAATAGGCTTTCAAATATTCTTCCAATATATGCTCTCAAATATTCTTCTAAAATATTCTTCCAAAATATGCTCTCAAATATTCTTCAAAAATATTCTTCCAAAATATGCTCTCAAATATTCTTCTAAAATATTCTTCCAAAATATGCTCTCAAATATTCTTCTAAAATATTCTTCCAAAATATGCTCTGAAATATTCTTCCAAAATATGCTCTCAAATATTCTTCTGAAATATTCTTCCAAAATATGCTCTGAAATATTCTTCCAAAATATGCTCTCAAATATTCTTCTAAAATATTATTCCAAAATATGCTCTCAAATATTCTTCTAAAATATTCTTCCAAAATATGCTCTCAAATATTCTTCTAAAATATTCTTTTAAATATTTGATAGCATATTTTGGAAGAATATTTAAGAAGAATATTTGAGAGCATATTTTGGAAGAATATTTTAAAATATTCTTCCAAAATATGCTCTCAAATATTCTTCTAAAATATGCTCTCAAATATTCTTCTAAAATATTCTTCCAAAATATGCTCTCAAATATTCTTCCAAAATAGGCTCTCAAATATTCTTCTAAAATATTCTTCCAAAATATGCTCTCAAATATTCTTCCAAAATATGTTCTCAAATATTCTTCTAAAATATTCTTCCAAAATATGCTCTCAAATATTCTTCTAAAATATTCTTCCAAAATATGCTCTCAAATAATCTTCTAAAATATTCTTCCAAAATATGCTCTCAAATATTCTTCTAAAATATTCTTCCAAAATAGGCTCTCAAATATTCTTCCAAAATAGGCTCTCAAATATTCTTCCAAAATAGGCTCTCAAATATTCTTCCAATATATGCTCTCAAATATTCTTCCAAAATATGCTCTCAAATATTCTTCCAAAATATGCTCTCAAATATTCTTCCAAATTATGCTCTCAAATATTCTTCTAAAATATTCTTCCAAAATATGCTCTCAAATATTCTTCCAAAATAGGCTCTCAAATATTCTTCCAATATATGCTCTCAAATATTCTTCTAAAATATTCTTCCAAAATATGCTCTCAAACATTCTTCTAAAATATTCTTCCAAAATATGCTCTCAAATATTTTTCTAAAATATTCTTCCAAAATATGCTCTCAAATATTCTTCCAAAATAGGCTCTCAAATATTCTTCCAATATATGCTCTCAAATATTCTTCCAAAATATGCTCTCAAATATTCTTCCAAATTATGCTCTCAAATATTCTTCTAAAATATTCTTCCAAAATATGCTCTCAAATATTCTTCCAAAATAGGCTCTCAAATATTCTTCCAATATATGCTCTCAAATATTCTTCTAAAATATTCTTCCAAAATATGCTCTCAAATATTCTTCTAAAATATTCTTCCAAAATATGCTCTCAAATATTCTTCTAAAATATTCTTCCAAAATATGCTCTCAAATATTCTTCTAAAATATTCTTCCAAAATATGCTCTCAAATATTCATCTAAAATATTCTTCCAAAATATGCTCTCAAATATTCTTCTAAAATATTCTTCCAAAATATGCTCTCAAATATTCTTCCAAAATATGCTCTCAAATATTCTTCCAAAATATGCTCTCAAATATTCTTCTAAAATATTCTTCCAAAATATGCTCTCAAATATTTTTCTAAAATATTCTTCCAAAATATGCTCTCAAATATTCTTCTAAAATATTCTTCCAAAATATGCTCTCAAATATTCTTCTAAAATATTCTTCCAAAATATGCTCTCAAATATTCTTCTAAAATATTCTTCCAAAATATGCTCTCAAATCTTCATCTAAAATATTCTTCCAAAATATGCTCTCAAATATTCTTCTAAAATATGCTCTCAAATATTCTTCTAAAATATTCTTCTAAAATATTCTTCCAAAATATGCTCTCAAATATTCTTCTAAAATATTCTTCCAACATATGCTCTCAAATATTCTTCTAAAATATTCTTCCAAAATATGCTCTCAAATATTCTTCTAAAATATTCTTCCAAAATATGCTCTCAAATATTCTTCTAAAATATTCTTCCAAAATATGCTCTCAAATATTCTTCTAAAATATTCTTCCAAAATATGCTCTCAAATATTCTTCTAAAATATTCTTCCAAAATATGCTCTCAAATATTCATCTAAAATATTCTTCCAAAATATGCTCTCAAATATTCTTCTAAAATATGCTCTCAAATATTCTTCTAAAATATTCTTCCAAAATATGCTCTCAAATATTCTTCCAAAATATGCTCTCAAATATTCTTCTAAAATATTCTTCCAAAATATGCTCTCAAATAATCTTCTAAAATATTCTTCCAAAATATGCTCTCAAATATTCTAAAATATTCTTCCAAAATATGCTCTCAAATATTCTTCTAAAATATTCTTCCAAAATAGGCTCTCAAATATTCTTCTAAAATATTCTTCCAAAATATGCTCTCTAATATTCTTCTAAAACATTCTTCCAAAATATGCTCTCAAATATTCTTCGAAAGCATGCTTCTACAATAATCTTCTAAAATATGTTTCAAAATATTCTTCCAAAATATAGTTCCAAAATATTAATCCAAAATATGCTATCATATATTCTTCCAAAATATGCATCCAAAAATTGCTCACAAAATATTATTATTCCAAAATAGACTACATTAATATGCTTCCAAAATATGCTATCAAAATATTCTTCCAAAATATTGTCTTAAGATATGCTTCAAAAATATTCTTCCAAAATATGCTACCTAAACATGCTTCCAAAATATGCTACCAAAATATGTTCCTAATATATTTCCAAAATTAACCCATGCCTGGGGAGATGAGGAAGTTAAATTATTTTTCAAGGTTATTAGTTCGAAAGAGAACATTATAGAGAGTCTCGCTTTCTAGTTGGTCGTAATCCAGTACTTCAGCCACTACGCCATGGAGACTGTCCCTAATTGTATTTGAGACGAATGGTAACAATTGGAATGACGTCACCGATCTTATCTGAGAAATCGGATCACAATGAAAGCTACCAGTTACACGAGATATGAAAAACTTGCAACTAACGATAAAACTCGGAAGTTATAAATAATTAGTAAATAAAGGCACCAAATTTCGGCCAGAAGACCAGATATGTTTTTAATTTACCAGAAGAAAAGAATTTGTCATCAAGTAGATGTTTTTGTCCCAGTGAGCCACAAAGTGAAAATAAAAGAAGTCGAAAAGATAGACAAATATTTAGACTTTACTCGAGAGCTTAACCGCCCCCCTCCCCCCCAAAAAAAACTGTGGAAGATGAAGGTTCGTTGATTGTTTTGTTTTACGGCGTATCAACCTTTTGGGGTCATTCACAGCCAACTAGTAAATACGGCCCTGCATGTTACATTAACAGGATGACAACTAACAGGCCGAATTAATGCAGACAAAAAAAAAATCCATTCGTGGCCCCATATGAAATTAACATAAAAAGAGAATTTACTAAAGAAATTGAATAGAGAAAATAATATAATCCATGTTGGTAGAATTTATCCGGCGTTATTTCAATTCCTTTCAACATTAAAATGCATATTTACACTTTGCTTTATACTAATCCACGAATTATAAACGGCTGAGAGTTACCTTGCTTTTATGGTTTCAAAATAACGTTGGATAAGTTCAACCAACATGGCTATATCATTTTTTCTATACAATTTTTTAAAGAAATTCTCTTTTTAGGTTAATTTCATATACAGCCATGAATAGATTATTTTTTGTAACATGCGGGGCCGTATTTACTAATTGGCCGTGGGTCATTTAACGCCAAATTAAGTCATTTTAATAAAAGTTTCAAACAATTCAGTCTAACATAAGTACTGTTTTGTTTACACACAGGTAAATGTCAAAACAGTTCTATTTCAAACAATTCTGTTTAACATAAGTTCATAGTTTAAATACGCAGTTAAATGTAAAACAGTTCCTTCCAAACCATTCAGTTTAGCGTGATTACAGATTAGTTTTATTTGAACGATAGATAGGACCTTATCAGGTGCTACCAGTCCAGGCCAAAGTGAAACTGGGAGCGATGGCAATAAGAGGGTACTCTGCATTTCCCTAAGCTCCAGCAATACTGAAGCCTCAGGTTGCTTAGTGTCAAAACTAGGACACTCGTTAGTGGAGTCTGCAGAGATGTAGTTGGTGTATTCTGTTGCCCTAGCCGACTGGACATTGTTAAAATCGGATTGAAATCTTAGAAGATTCTTGGAGGCCCGGAGAGACTTGATGTTACTCTGTCTCTAGTGGAAGACCATCAGTTAAAACTGATGTAAAATAGACTAGCAAAGAGAAAAATGACTGGACATTGTTAAGATCGGATAGAAATCTTAGAAGATTCCAGAAGACCCGAAGAGACTTGATGTTACTCTGTCTCTAGTGGAAGACCATCAGTTAAAACTGATGTAAAATAAATTAGCAAAGACAAAAATGATAACGATAATGATAATGTCATTGTAAAAATTGATAATAGTCAGCACAGTGGCGACTCTAGCCTATTTTTGCTACTCGTGCCCCCCCTCCCTCTGTCAACTTCAGTTCCCAACCCGTGGTCCGTGGACCCAAAGTAAGTCATCATAGTTGCTATTGCATTGTATAGCACAGATTGACAAACGTTCCTTGCATGGTGTTTTTTTTTGTAAACAATCAAGATACTATATAATTTGTAGTCTTGTTAATACAGTAGATAAGATAATTTTTTTTCCTTTCAAAAGTATAGAAGAAAAGAGAAGATGTTCATTACTATGACGAGAAAAATATGTTTATTAGAATAAAGAAACTGATGACAATATACGCAGACACAGCTAGTAGTTTCAATTTCGTTTAAAATAAAGATTATTTGTTGAAAATGTATTCAAATAAATAAATTTTAGTTACAGAATGTAATATATGCAACATTCATTAAAGAAATAGAGATCTGTTAGTGAAAAAACGAATTAAAACACGCCGTTTAACCAACATTTACCATAGCGATGATGATGATGTCGGAGACGGCTATAATCTGCTATCCACCCCCCTCTCTCTCTCTCGGTCCCTCTCCCTCTTCCCAAGACAGCTGTCAGCAGTCAGAATGTGCTAAGATTTTTGAGCACGGTGTTCGGGTTGCTCTTGCTATTGGCTACAGCCAAAAGCGGATTTCTCTAACATTACTGTTATTATAAGGGTCTAGTGCTCGCCCCTGAGTCAGCATAAGTTATGTGGCGTCAGAGATAAAACAGTTTATTACGTAATAAGCCTACTGACACAAAAGAAATACAAGTATAGGCATGAATGGGTTGGAAAGGTTATCCTTTAGGAAGTTTGCAAGAGATTAAAATTTGAATATGCTGGTAAATGGTATATACACAAACCAAAATATGTCCTAGAAAATGAGATGCCTGCAATTCTTTGGGACTTTGAGAATCATACAGACCACCTCATCCCGGTCAGATTATCAGACGTAGTGTTAATCAATTAGTTAAAAAAATAACCTGTCATCAAGTTCATTATTTAATGCAGAATGAAATCAAAAGAAAGCGAAAAGATTGATAAATACTTGTACCTTGCCAGAGAACTGAAAAATCAGCGGAATATAAAGGTGAAAGTGATCCCAATTGTTGTTGGAGCACTTGGAATGGTCCCCAACAACCTGTAAAAGAGATTGAAAGAAATAGAGATCAGAGAAAGGATCGAGATCATACAGAACACAGCACTGTTAAAATCAACAAGGTTACTTTGAAGAGTCATGGTGACTTGAGGAGGCCTGATGTGATTTTCTGTCACTGAAACTTCTTGGAGGAACTACCAGGAAAACTCACATAGAGTGAAAATAATAATATTAATGATTAATAAAAAATGAAATTTTTTCTTTGTACCTATTGTGGTTTAAGCGGCTGGTGTCTTGGGCCTCAAAAACCTCTGTGGGAATCTTCGTGGTGAAGAGGCTAAAGTAATCGTCTGTGACATTGTTGTGAGCAAGTTCGACATTGAATCGTTCTATTACTTTCACTTTCGGACTAATACCCTTGGGAAAGGTATAAACCCCCTTATCTCTACAGGTATGGGTTAAATACCACCAGTAGTTAACAGTATTCATGAAATCGAAATCCTATCAATCGTGACATTTTCGCCTCTAGCGGGACTAGACTTTTCTGCGTCAGTGACTGTCCTTGGATATCGTCCGAGATAGCGCTATTGTCATCGCCAAGCCCTCGAGAGATCGAAAGAAATTGAGAAATGTGAGTTTAAGGCTGAGGAAAGTAGACTCACTCTTTTATGTGCTATTATTATTATTATTCTTTACTCATTAGAGTTTTTCACATCGGTCTTTCACTGGAGTTTGAGTGACAGCAAGTCTCCTCGAGTCTCCGGGACTCTTCCCAATATTCTGGCAGTTCTCAATAATGCTGTAGTTTGGATGGTCTCCACTCGTCCGCCAACTTCCAAGTCCTCCAGTCCCTTTAATAATCCTTTAGTTACTATACCAAAAGCACCAATCACAATTGGTATAATTGTCACTTTCATGTTCCATAGGTTTTTCAGTTCTCTAGCAAGGTCGAAGTACTTATCCTTTTCTTCACATTCTTTCAGTTTTATTCTGTGGTCAGTCGGGACAGCAAAGTCGACAATTTTGCAAATTCTCTTTTTTTGTTGATTATTATTCGGTCTGGTCTTCTGGCCGAGATTAGGTGATCCGTTTGCTAATGCCTCCTTGAGTATCTCCACTTTTTATTCTCTCATCAACTTTTATATATATTATCTATATATATTCTATATACAGATCAAATTCTGTCTAGTAAATAATCTGCATTCTCCAAAACTCCATCTCAATTTTTTTTTCTATTTTTTCTGAAACTATCCAATTCAATCTTCACTTTTTTACGCTATTGCTGTTTTTAATCTTATTAGGCAATTTATTTCAAAAGTATATTAATCTATTAGTAAAAAAAAAAAGAGAGATAAAAAAAAGTAAAAAATCAGTTGTTTAGTGGACTCTGTTTTTGAAATTGGTCTTGACAGTAAATTTCCAGTTCGAGGAGAAATATTGAAAAAATGTCTACCATAAGTAAAAATTCAATTAATTATTTTGATTTGGTTTGGTTTGTTTAATGGTAGATCAACCTTTGTGGTTTATTGAATGTCAATACCATCCTTCTAGGAAAACAACGGTGATCCTATTTAACTCATAGCTGGAGGAAATAGAGATTCCATACCTTTCCCAAGGGTATTATTCTGAAAGTCAACTTAATAGCGTGACTGGAGCTCGAAGACCCTTACTACGATGTGGCAGTCCAGTAAGGTAATCACTACGTCACGGGAACTACCCCTAATTATCTAATAAGTTTCAATTAAATCACGTCTCATTCTTTTTTCAAATCAAGTACTAAATGCCATGTCCCTAATCTCTCTCTGTGACTGTAATCTTTTACAATCTTTATTATTTTTGTCACTCTTCTTTGTAAGCCCTCCAGTTTATGTGTTTCGTCACTGGAGTCTAGGCCGAATTAACGTATTGTCAGAGACTTCTTGCCAGCTTTGAGAAAGAGAATCGTTTTCTTTCTTTGGTGATATTTAATGGATTTTAAGGCTAGAGTGATTACTGCTCCGATTGTCTGATCGTGGCGCTAACGATAGCGTGTTTTGCTCAAAGACTTGGGGTAGTTGCTGCAGAGTTGCTGAAGGGAATCCATTTTTCCGTGCATAGAAAAAAAAGAAAGATGTTTAACCCTTGTTTCTTGTGGGACGGTTTGTTAAATGCGGTAAGATCTAAAGTTTGGAATAGAAATCCAGCCACGTGGTCTTTCACCGTTTTTTTCCATATAGTTTAAACTCCCTGTTGACTGATGGTTGGGTTGCCTTGTTTAATGGCATATCACCCTTCGTGGGTTATTTAATGCCAAAGCCATTCTTATAGAATGCTACTATCTAATCTTTAACTGGAGAGATATGCATTTGGCAACCCCTCCGTGAAAGCAGAATGTGGCACAAGGTCAATTTTTAAGCAGAGATTAACAGGATTTAATTCAGAGTTTTCCTTCTTCTAGACTGGTTGCCTAACCAAGGATAAAGAACCCAGTGTAGCCCACTCATAGCTGGAGGGAGAATAATTGGATTCATACCTTTCCCAAAGTGGGAAATGCTATCAGCTTCGTACAGAATTTGAACTCGTGTCACCGTGTTCATTTACACCACGGGCACCCGGAGGGTTAGGAGGTTCATGCCTTTTATGCAAAAGTTAACGTAATAGACCGACTGGAGTTTGAATTCGCTTATTATGATGTCACAATCAAGTACATTAGCCACTACGCCGAGGCTTCCCTCCTCCTGTTGACTGAATTCTACAACCCTTTTGAGATATACTTCCTCAATGTGTGCATGAACCTCTTCCTAATGGAGATATAGCCTCTCTCTCGTTTAGACCTTGCTGATACCGCATACCCAAAAGTACCGTACGTGTTATACGAGTGTTTGTAATACACACACTCGTATAACACGCACATCTAACTTAAGACTACAGACTTTCGAAAAAAAAAAAAAATACGCATTCATTTTTTAGTACTAGCTAAGTTTAACCAAAATTTAGCATATGTTTAACTTTTTATCGGTTAGTATTGACTAAAAATTAAAGCATACAAATGTACCATAGCCAGATATGGCTACATGAAACGTACATAGACTGTTCATAACATATATACATAGAACATAGGAATCTCGAAACACGAAAAACACTTACGACTTCTTAGTTCAGGTACGAAACTTTTTATTACCTTTGAGTTTAAAGGTTCTTCGACATAAGGAGAGAGATACACATTCTTTCTATTCTGGCTTTTCCATCTGCCCCCTCCCCCAACACATGTGCACCCGTCGCAAGGCCTCCGCGAGCAAGCGAAAGTCAACCGTCTTCTCCCGAACCAGGAACTCAACTCAACTAACTGACTTTTTCAAAATCCCACAAATCCTCTGCGCGCTTCCGGTGCGTGACGTCACCTGCATTCTGTTGCCCCGTTTCCCATCTGGGCTATTGTGACATCTCTGAGTGACACGTTCGCTCCGCGTGCACGCGCGTGAACACCTGCGTTAATGTTGCACCTAAGTAACCCATGAGCTGAGCCGAAAGGTTTTCAGTCTAACTAAACCCAAAGGCATGAAACGAAATCCCTCGGCCATTATATTACACAAAGCTTAGATAATATCGTATAACACAAAATTGTCACGGTATTTAGAGCAAATGCATTGACCTGTTCACACGAAAATGCAGCAATCTTCCTCTAAATAGGCACGGGGTGATATACCAAGAAGGGGGACGGCCCTTTGAGGCTCGAGGAGTGTCGACCGCGTGATGGGAATTCTGGGCTTCCCAGCACCCACATCAGGCAGCCTCAACCGAGTAACTGCCGACTTAGCTTTATTACTCCCCTCACAAAAGTGTCCAACGTATTTATGAAAAATGGGACGTACCCATTAATGTCCCTGGATAGGGTATATAACACTGAGAGACAGCGAATGTCCTCAGGTCTCCAGGACTTTCTTAAGTATCCTGGTCGATTTTAGCAGTGCTGTGGTCTGGATGGTTTCAATTCTTCTCTTTATCTCGAGTTTATCGAGTCTCCCTTCTAGAAAAAATATTGTGGTTCTTATACATGAATAATTACGGGGACCAGAAGGTAGTTTTTTTACTGAGCATCCAATATGCTTTTTTTTATTGCTGCTATTACCTCTTAAGAAATAAATCAAAATAATACGCTTAAAATAATACGAATACTGTCCATTTAAAAAGTCAAGTAAACAGGATAGTATTCAAAGTTCATATGAATATTGTCATTAAAGAAATAATCAATATGAAGCAAGAATATTTCAGACCCCCTTCTGCTCGATGATGTATTACCAAAAATGTCTCTGTTTAACGAAAAACGTACTGATATCAGAAAATATGATTTTCTATACAGCGTGAGGGGGTAGGCATTGGGGTGTTGTTGTTGAACGAATTACAAAGGGGGGTGGGATGTAGAGATGGTGTTTTAGAGAAGATGCATCGCAGAATGTTTGCCGAATCAATGGCGGCCATGATGAATGAGACTTTACTAAAAAAAAAAAAAAAAAAAAAAACTTTTTCCGTTCGTCTGTTTTTATTTTTATTTTTTGTTTGGTTGTTTATTTTATTTCATTTTATTTTATACGCATTGAACTAATGTGTTCTCTTGATAGCGTCTCCTCTGCTCCGTACTGTGATTCCAGCATCCACAGACTGACGAGTTTCTCTCTCACTAACTCTCTCTCTCTCTCTCACTCTCTCTCTCTCTTTCTTTCTTTCCCGCTTTATAATCGCACATCTTCGCGTTCTCTTGCTTTCAATTGATCTGATTTTTATCAAACACGTTCGACTCCATCTTTGAAAAAAATGTACGGAGAATGTATCGAAAACCACGATTTTTAACGCGCGTGAAAAAATTAAAATTCTTTCGTCTTTTAGCCGGAACTAACACGAGGACTAATTATTATCATTTACTAATGTACTTAGAGCAGTAGTCTTATTTTTATTATTATTATAATCAAAACGTTTTGACTGTTATAACTTCTGGCCTTGTCAATCGGATCGATTGATTAATATTGATCCTAACCTAAAAATTAAGTTTTCAAAATTCGATCTATAATCCTGATATATAATATTCAAACTCAGTGCTAATACGTGACTTATTTCATTTCAAGTATTCCCCGACAGTGCAATTACGATACACAATTAATAGATGGATTTTAACGGCATGTCAACCCGTCTGTAGTTATTTTATGCTTTTTGTTAAGGAATTAGATTCATTGTGCGATCGTATATTTTTGCGTCGTTGTTCTTAACGATTTGTGTTTTTGCATTCAGTTAACCTAGTGGGTAGAGTGTTCGCCAATGATCCGGAACACCTGGGTTTAATCCCAGGTCACGTCATACCAAATACTTTAAAAATTGTACTTGATACATCTTTGCTTAACACTCAGCAATATAAGGTAAGTATCAAGGATAAAGTGGAGCAATTCAGGGAAAGGAGTTGCGCCCTCCCCTACACATCGGTGTAGTAGCTATTGAAAAGGGAGCCTTCTGGTCACCCTCGTCTGAAGGTCGCCAACTTTACTTACTATATATATGAAGTATTTTTGTCTAATATCAATAATTTGCACATATGGTTTCAAATATTTTTTTTATCTAACTTTGATATTCTATACATAACTATATTGTTTCACGTAACTATTTATTTTGATTATAGTCATTTGTTTGCACATAGTTATATGATATTAAGTATTCATTTCGTCAGCTCGAAGCCATTTTCTCTGATTTTGTCAATCGATGTTCTAAGTACGTAGTCTAGACAAATGATAAAGAGGTACGGAGCCAGCGTATCCCCTTGTAGTACTCCTGCTACAATGTCGAAGTATTCTGTGTTTCCATCTGGGACGAAGAAAAGAAGCAGAAGGTACCCCGCAAAAACAATTACCGACGCCGACTACGCCGATAACATGGCGATACTGGCAAATACACCCGACCAAGCCGAAACACTACTGCATAGTTTGGAACGAGCAGCCGCAGGCATAGGCCTCTATGTTAATGCACACAAAACGGAATATATGTGCTATAATCAAATGGGGAACATCTCCACTCTAGAAGGAACCCCTCTTAAACTTATAGACAAATTCACTTACCTAGGAAGCAGCGTCGAATCAACCGAAAAGGACATCGAAACGAGGTTAACGAAGGCATGGACAGCTATCGATAGGCTCTCGATCATATGGAAATCAGACCTAACCGATAAAATGAAACGCAGTTTCTTCCAGGCAGCGGTCACATCGATACTGCTATATGGCTGCACTACATGGACGCTTACAAAACGGCTGGAAAAGAAGCTTGACGGCAATTACACAAGAATGCTACGTGCAATCTTGAACAAGTCCTGGCGGCAACACCCCACAAGACACCAACTGTACGGCCACCTGCCCCCTATCACGAAAACTATTCAAGTTAGACGAACCAGACATGCAGGACACTGCTGGAGAAGCAGGGACGAACTCATAAAAGATGTACTCTTATGGACCCCCACACATGGCCGTGCAAAAGCAGGACGACCAGCACGAACATACATTCAGCAACTATGTGAGGATACAGGATGTTGTCCTGAAGACCTGCCTAGGGCGATGAACGATAGGGAGGAGTGGGGAGAGAGGGTCAGGGATATCTGTGCTACCAGCGCGACATGATGATGATGATGAAGTATTCATATTTAATACAAATAACTTGCACACAGTTCTATAGTTTCAAGCATTCCTATCTAATACAAAAAATTTACACGCATATAGTTTCTTACTGAATAATAATAATTAGTTGCATCGTACCTTCTGCTTCTTTCCTTTGTTAGCTTGAAACCGTTTTCTTTCTCAAGCTAACAAAGGAAAAAAGTTGATGGTACCCCGTAAAAACAATTACCGGCGCCGACTACACTGATGACATAGCGATTCTGGCAAATGTACCCGCCCAAGCCGAAACCCTACAACATAGTCTGGAACGAGCAGCTGCAGGCATAGGCCTCCATATCAATGCACACAAGACGGAATGTATGCACTTTAATCAAAGACGTGACATTTCCGCACTAAACGGTAACTCTCTGAAACTAGTGGACAAGTTCACCTATCTAGGAAGCAATGTCTCATCAACCGAAACAGACATCAACACGCGACTAGCAAAGGCATGGGCAGCTATTGATTGGCTATCGGTCATATGGAAGTCAGACCTGACTGATAAAATGATACGCAGTTTCTTCCAAGCGGCGTTCGTGTCGATATTGCTGTATGGATGCACTACATGGACGCTAACTAAACGTATGGAGAAAAAGCTTTACGGCAACTACACAAGAATGATGCGAGCAATATTGAACAAGTCCTGGTGGCAGCACCCAAAAAAAGCAACAGCTGTACGGCCACATACCACCCATCACGAAAACTACCAAAGTTAGACGAACCTAACATGTGAGACACTCCTGGAGAAGTAAGAATGAACCTATAAGTGACACTACGGTGGATCCCTTCACATGGACGAGCAAAGGCAGGACGACTAGCTAGAACCTACATACAACGGCTCTGTGTAGATACGGGATGTGACCTTGAGGACCTGCCGGAAGCGATGGACGATAGAGAGAGGTGATGGAAGAGGGTCAGGGAGATCCGTGTTGATGACGCAACATGATGATGATGACGCATCGTTCTAAGTGTAATATAATGGCCGAGGGATTTCGTTTTATATATCTTGCCTTTGGGTTTAGTTAGGCTGAGAACCTTTCGGCTAGTGCATGGGTTAATTAGGTGCAAACTTGAGCGCAAGTGTTGACGCGAACGCGGGGAGGATGTGTCATTCAGATATGTCAAAATAAAAATCCCAGATTGGAAATTGTGACCGGGGGATGTGAATGACGTCATGCACCGGAAGCATGCGCGGAGGATTTGGGGAGATTTGAGAAAAGTCTGAGTTGAGTTCTGACGTCCGGGGAGGACGGTTGGCTTTCTCTAGCTCACTGTGGCCTTGCGAAAAGGTGCGCCCGTGTTGGGCGTGGGGGGAGGTTGCAGGCGGGGGAAGTCAGTATAGAAAGATGGTATCTCTCTCCTTATGTCGAAAATCCTTTTAACTCAAAGGTAATAAAAAAGTTTCGTACCTGAACTAAGAAGTCGTAAGAGTTTTTCGTGTTTCGGGATTCCTATGTTCTATGTTATATATGAACATTTTATGAACATTATATGTACGTTTCACACATATCCGTATCAACCTATGTTACATAAACATGTCTGCCTTGTACTAATAATTACATGTTTTTTACAAATTATTTTTAATTTAACAATTGTCATTTGTTGGTGCACAGTTATATGGGTTCGATTAAATAATAAAAGTTCTTATATAACAGTTGTTACAACAAGTAACTATTCTTAATACAAATAATTTACACAGTTGTATGGTATCAAATATTCTTATCCAATACTAATAATTTCCAAAGAGATCTGTTTGACTCATAGATTAACAGTCTAGTCTCTTTGTTTGATGGCATTTCAACCTTTGTAGGTTATTTAATGCCAAAGCCATTCTCTTAGAAGAACAGTAGTGGTAAATTTAACCCATAGCTGGGAGGATAAGAGGGTTCATACCTCTCCCCAGGGTATTTGCCCGAAAGTGAACGTAATAGCCCAACTGGAGTACGAACTCGTTTACTACGATTCCGCAGTCCATCGCTTTAACTATTACGCCACCAGGACACCCCCTGACTCGTAACAGGTGTTACCCCTACGGGTCACATTGGACTTGGGAGTAATGGCAATGAAAGGGGATTCCACATTATTCAGATCTCTAGATCTGGATCCTCATCATCAAATGCAATTTAGTATTGTAATACAATGGCCGAGGGATTTCGTTTTATATATCTTGCCTTTCGGTTTAGTTAGACTGAGAACCTTTCGCTTAGTGCATGGGTTAGTTAGGTGCAAACATGAGCGTAGGTGTTCACGCGCGTGCGGGGAGGATGCGTCATTCACAGATGTAAAAATAAAACCCCAGAAAAGAAATGAGACCAGGAGGTGTTAATGATGTCATGCACCGGAAGCGTGCACGGAGGATTTTGGGGATTTGAAAAAAGTCAGTTAGTTGAGTTTTAGGGTCCTAGGAAGACGGTTGACTTTCGGGGCTCGCCGAGACCAGACCAGTAGTTTGCGGCGGGGTGCCGCGCGTGGTGATGGTGGGGGGCAGATGGAAAAGTCAGCATAGAAAGATTGTATATCACTCTCCTTATGTCGAAAAACCTTTAACCTCAAAGGTAATAAAACGTCTCGTACCTGAACTAAGAAGTCGTAAGTGTTTTTTGTGTTTCGGGATTCCTATGTTATCTATATATGAGTAATGAACATTCTATGTACATTTCACAAATTCATGTATGTCTATGTTACATATTCATATATGGGTATGTTACTGTATGATATTCAGAACATCCACTTATTTTGAGGGAGGGTGGCTTCTCTCTGCTGGGGATACACTCAGTGTATTCAAAGCCTTAACGACATAGTTTTGTCTATCGTAGTCGGTAGCCGTTCGGCATTTTCGAACTGAACCTTTTTATTATTTTTAAAAAACTCTCAGCTGATATTGAGAAACAAATGAATCTTTTGTGCTGTGCTAAAGATTCCCAGTCAATCGATTTACAATCTCAGTCCAAAGATTTCGCCATTATCGACACTGACTCTGCGTAAAACTTGGAATAGAAGATTGGGAACAATCTACTCTTTGTGAACTGAATAACAAGTTTCGATTCAAAATTTCTCGATGATTACGGGGGCGAAGTTCCTGTGGCGTCGTGGTTAAAGCGTTGGACTGCTTCATCAAAGTAAGCGAGTTCGAGCTCCATTTGTTGTATATTGACCTCCGACCCGGCCGGGCAGCCAAAATAAGAAATGCACTTGTGTAAATAACAGGTGCATTTGGTCGAGGAATATCAGAATATAACCTTGACCGTGGACGGGTTGAATGAGTGCGATTTGTGACGCCCTCAAGAAGAAGGTGAGCGTTGAACTATTATATAACTCAGTTTTTTTTTCGTTATTTAATGGCATATCAGCTGGTGTTATAAGGGAGTTATTGGTTTCTTTTTTTCTTTAATGGCATATCAACCTTCGTGGTTTATTAAATGCCAAAGCCATAATGGTGGAAAAACAGCAATTATACTATTTAAGATAAGCAAGATCGGTGCCTTTATATATAAAGTTCTTTCCATCGGTCTATAATTTTTTGTACATTTAATCATGAATTTAATGCACTGAATAGACCAATACACAAGAATGCTGCGAGCCATACTGAACAAGTCTTGGAGACAACACCCCACAAAACAGCAGCTATACGACCACCGACCACCCATCACGAAAACTATCCAAATTAGATGAACCAGATATGCGGAACACTACTGTAGAAGTAAGGACGAACTCATAAGCGATACATTTCTGTGGACCCCTTCACATGGACGAGCAATGGCAGGACGACCTGCTAGAACCTGTGCTGATAGAGGATACAGCCTTGAAGAACTTCTGGGAGTAATGGACGATAGAGACGGGTGGTGAGAGAGGGTCAGAGAGATCCGTGCTGGCAGCAAGATATGATGATAAATATACTATAAGTATTATGCGACAGAGGTGTTATTTTTTCAATCAGCAACTGTTTGGTCTGGTTTCTTTTTTAATGGCATATCAACCTTTGTGGGTTATCGTATCTCAACCTGGTGTAAATGTTAGCGGTTCCGACTCTGTTCTCACGCAACTATTTCAAGTACTTTGTAACAAAGATGAGATGAATATGTAGAAATAAATGGAGGTGCCCGTGGTGCAATGGTTATCGTCGTAGGAAATGGGCACGGCAGCACGAGTTCAAATCCTGGACGAGACTGGTTACATTTCACATAGCACTAATACCCTTGGGAAAGGTATGAATCCAATTATTCTCCCTCCAGCTATGGGTAAATAGTAGGACAGACTGAGTTCTTCAGCGTTGGTGAGGCAACTAGTTTGGGAGAAGGAAAACTCTGAATTGAAACCTGTTAAACTCCGCTTAAAAATTGATCTTGTATCATATCCTGTCCGAGCGGAGGGGTTGGGTAAATATGATTAGTAAAAATAAATGACGTAGAGTAGATTTCATTCAAGTTTACGATGATTAATTAAAAAGTAAGGTTGGCGACTGTAGTCGAGGGTGACCCCCTAAGTCTCCCTTTTTGAGAGGTACTACACCGAAGCGTAGGTGAGAGCACTACTCCTTTCCCCGGATAGCTTCACTTTACCCTTGATCCGTACCTTAAAATGCAGAGTTTTAAGCAGGGAGGTATCAAGTACCATTTCTTGAGTCTTTGGTATGACTCGACCCGGGATCGAACGCAGGCCTCCCATGCCTTAGGCGAACACTCTAAACATTACGACAATGTCCGGTTACGATGATTAGTCGTATTTAAAAGAATTAAAAAAGCAGTAGTTATATATAGGAGTTGTAAGTTGGTCATTATTAATAATAAAGGATAAAGAGTCGCTTTATTTAAGTTTAAGATAATCGCTTTATCTAAGTTTAAGATAATCTTATTTAAAGGAGTTAAACTATTATTATTATTCATTAAGAAATAAGCAATAAAGAAATGCTTTTATTTGAATTTAGGATAACTATTCGTATTTAATGGACATTTTAATCGTTTTTGTGGCTTATTTACAACTGGTTACTGTTTGTTTACACCGAGCGTAGCGTACGGAGGACGGCTTCGGGTTTATTTGGAGAACTCAGATTACCATCGAAAACCTCTATATTCCCTTACTCGGAAAATGCTTACATTTCCTTATTCGGAAAGCCCCTAAAATCACTTATACGGAATATTTGTTGATTTTTATCCACAAATATTCTGAATAAGTGAATATAGAGAGGAGAGGCCCCGATCATAATGGTTTCGTGTGGTTTCTTTTTTTAATGGCATATCAACCTTCATGGGTCATTTAATACCAAAGCTATCCTTGTAAAATAACAATTATTCAATTCATAGTAGGGGGGATAAGGTGGTTCATACCTTTCCCTAAGGGTTTTAGTTTGAAAGTGAATATAATATCGTGACGTAATGATTACTAAGAGTGTCGGTCAGAACAGTGAGACGGACGTCCTCTTACAGTAAACGAACGGCAAGAAAGAGAGGACGAGTCTAAGGCGAACCATCTTGTATGGTTCTAAGTATTTTAAGACATGAATCTAACATTCCCTGATTTGTATTGGACATCTGGCAAAGATAAAGATGATAGAAAAATCATGTCCGAGAGTAGGCTTTATGGCATATCCATTGTGGGTTATTTAATGCCAAATTATATATATATATATATATATATATATATATATATATATATATATATATATATATGATTTAGTTTGGTTGGGTTTTATGGCATATCAACCATCGAGTTATTTTTGATGGCAGGAATGAGTGACAGTGATAATGTCCCTGATGAATTTGATATCCTACATGCTGCTCGGTGTATTCTGTGAAATAAACTTATTTTTATGGTATGCTTCGTGATTGATTTATTGAATCGAGGTTACAGCTGGATTATAGCAATTATTCAGAACTGATGACAGAATGGTTTTGCTTGAAAGGTAAGCTTATTTCGGCTTTAAATAGGCCAAGTTGGCTGGGGTTGCAGAATACACAAAATCCATCTCTACAGAGGGGTAAGACCCCCCCCAATTAGATTTGACACCAAATAATCTGAAGGTGAGTTTCCAGTAATGCTGGAGTTTTAGGGAATGCGGATTACCCTTTTATTGCCATCGCTCTCTGGTCCACTCTGGCACGGAGTGGTAGTACCTGATAGAGTCCTATCAGCGGGTCAAATAGAATTAAACTGTATACTTATGCTAAACTGAATTGTTTGAAATTGAACTGTCTTGAAATAAAAACTGTGTACTTATGCTAAACTGAATTGTCTGAAATAGAACTGTTTATAGGTAGAAAAATGGATATAGCATCAGATAACCTACAATGGTTGATATGCCATAAAACCCAACCAAACTAAATCATATATCTAATATATATATATATATATATATATATATATATATATGATTTGGCATTAAATAACCCACAATGGATATGCCATAAAACCCAACGAAACCAAACCAGAATTCGGCAGTTCCCATGCTGAAAATGAAGAACCATACTGGTGTTTGCTTTGGTTTGAGTCTTATGTCATATCAACCCATGTGGGTTATTTAATGCCAAATCCTGTCATTGGTGTTTGGAAATTAAAATTTAGATCATTATTTTTCATTGTTCCTTTGAAAAATGTTTGGTTTGGTTTTAGTTTCTTTTTTTAAATGGCATATCAGCCTTCGTAGCTTATCTAAAGCCAAATCCATCCTTGTAGAAGAATGGTAGTGCTATTAGCTCGTTGGGAAAAAAGGTTCATGCCTTTCCCACGAGTATTAGACCAGAATTAAACGCAATAGCACAACTAAAGTTCGAACTCGCTTACTACGCAGTCGCAATCTAGTACATAAACCACTACAATATATATATATCGAAAGAATTGAGCACCCTGGTAGCCGATAGGGTATAAAAAAATGTAAACAAAGGCTGCCGCTGCTGTTTCTAAAAATAAATATACCTTAAAATTACCTTAGACAACGTTGTCCGCTTGGTGGACGAATGGTCTGAATCACAGTTTAACGTAAAGTTGGACGGGTTTCGATCCCGGCTGCGAGCGTCATGCGTGTCTAGCAATACTGAAGAGTTCTGATAGAACGAAAAAGTCTGTCTGTGGATGACTATACATAGTTAGAGGATTATGCAATACATGATGAAAACCTCGTTTTGTGGATAAAAATTGTGGCCCGTTCACTCCACTGTTTTTCATTACTAGAGTAAATACTGTAGTTAGCTTAGATATGTTTATTTAATCTCCTTGATAAGTGAGTTCAAGAAAGGCTTTAATTTCCGCTAGTCCAATTTTAGATATGAAATTAAGAATGTCAAGTAAAGCATTTGCATTTTTCCAAAAGAAAAACTACCAAGAAAAATTCTAAAGGCCTATCTGTTAAACAAATGTGTCAAAATTGAGGACATGAGCAAAAAAAGCCAACCGTGCTGGATTACAAGAGAGTTCGAACTTTAGTGAGTGTTATTACAATCATTTTCGGACCAATACGTTTGTGAAAGGTCTAAACACCCTTATCCCCCCCCAAAAAAACGCACCTCTTCGATTTTCCAGGGGCCATCGGGCGTTTGGCACCGGGTTGAGTGTTGCAGTGTTAATCGCCTGTTCTAAGGTGGCGTTTTCCTACAGTAACAGCTGCTTAGCAGAGCTAAGTTTATCGCTTGGCGCCTGAAACTCCACACAAAAAGGAATTGCCGAGGGGATCAAGCATTTTTTTTTTTGATGGCCGCACATGAGTCTCGATTCGTGAATGGCCCCTAAAAATGTCCTTTTGTCAAATCCAGTCAGGTTGGATAAATACCAAACACTTATCCTCATAGCTATTGACAAAATAGTACCACAATTGTTCTTCTTAAAGGATAGCTTTGGCATTAAATAACCCACGAACTTTGATATGCCATTAAACAAAGAAACCAAAACAAATTTATTTCAAATTATATTCAGGTCACACCCTATTTTGGGTACGGGGTCTTATTTTTTATATCAATTAATCAGAGTGTTGTATCGCCGTAATACAAATATGAGCGGAAACATAATCAAAGATAATGTCTTCTATGAACGAACGAACACACTTCTTTCTAAAAATATATCTCTCTCACACTTTATTCTCGAAAGGGTTGATGGTTCTGTGGTATGTGAGAGATGGGTGGAGAGACATATACTCAGAGAGAGGACTTCTTCGTCCCATATATTCTTCTGGGAGCCAGGGGGTGCCAACGCTTGCACCCCCTTGCAAGCTCGTCAGAGACGCCTCTGACCGGCTGTGTGTCCCTCACTAGACTGTGATTCTCTGCACTCTGCCTAAATCTGACCGCGTGGTTCTCAGCACGGGATCTCCTTCCCGAGTGCCCTGATCGTGCTGTCCTGTTTACTAATCACAACGTGACAGCTTGTCAAGGCACACGGGATCACTGGGAACGAACCGAAAATCCATGGGATATGTTATTGTCGTGGGAGCCTTACCCATCTCACCATAATGGACTCTTCTCACCGTTATTAGTACTGAGAGATTTCGCTGCCGGAGAGTCAGATCAATATCGGTGTTATCCGAACAGTACGAGACTTCTTACCTTTTCTATGTAACTCTATCTTTCTTGTGTAATATAATCTGTAATCTAATATCCGTGTTTGCGATTTCATTAGTGACCCTTTCTAGGGCCACAATAGTTATATAACAAGAGGAAGGGTGACCCTGTTGCTTAATGGCTAACGTTTTGGAATGTGACATTTTCGTAAGCGAGTTCGAATTCCAGTCGCGCTATAACGTTCACTTTCGAACTGATCATATTTACCAAACACTCGGGTCAGTTTTTAAGCGGAGTTTAACAGGTTTGAAGTCAGAGTTTTCCTTCTCCTAGACTAGTTGCCTCACCAAGGCTGAAGAAAATCTGTCCTACTATTTTTCCATAGCTAGAGGGAGAATAATTGGATTCATACCTTTCCCAAGAGTATTAGTGCTATGTAAAATGCAATCATTCTCGTCCAGGATTTGAACTCGAGTCACCATGTCCATTTCCTACGACGAGAACCATTACACCACGAGCACCTTCCGAACTGATACTCTTAGAAAAAGAATGAACTCACTTCTCCTGTTGTGGGTTAAATAGTTTTCGCATTAGTAACCCATGAAGATTAATATGCCATTACACAAAAAACATTTTTTTGTGTAATTAGTAATTAGTAATTGTACTAATTTTTTATGTAATTAGTAATTAGTAATTGTACTAGTAATTAGTACAAAATAAAAAAAATAATAAACCACAAAAATAGAAATAAAACTAATTACTGATTATGAAAATAAAATAAAATTAAATAAAGATTTCCCACAATTCCATTTCCGCCGAAAGGTCAACTTTCTGTGCTAAAAAAAGAGAACTCGTCCTCTTTCGTTGCTTTAACAGTTCCCCGGATGATGCGTGTATTTGCCGATCTCATGAAACGAGTTGTCCATTCTATATAACTTTTATAATGCTATTTCGTGGCTTATATATATATATATATATATATATATATATATATATATATTCTAGAGAAGCCCATAACCTCCTACCGATTGTAGACGAGTACTTCACCTCGTAACTGTTATTGAAATCAAATATTCCTCACCAGAAGATAAGTTTACTTATATTCAAACGGTAACAACATCTAACTTTATAACTAAGTAAGATGGCCGCTATGAACCCGTTGAGAAGCATAATGGACACTCCGAATCGTTTGGGATCCAAATGCGGTTATTTCTTGTCGAAAATCCATATCCCCTACATCAAGGCTTTGCAGGATATATTATAAAGATAATAAGAAATATCAGATTCAATGGAGGATAATGTTAAGAATAAATCCTAGGGAAAAATGTATTCGAATAAAGAAAGGCCATGTCGATTTTTACGACGAGTGTTTAATGACCGAACTGTTTGTGTGACTGGTTTTATAGAAAGCGCAGTTCAATGGCGAAATCTCGTTCAACTCTCGTTGATAGAGCTGATAGTGTCTACGGTATTTAACTTCCTGTCTGTATTCGTGTCGCAGATAGATTTAGCGGCTACAAAAAATAAAAATAAAAATAATAATAAATTAATAGATGAATAAATAAAATAAAGTACAATAAATAAATAAAAAATAAAAAAAAGAAGAAAACAATAATAATATAAAGTGAGGAAAAAAGCGGGAAAAAAAGGCCACCGTTTTAGCTATTCCAACTGAAATGTCTTCAGAGTTATAGATTAGAGACAGCTAGAGGGCGCTTATCAGTTGCACGCTTCGGTGAACAGAAATACAATCGATAAACACGTCCGCTATTTATTATATGTTGTTGGTTTGCCATTGGGACCGACTGTTTCAGCCAGCCATTCAGTGACTGAGGGTTGGAGTTTGGACCTGACCCGCTTCATTGGTACTAAAGCCTTTGTAGCCTCGTTTTCGTTTCAATGACTCCAGGGAAATTTGTCTTTCTCGATCAGCTTTTGGGGGAAATCGCCCAGTAACAATTAAAAAGCCGAAAAGAGAAAGACACATGAGAAAAGAGCAATACTAATAAAGCTTTTTTTAAGAAAAAGACAACAGGAAAAGAATATAAATGAAATGTTACAAATCCATTTGTTAGGATAATCGACGTGTATATTTAACGGGGATTTTACAAGTATATAAATGCACGTACATCGGGGAGTATTAAGCATTAATTCAATACCGAATGTTTTCATCTTTATTTACTAAGCTAAGCTTAGAGAAGTACAAGGCAAACGTTGTAGGGTTTCCAGGGAGGACAAACAGGTCTGCCCATATATCTTGCGAATTCGGAACACGGTATACTTCCTAAGTTATTTCATTTGTTCAGTCATGAAGAAATCTATAATTGTTAGGTTTTCATGGTGGACCGACACACTACACAAGCGAACATGATAACGTGTATAAAAATTCTTTGTACAAGGCATGAGTATGCGTGTATATTAATGAATAGACAGTCGAACAAAGGTCTCTATCACACTATGACGTATGCGCAAAACAAGAAGTACCGTTTCTAAGGTGTGATGACGGTTGCTATAACTCCAGGAGGAAAAGTGATTAGTTGATTTTTTGTTGAAAAATCTCGCTGAAAACTTTGAATATTTTGACGGAAGGTAAGAGTTAAATCAATGGCACAAATCTTTACTTTTGATCATTTCAGACGTAGAGAGAGAAAAAAAAACCGTTGGTTATTTCTTGCCGAAGGTATTGCTATTTATTGGTTGCACACAGTTAAGTCTTTTCCAGTAATTCTATTTATTGTCTGCACATAGTTAAATCGTTTCAAGTATAACTATCTATTCTTTGCACGTAGTTAAATCGTTTCAAGTATTGCTATTTATTGTTTGCACATAGTTAAATCATTTTAAGTATTTCTATTTATTTTTTGCACATCGTTAAATGGTTTCAAGTTTAAATATTTATTGTTTGCACATACTTAAATCATTTCCGATATTGCTATTTATTGTTTGCACATGGTTAAATCGCTTTAAGTATTGCTATTTATTGTTTGCACATAGTTAAATTGTTACAAGCATTGTTATTTAACGCTAGTAATCAAATTTAGTATTAATAATAATACTCGCAGCCCAGTCTGCAGGGGTTGTAGAATACACCGACTGCATCTCTGCAGGAAAGTAAAACGTCCCAACGAGTGTCCAGTAATGACACAAAACCATCCGGTAGAGAAACTTCAGTCCTGGAGCTCGGAAGAATGTGGAATACCTCTTCATTGCCATTACTCCCAGGTCCACGCTGACCCGTATCTGTTATGATCCTATCTATGGGTAAAAAAGAACTGTTTAACTGTAAAACTGTGTGCAAAATAATGACTGATATTCGGTTGGTTGGGTTTTATGACATATCAATCCTTGTAGGTTATTTAACGCCAAATCCATTTTTATGCAAATAGTTCTATTTCAAACAATTTAGTTTAGCATGAGTATACAGTTTAATTTTCAAAAATATTTTTATTTTAAGCTATTCAGTTTATTCAAACAGTTATAATTCAGCTAATTCAGTTTAGTATAAGTACAGGTTTTGTTTACACACAGTTAAATGTCAAAATAGTTCTATATTAAACAATTCAGTTTAGTGTAAGTACATTTTCAACGTCAAAAACAGTTCCATTTCAAGCAATTCAGCTTAGCATAAGCACGCAGTTTAAATGTAAGTACAGTTTAATTATCAAAAACATTTCTATTTCAAACTATTAAGTTTAGTCAAACAGTTCTAATTCAAACAATTCAGTTTAGCATAAGTATACAGTTAGTTCTATTTAACCCATAGATAGGGCCCTATCAGGTGCTACCATTCCGAACCAGAGTGGACCTGGGAGCAATGTCAATGAAGGGGTGCTCTGTATTCCCCAAAGCTCCAGCATTACTGGAACGTCACCATCAGATTGGACACTCATGGGGGGGGTCTTACCCCTCTGCAGAGGTGCAGTTGGTGTATTCTACAACCCCAGCCGACTAGGTAAGACTGATATTAAATTGAATTGCTTGTGTTATATAGCAATACTTGAAACCATCCCGTTATTTCAAAATGTTACATACAAATTATTCGTTTACAAAGCATATATATTTGATATGTTAATAGACAGGATTTGGCATTAAATAACCTACAAAAGTTGATGTGCCATAAAAACCCAACCAACCAATCAACTTTATAATCTCCAGTAAAATATTAAACTGGTCTGTTTGTTAATGGGTCACTTATGCCAAATCAACCCTTCTAGAAGGATAGTAGTGGTACTATTTAACTAATAGCTGGGAGGATAAGGGTATTCATACCCTATTCAACGGTATTTCCCAGAGAGTGAGCGTAAAAGCGCGACTGGAGGTCGAACTTGCTTCCGACGATTTTGCAGTCCAGCGTTTTAACCGTTACGTCATGAGGACACCCAATGAATCGCACTGTTTTGGTACAAATAATCAAACTTGCATTCCAAGTATGATCACAGTCAACCAAGTGGAAACTTTTTTTAATTTAAGTATTTAAATAATTGGCTGCAATTCCAAGAGTTGTCATAAACCTTGAATTCCTTCGTCCTCTCAATTCTACAGTCTTCTTCATATATACTTAGTAAGTAAAATTGGCGACCATTGTCGAGGGTGACCTGAAGGCTCCCTTTTCGATTGGGGAAGGCGCTACTCCTTTCCATGGATTGCTCCACTTTACCCTTGATACGTACCTTATAATGCTGAATGTTAAGCAAGGAGACATCAAGTACCATTTTTTGAGTCTTTGGTATGACTCAACCTGGGATTGAACCCAGGTCTCCCGGGCCACTGGCGAATACAAATGTATATAAAGAAAGAGTTTCATTTTGGCGGCAGGACAAAACAAGAAAAGGTTAGCGAACAGGAAATTTGAAATTTTTACTGCAAAGCTTTCCATATAGGTTGTTCTATTTACAGCAACGTGTGTAATGCAGCTTATACCATTATATATACGCGGGGATGTTTTCAGAATCTTCTTTGTCAAGCGAAAAAAAAAAAAAAGAAAAAAAACATACGTTGTTTCTCAAAAATAACGAAACCTGCATTACATTACAAAAAAAAAAAAAATGCTCCGTCTTTTCATATGGATAGCAGTCCTGAAGAAGACCGTAGAAGAAATCAGCAGAAACCTTCGGGGAACAAGATAAAGAACGCAGATAATGAGTGAACCTAAGAATAATGGTAATGAAGGTGTATTCCACTCTTCCTAAACTTCGGAACTGGAGCCTCACCATCAGATGCAGTTTAATGACATACCTATGACAGCAAAATTTGAAACCATATGACAAATTATCAAGAGTTGTTACTCTTAGCTATAACTGTCTACGAAAGTTACTTAAAACCACATAGTTGCTTGAAATACTTGAAATAATCCAGCCCAGACGGCGGGGCTGTAGATTACGCCAATTGTATTCCTGCAGAAGGGTAGGACCTCTCCCATTGAGTGTCCTGCATATGACACTTAACCATCTGATAGTGAGGATCCTGTTCTGGAGCTTTGAGAAATGAGGAGTATCCCTTCGCTGGCATTACTCCCAGGTTCCCTCTAATCCGCAGTGGTATTACCTGTTAGAGTCCCATCTATGGATCAAATAGAATTGTTTAACCATTTAACTGTGTGCAAACAAAAGACAAATGTTAAATCTAATTGTTAGTATAATATAGCCATACTGGAAACCATTTAACAATGCAAATAAAACTATACGTGCTAAATCACAATATTTAAAGCCATTTAACAGTAAACAAATGATAAATACTAAATAGAATTATTAGTGTTAGATAGGAATACTTGAAATCAGTTAACTATGTGCAAACAAATGAATAATACTAAATAGAATAATTAGTGTTAGATAGGAAAACCTGGAACCATTTAACTGTGTGGAAATAAATGATTAATACTAAATAGAATTATTAGTGTTAGATAGCAATACTTGAAACCATCTAAATGTGTACAAACGAATGAATAATACTGAATAGAATTATTAGTGTTAGATAGCAATACTTGAAACCACTTAAATGTGTGCAAACAAATGAATAATAATAAATAGAATTATTAGTGTTAGATAGCAATACTTAAAACCATCTAGATGTGTACGAACAAATGAATACTACTAAATAGAATTATTAGTGTTAGATAGCAATACTTGAAACCATCTAAATGTGTACAAACGAATGAATAATACTGAATAGAATTATTAGTGTTAGATAGCAATACTTGAAACCACTTAAATGTGTGCAAACAAATGAATAATAATAAATAGAATTATTAGTGTTAGATAGCAATACTTGAAACCACTTAAATGTGTGCAAACAAATGATTAATACTAAATAGAATTATTAGTGTTAGATAGCAATACTTGAAACCATCTAAATGTGTGCAAACAAATGAATAATAATAAATAGAATTATTAGTGTTAGATAGCAATACTTGAAACCATCTAGATGTGTACGAACAAATGAATACTACTAAATAGAATTATTAGTGTTAGATAGCAATACTTGAAACCACTTAAATGTGTGCAAACAAATGATTAATACTAAATAGAATTATTAGTGTTAGATAGCAATACTTGAAACCATCTAAATGTGTACGAACAAATGAATACTACTAAATAGAATTATTAGTGTTAGATAGCAATACTTGAAACCACTTAAATGTGTGCAAACAAATGAATACTACTAAATAGAATTATTAGTGTTAGATAGCAATACTTGAAACCACTTAAATGTGTGCAAACAAATGAATAATAATAAATAGAATTATTAGTGTTAGATAGCAATACGTGAAACCATTTAAATGTGTGCAAACAAATGATTAATATTAAATAGAATTTTTAGTGTTAGATAGCAATACTTGAAACCATTTAAATGTGTGCAAAAGATTAATATTAAATATAATTATTAGTGTTAGATAGCAATACTTGAAACCATTTAAATGTGTGCAAACAAATGATTAATATTAGTTAAAATTATTAGTGTTAAATAGCAATACTTGAAACCACTTACATGTGTGCAAACAAATGAATAATACTAAATAGAATTATTCGTGCTAGATAGCAATATTTGAAACAATTTTATTGTATGCAAACAAATGAGCTCTGCAGTTGTTTAACATCTTAACCACAACCAATTTGTATAAAAATCACATCAAATGTATAAGCACAAACAGGTTTTGGCATTAAATAACCTATAAGGTTTGATATGCCATAAAACCCTGCCAATTGTTACAACCATCATTAAAGTCAAATAAAAATGATTGCACTGGAACTTTGAAAATATCAATTGTTATTACCAAATTTCGCATAAAATGGCCCTTAAGGACTTGATATGCCGTTAAATAAACCAAACAAAACCTTTTCAAGTCACTACAAGCATTCATGTCTGATTTAACCACCTAAGTGTATCCACTAAAATCCAATCACGAATAAATTGTTGCTCAAGTCTTTAATTAGATATGAATCATAATTTTACGTGGCACTTAAAACTAATAAATTTAATGATGATTATTATCAAATAAATAATGATTATTATAAATAAATGATAAATAATGACGATTATTATTAATGGTGATGATTAAGGAGCTACCAAGTATTCGTACGACTAGATTAGCTGAGAATAATATATTAATGTCTGGAAGTTATCAAAAAATCTGATAAATCTGTTGTGAATAAAACATCTATTTAGTGTCCAGTGATCATTTGATACTTTCGCGGTTTTTTTTTTTTTTTTTTTTTTTTGGTGGGGGGTTAACTGCAAATCAATTCCTTATAGTTTATTGAATGTTTGGATCATCTGTAGATATTCAATTGTAATTACTATATCTTAAAATGTCTTATTATATATATATATATATATATTGAATTACCATGACTAGAAAATCCGGCAAGCACTCCGTGTGACATACGGAACACTAGACAGCTGTTTCGACCTTATTAGGCCTCATCA
The DNA here is from genome assembly GCA_963585895.1 of Sepioteuthis lessoniana. NCBI lineage: Eukaryota > Metazoa > Mollusca > Cephalopoda > Myopsida > Loliginidae > Sepioteuthis > Sepioteuthis lessoniana. Next base: position 19,714,754 of record OY757943.1, read on the forward strand.
GCAGCCTATACCGTGATCTCTACCACTGGAGATCAAACCAGCAACCGTAAAATGCAGAGCTGAAACTCTACCACTTACCATCGGTCCACATCACATACAAGCGATACCGAACTAACTAGTCATGGTAAATGCGTGATTACTAAACCAAATGTGACTAGTAGGTACATTTGATCTCTACAGATGAAGCACTCACCTCCGAGGCCACGTTTTCCCAAATCGGCGTTGCGCATCCACGTAAACTTAACCTAATGGACTAGGAAATAGATATACATTTTTTAATTAGAGGAACTATATAGCAGAAATTGAATTACCATGATTAGAAAATCCGGCTAGCACGCCATGTGACATATGGAACACTGGGCAGCTGTTTCGACTTTATTTGGTCTCATCAGTAGCATGATCTCTACCACTGCATATCGAACCAGCGACCATAGAATGCAGAGCCAAAACTCTACAACTGACCCACCAATCCTCATCGCACACAAATTAACTAGATGTACCTACTAGATACATCTGGTTAAGTGGTCGCGCATTTAGCATGACTAGTTAATTTGGCATCGCTGATGTGCCATGTGAACCGATGGTCCATGGTAGAGTTTCGGCTCTGCATTCTGTGGTCGCTGGTTCGATCTCCAGTGGAAGAGATCATGGTATACGCTGCTGATGAGACCTAATAAGATCGAAACCGCTGTCCAGTGTTCTGTATGTCGCATGGGGTGCCCACTGGATTTTCTAGTCATGGTAATTCAATATATATATATATATATATATATATATATATATATATATAATTACTATATCTTAAATGTCTTATTATATATATATATATATATATGTGTGTGTGTGTGTGTGTGTGTGTAATAAGACATTTACAATTGAATATTTCCGGAGTTCTTGCTGGATTTTCTAGTCATGGTAATTCAATTTATAATATACAATTCCTCTATCTGAAAAAAATGTATATATATATATATATATATATATATATATATATATATATATATATATATATCACTCCCACGAAAGAATGAACGGCTTACACTCACGTAATGCAAAGCTCTTATAACGAATCGAATGTTCCGGTCTCCGTTAGCATAAAATGGAAACAAAAAAAAAGTTGATATATATACGTTAAATTCTTTCGCCTACGTCAAGCCTGTTGATAGCTGTGAGGTTATGTTATCAGGCTGACGTAAAGTTAGCCGAGTTTCAATCCCAGCCTGAGGCATGTCGGGCGTCTCAATAATACAACAAAAGGGTCTGTCTGTGGATGACATTATAAGAAGTATATGTCCAGAGTTAATGGGTTAGGTATTATATAGATTGACAATATATGAGAGGTTTCATATAATTCCCCAGAAGGGCTCGATGAATGATTATTAATAAATATATAAGAATCTCGTCCTGAGCAAATATAATTGGAAAGAAAACTCAACGGTTGTCTTTTTGCTATTATAAACTTATTTCGACGGGTTGCGGAAACGATATCTGATGAGGCAGGATGCCCTCAGCAGTCTGTCGAAAAAATTTATTATAGCAAGATGATTGTCCGATGAATTTTCTTTACAATTATATATATATATATATATATATATATATATATTGCTTTTTTATAATCACAAGTTAGCACGAATCTGCATGGTTTCAAATTTGGTGTTTTATGTCGTATCAACCCTTATGGGTTATTTAATGCTTGATTCATTTGTTAAAGTTTAATGGTGATTACTATATTTTTGATGTGTCTGTATATATATATGTATATATGTCTGTATATATATATGTATATATATATATATATAAACTCAAGTTGGCGACCCGAAGGCTCCTTTTTCGATAACTAATACACAGAGTTGTAGGGAAGGGTGTTACTCCTTTCCTTGGATTGCTCCACTTTACCCTTGATCCATACCTTCTAATGCTGTGTTACGCAAGGAGACATCAAGTACATTTTTTGAGTCTTTGGTATGACCCGACCTGGTATTGAACCCCAGTCTCTTAGGTCTTTAGCGAACACTCGAACCGCGAGGCCAATGGACTACTATATATTACATTTTGGGGCTATAATCATTTGTCTACATCAATTTGTATGGTAATGAAGGGTTACTCTACAACTCAAAACTCAAGTACTGAAACTTCAGCATCTAATGGTTTAGTGTCATACTTCGGACTCTCGTTAAGGGTGGGGGTCTTTATACACAATTATATACTTTCAAATAACAATTTTTATATAAGTAATAATAATAAGGAGAATTTTTCACACAAGCGTTAGCTGATGGTTTTCCACTGAATTCTGAGTGACAAGAAGTCTCTTCAAGTCTCTAGAACTCTTCTTCGTATTCTGGGCGATTGCAACAAGGCTGTAGTTTGGATGGTCTCCACTCGTTCTTTGTTGTTTTCAATGACATGGCTTCAAGTATTCCTATCTAGTTCTAATAATCTAATATACGATTATATGCTTTCAAGTAACAATTTCTATTTGATGATAATAATAGTACTTTACTTCTGGAGCTTTGAGAAGAATGAAGTAACTCTTTCCTTGTCATTACTACCAGGTCCACTCTGATCCAGAGTGGTAGTATCTGTTAGTGTCCCATTGTTCTTTTTGGTTTATTTATTCACATTGGGTTTGGTTTAATGACATATCAACATTCGTTGGTTATTTAAAGCCAAAGCCATCTTTGTAGAAGAACAGTAGTTTTATTATTTAACCAATAGTTAGGAGAATAATGAGGTTCATGCCTTTCTTCAGGTTATTAGTTCGAAAGGGAACATAATAGCATGACTGGAGTTCGAACACGCTTACTTCGAGGCTACAGTCAAATGTTTTAACCATTACGCCACGGTGACTTGTAATTATTAGTGTGAGAAATACTTGTAACCATATATACTTCTATTTGAATTATTAGTATTAGATAAAAATACTTGAAACCATATGCTCGTGTACACATTATTAGTATTTGATTGAGTATTTGAAACCTGTATAAAAACTTATCTGTATTAAGAAAAGTCATTTGAAGCAATGATTTGGTTAGGTTGGGTTTGTGACATATCAACGATCGTCGGTTATTCAATGCCAAAGCCTCTTTATACATAAATATTAAATATATATGATTGGGTATTGTTGAATTTTATGGCTTATTAACCATTGTTGGTCATTTAACGCCAAATCCTTTTTGTGCATATATATCAAATATATCATTTCTAAACACATTTTAAAGATAACATTTTTAAACGAGCTTGAGCTCTTTTTTCACAAATTTAAATGGCTTCACATATTTCTATCAAATACGAATATTTCTATTTAGAATAAATCATTTGTTTGCACCAAGTTAGATGTTTTCAAGTATTGCTATGTATCACTAACAATGCCCGTGGTGTAATGGTTATCGTCACAGGATATGGACACGGCGATACAAGTTCAATTCCTGTACAAGATTGATTGCATTTCACATAGCACTAATACCCTTAGGAAAGGTATGAATCCAATTATTCTCCCTCCAACTATGGTAAATAGTAGGGCAGACTTGGTTCTTCAGCCCTTGGTAAGGCAACTAGTCTAGGAGAAGGAAAACTCTGAATTCAAACCTGGTAAACTCCGCTTAAAAAATTTGCATACCCTGCCCGAGCGGAGGGGTTGGGTAAATAGGATCACTAACAATTCATTTATACATCAGTCATTTGTTTACACGCAGTTAAATGATCAAGCGGTTCTATTTCAAACAACTCAGTTTAGCATGTCAGCAAAGTTAAATGGTTCCAAGTATTGATAAGTATCATTAACAATTCAATCGTTGGCCAGTCGGCTGGAG
>OY757943.1:19723562-19736062 GCA_963585895.1 Sepioteuthis lessoniana
GAACTGTTTGATCATCTCACTGTGTGAACGAAAGCATGGACAGCTATCGATAGGCTCTCGATCATATGGAAATCAGACCTGACCGATAAAAAGAAACGCAGTTTCTTCCAGGCAGCGGTCACATCGATACTGCTATATGGATGCACTACTTGGATGCTAACTAAACGGATGGAGAAGAAGCTAGACGGCAATTACACAAGAATGTTGCGAGCAATATTGAACAAGTCCTGGCGGCAACACCCCACAAGGCACCAACTATACGGCCACCTACCTCCCATCACGAAAACTATCCAAGTTAGACGAACCAGACATGCAGGTCACTGCTGGAGAAGAAGGGAAGAGTTCATAAGTGATGTACTCCTATGGACCCCCACATATGACCGGGCAAAAGCAGGACGACCAGCTCGAACATACATACAGCAACTATGTGAGGATACGGGATGTGGCCCTGAAGACCTGCCAAAGGCGATGAATGATAGGGAGAAGTGACGAGAGAGGCTCAGTGATATCCGTGCTAGCGGCACAACATGATGATGATAATATATATTTATATACCATAGACATAGAGTCAAAAGAGCTTGGTGACTCAGTTTCTCGCGTGTGAGAGTTTACAAGCTCAGTAGACTCTGTGTATCCGCTATGTGCTTTAATCAAAGAGGCAACATCTTCTCACAAAAGAGCAGTCCTCTGAAACTAATAGACAAGTTCACCTACCGAGGGAGCAGCGTCTCATCACCCGATAATGACATCAACACTCGACTAGCAAAAGCATGGATAGCTATCGATAAGCTATCGATCATATGGAAGTCACACCTGATTTTCTCAAACGCGATTTTCTCCAAGCAGTGATCGTACCGATACTGCTATATGGATGCACCACATGGACGCTAACTAAACGTATGGAGAAAAGGCTTGACGGCAATTACGCAAGAATGCCCGGAGTGTAATGTTTATCGTCGTAGGAAATGGACACGACTCGAGTTCAAAACCTGGACGAGACTGATTGCATTTCACATAGCACTAATACCCTTGGGAAAGGTATGAATCCAATTATTCTCCCTCCAGCTATGGGTAAATAGTAGGGCAGACTGATTTCTTCAGCCTTGGTGAGACAACTAGTCTAGGAGAAGGAAAACTCTGAATTGAAACCTGTTAAACTCAGCTTAAAAACTGACCTTGTGTCATATCCTGCCCGAGCGGAGGGGTCGGTAAATAGGATTACTGAACAAGTCTTTGAGGCAACAACCTACACGACAATAACTGTACGTCCACCTACCACCGATCACGAAAACTATCCAAATTAGACGAACCAGACATACGAGACACTGCTGGAGCAGTCAAACGAACTCATGAGCTATGTACTCCTGTGGACCCCTTCACATGGACAAGCAAAGGCAAGACGGCCAGCTAGAACCTATCAACAGCAGGTCTGTGCTAATACAGGAAGTAGCCTGGAAGACCTGCCGGGAGCGATGGACGATAGAGTCGGGTGGTGAGAGAGGGTCAGGGAGATCCTTGCTTGCAGCGCAACACGATGGTGATGATGATGATAATAATGCGCTATGCTAACTTTGAGATATATATGCTCTCTCACTAATTTTTAGCGGTCTTAGCATATATATATATATAATTAAGTCGTGTTGACAGCATAGATTTCTCTGAGTCTCTTTCGCCATCCGTCCCTATCATGTATCGCTTCCGGCAAGTCCTCTAAACTACATCCTGTCTGCGCACAGAGCTGATGTAAGTTCTTCTGGTCGGCTAACACTGGCATGTCCATGTGTAGGGGTCTATAGAAAAAACACCACTAATGAGTTGTGAGTTCGTCCTTGATTTTCCAACAGTGTCCCGCATGTCTTGTTCGTCTTAATTGGATGGTTTTTGAGATGGGAGGTAAGTTGCTGTACAGCAGCTGTTTTGAAGGTGCTGCTTCCAGCATTTGTTTAAAACAACCCGAAGCATTCTTGTGTAGTTCCCATCTAGTTTTTTTCCATGCAGTTTGTTTGCTTTCATGAGGTGCATCCATACCGTAGTACTGACACAGCCATAGCCACAACTTAGAAGAAATCCCGTTTTATTTTATCGGATAGATCATATTTTCACATGATCGATAATCTGTCGATAGCAGTCCACGCTCTCGCTAGGCGCATGTTGACATCATTTTCAGTAGATGATAGAGAGAGAGAGAGAGAGAGAGAGAGAGAGAGAGAGAGAGAGAGATTAATTAGGTACACTAAATCTTTCTCTCTTGCTCTTTCTTTTTCTCTTTGGCTCTTTCTGTTTCTTCTTTTTACTCTCTCACTCATACTTTCTACCTTTCTAACTTCTTCCTTCTCTGTTGTTTCTCAGTCTCCTTTAACTTCTTTCTTTCTCCTTTTCTTTCTTTCTTTCTTTCTTTCTTTCTTACACACTCAACTACATGTATAAATATTGTTTTTTTCTCCCTTTCATTCATAAGTCCAGACAACCACCCCTGAAAAAAAAAAGTAAAGAAGATCAGTTATGATCCCATTCAGTACCCAATCCATTTCGTTTTTTTTTTTTTTCATTTTTTTTCGCTTTATTCACCATCCGCGTGCTTTGTTTAGTTTCAATCGGGTGTGAGATGATGATAGTGGTGGTGGTGGTGGTGGTGGTGGTGGAAGGATTTAATCTTTACGATTCTTATCGTTCATCAGCAGAGGTTGTAATTAAAGTTGAAGATGAATCGTAGTGCCATTATAATGCGAAAGCCATCAAGCTAGCTTTGCTGTCACCAAAGAGCAAGTACTCTATGATAGTTCCTCTGTTCGACACTGGTCGGCAACGACCGGTGCCACTGCGACAACGACCGGACGGTGGCGGGGCGGAAAAAGTGGATGATGCGATGTTTTTGAACGGGGCAAGACAAAACGGGATGATAGGTTGAGACTACAGTTTGGAATAAGGTAGACGATTCGCGCGGCATTCTCAACGCTCATAGGCTCTTGTAGATCTGTGTGTGTGTGTGTGTGTGTGGTGTGTTAAGAGTAAAGAATCGAACAGAAGTGTCATAGTTAAGTTGGGTTATAAGTGGGGGAGGGTTAACAGTCAGTGCGACAGCTAGAAAGATGGGAAAACGAGAGAGGAATGGGGAGGAGAAGAGCAAAAAGGTGATAGACTGATAAGAACAGACCCCTTTATTGATCGCTTGTGTGTGTGTGTGTGTGTGTGTGTGTGTGTGTGTGTGTGTGTGTGTGCGTGTATCTTTATGTGTCAATTTTTTCTGGCTCTATATGTATGTGCGTGCGTCTATGTATGGGGGGTGGATGTGGATGTGGGAGCGGGTGCGTTCCTATCTCTTTCTTTTATCTAAGTTTCGAAATAGAGGTTATGAATGAGACTGGCTGAGGTGTTACTAAGATGCAAGGACGAATTTTTAGAAAGAAAGATTAAAGAAAAACAACTGAAGAAAGAAAGGGGTGTGTGTGTAATTTGGCAAATTAGAAAGAGACAGAAGAAGCTTTTGAAGGTTGATAAACAGAAGTAGATAGATTGAGAGAGAGGGAGAAACCGAGAGATCCTCGTTGGAGTGGTCGCAATGTACACATCACTCATATCCCTCCTAAATCCTAATTCTCCTTATCTGATGAGTATAATGTCGTAATTACGCTTCTTCTTCTTTTTTCTCAAAGGAAAATGAGTTGATCCCGGCGTCAAGATTCAAAAGTGAAAGTAAAAGTAAAACTGAAAGCGAAAGTAAAAATATCTCTTGGCCTCTCTCGAACAGACAATCAAGCGGTATGACTACTGCTAATGACATAAACACCAACCAACACTCACGCCTTAAAAGATTTGAATCCACTTTCAGTATAACATATAATTAATTCAAACACACTAATGTAGACCCATGCACGTTTTAGATAAAAGGGTGTCTAAATAAAACCAACTTTTTTGTTTATTTGCAAGAAACACCAAATTAACGTACTATCAATATTCTAGATTTCCCATTAGAAGCCAACATAGTTTTTCACAATAAAACAAGATTTTGTTGTGTTACTTGCCCTATAAACAGCTCTATTGATGAGACTTAAAATAAGCTGTCTGTATCCTTTGCTGAGGAATAAGTCCCCCACCTCCAAAAAGTGTCTTGGGAGAAGCGACTAAACTACATGTAATGGTGGGGCTCCAGTTCTGGTGATAAGGGTAGTGTGAATTACCCCTTCATAGCCATTACTCCAATATCCACTCTCACCCGGAGTGGTAGTACCTATTAGACTATTTAAATTATCGGTAGTAACGATAGTGGTGGTACTAAAAAACTACAACAACAACTACAAAAATGTGAAACATGAGGATGACAGTGATACCAATTGCAATTGGCGCACTTGGGACAGTCTGCAAAGGCTTGAGAAGGAGACTGGTGGAATTGGGAATCAGAGGAAGAACCGAAGTCATCCAGACCGTCACATCGTTAAGATCTGCTAGAATACTGAGAAGAGTCCTGGAGACCTGTGGAGAGTTACTGTCACTGAGACTTTTGTGAAAGACCATGATCTAACGTTCCTGTGAAATAATAATAATAATAATAATAATAATAATAATAATAATAATAATAATAATTTCGACCATACAAACAAATGGTATATGCACAACCCAGCACCTGTCCTCGAGAATGACTCGCATAAACTCCTATGGGACTTTAACATACAAACGGATCACCTAATCCCGGTCAGAAGACCAGACCTTATAATAATCAACAAAAAAAAAAAAAAAGAGAATCTGCAAAATTGTCGACTTTGCTGTCTCGGCGGACCACAGAATAAATTTGAAGGGAAATGAAAAGAAGGATAAGTACCTCAACCTTACTAGAGAATTGAAAAAGCTATGGAACATGAAAGTAATGATTGTGCCAATTGTGATTGGTGCGTTAGGCACAATAACTAAAGAATTATTAAAAGGCCTGGAAGACTTGGAAGTTGGCGGACGGGTAGAGACTATCCAAACGACAGCATTGCTAAGAACGGCCAGAATCCTGAGACGAGTCGTGGAGACTTGAGGAGACTTGCTGTCACTCAAACTCCAGTGAAAAACCATCAGCTAACACTGATGTGAAAAACTCTAAAGGAGTAAATAATAATACGACTGGGTGGAGAAGGTGATCCACAGGGAATTGTGCATGAAATTTAGATTTTACTATACGAACAATTGGTATATGCACAACTCAGAATCCGTCCGGGAGAATGAGATGCACAAAATATTTGTGATTTTGAGATACTAGCGAATCACCTAATATCAGCCAGACGACTAGACCTAGTGATAGTCAATGAAAAATAAAAAAAAAATAAAAAATAAAAAGAGAACCTACCGGATAGAAGGCCATCCGTCCCTATGGTTTATCGCTCTTAGCAGGTTCTCTGACCTGAATCCAGAGTTGGCACGGAGCTGATGAATATAAATGTTGCTGGTCGGCTAAGACTAGCGCGTTCATGTGTAGGAGTCCATAGAATGTTTGTGGGACGAGAGTTAAGTGGCCGTACAGTTGCTGTTTAAAATCATTTCCAATTGATGTTTATGGTAAATTCATTGACAATACATTTTCATCATAAAATCATATTCCTTTTCATAGCAAAATCATTCCCAATGCATTTTTATACATAAATCTCTTGGAATGCATTTTTATAATAAAATCATTTTCAATTCATTTTTACCGTAAAAATCATTTCCAGTACATTTTTATTAAAAAAAAAAAAAAAATAATTTCCAACGTATTTTATAATAAAAATCATTTTCAGTACATTTTTATCAAAAAAATCATTTCCGACGCGTTCTATAGTAGAATCATTTCCAATGCATTTTTATAGTAAAAATCATTTCCCTTGCTTTTTCATATTAAAAATTATTTCCAATGCATTTTTATTGTAGAAATCATTTTCAGGGCAGTTTTATAGAAAAGATCATTTCCAACGCATTCTATAGTAAAAATCATTTCCAATACATTTTTATAGTAAAAATCTTTCCCCTTGCATTTTCATAATAAAAATCATTTCCAATGCATTTTTATTGTAGAAATCATTTTCAGAGCATTTTTATAGAAAAAATTATTTCCAATGCATTTTATTGTAAAAAAACATTTCCAACGCATTTTATAATAAAAATCATTTCCAGTGCATTTTTATAATAAAAATCATTTTCAACGCATTTTCATAGTAAAAATAATTTCCGTTCATTTTTATTGTAAAAATCATTTGTAATTTTATTGTAAAAATCATTTCTATTTAATTTTTTTTAGTAAAAATCATTTCACGAGTATTCTTATAGAAAAAAAAATTCATTTCTAATGCATTTTTATTGAGAATCATTTCCAGTGCATTTTTTTTTTTTTGTAAAAATCAATTTTTTAGTAAAAATAATTTTCTTTTTTTAGTTAGAATCCTTTTTATTGTAAAATCATTGGCAATTCATTTTTATACTAAAATAATTACTCATGCCCTTTTACTGTAAGAACATTTGAAATGAATTTTCATAGTAAAATCAGTAGAAATTCATTTTTTATAGTAAGATCATATCCCAAACACTTTTATAATAAAAAAAGAAAAATTTACTAATTCTTAAGGCAGTTTTAAGTAAGACCACAAATCAAGAAAAATCTGCTATGAGTTAGGAGTTGTCATCTTCAATGGACTGTATGAAAGAAAGTAATATTACGTGGAACTTTACATAAAAAAAAAGTCAGCATATATGTTGTAATACTTTATAAGATCTTGATTATGGCCGGTGTTCGTTCAAAATTATTTGACTTTCGACAGTTCTTTCATATCAGTGGCCGAGCGATACAAAGAACTATTTGAAAACAATAGAAATGCCACTGCCTTCCGAAAAATTGACCTATTTCTTATTTAACGTAGATTGCAGTGTTACAAGTCAACCTTTTGCACCCCACAAAATCCCTACAAAATTAAGGGTCGACTTATAAAGCAGGGTTAAAATCTCAATCTTTACTACGGACTGGTCAACCAGTGGAACAATATTCCTAACAATCAATATACACCACTAACTTTAACTCCAGTTGACTAGCTCAGTCGGCTGGGGCTGCTGAATAAACCAACTGCATCTCTGCAGAGGGTGAAATGAGGGTCCTAGATATGACACTAAACAAACTGATGGTGAGGTTCCAGTAATGCCGGAGCTTTGGGGAATGCGGAGTACTCCTTCATATCCCTCTCTCTCAGATCCACTCTGACTTGTGAGTGTCCCATCTATGAGCCATATAGATCTGTTTAAGAATTATTCACATTCTGTTGGACCGTATACAAAAATATATTCTTGAGAAAATGAAAAAAATGATCGTGATTCCCGAACCTTTATAAACCGTACATAAGTGTAAACAGGCTTTGGCATTAAATAACCTATAGAGTATGATATGCCATTAAACCCAACCAACCAACCAACTGAACCTTTAGTTATAAAATAATAAGATGATATTTAGTTATAAAACAAATGATTATAATTGATAAACTGCATCCGATGGTAAGACTCGTTACGTATATCTGGCAGTGGAAATACCTGTAAGGGTCACATCTATGAGTCAAATAGATCAGTTTAAACTGACTAGTATTTGAAGGGAGTGCATAAACACTTACACGGAGGTGCCAGTGGTGTAATGGTTATCGTCGTAGGAAATGGGCACAGCGACACGAATTCAAATCCTGGACGAGATTGATTGCATTTCATATAGCACTAATACCCTTGGGAAAGGTATGAATCCAATTATTCTCCCTCCAGCTATGGGTAAATAGTAGGACAGACTGGGTTCTTCAGCCATGGTTCGACAACCAGTCTAGGAGAAGGAATACTCTGAATTGAAACCTGTTAAACTCCGCTTAAAACCTGACCTTGTGTCATATCCTGCCCGAGCGGAGGAGTTGGGTAAATAAACACTTACACGTAAAATAACCCTGGAAGTGTTGACATGCCGTTAAGATCAATCGAAATTTGGGTCCCAACATGTTTGTTGTTTTTTTTGTCATGTGTCAACCCTTTCCCGCCATTTAATTTTAAAAGATAACACATTTTTTAATTCTTTTTCTATGACGCAAAGCTAACTGGGTAGAAAATTTTCTATTCGACCTCGAAATTTTCTCTCAACAACTTCGAGCTGACTAGAAAGTTAAAAATTAATTCCGGTTTCCAAATTCGTAGTCATATGACTGTAAAATTCCCCAATAACAATAATGGGCCAGTCGGCAGGGGCTGCATAATACACCGACTGCATCCCCGCAGAGGCGTAAGACTTCCCGTAACAGTGTCCAGGATACGACTCAAAACAATCTAATGGAGAGGTTCCAGTAATGCTGGAGATTTAGGGAATGCGGAGTACTCCTTTAATGTCATCACACTCTAGTCCATTCTGGCCCAGAGTGGTAGCAACTGATAGGGTACTATCTAGGGGTTAAATAGAACTAGACTGTGCACTTATGCAAAACTGAATTGTTTGAAATAGAACTATTTTTGAGGTTTAAACAGTGTACTTATGCTAAACTTGATTGTTTGAAATAGAACGGTTTTGATATTCAAACTGTGAACTTATGTTAAACTGAATTGTGTGAAATAGAACTGTTTTGACATTTAAACAGTGAACTTATGCTCAATTGAATTGTGTGAAGCAGAACTGTTTTTCTGCATAAAAATTCATTCGACATTAATAATAACCTACAATGATTGACCTGCCATAAAACCCAACCAAACCAAAACTAAATCATATATATTTAATATATATGTATAAAGAGGTTTTGGCATTAAATAACCTACAATGGTTGATATGTCATAAAACCAAACCAAACCAAACCAAACCAAATCATATATATTTAATATATATGCATAAAGAGGTCTTGGCATTAAATAACCTACAATAGTTGATATGTCATAAAACCAAACCAAACCAAACCAAACCAAATCATATATATTTAATATATATGCATAAAGAGGTCTTGGCATTAAATAACCTACAATAGTTGATATGTCATAAAACCAAACCAAACCAATGACAATTAAGCTCTCAAGTAATCTCAAATGGGGATCAAACTCAGTTGACGTCAGTTAGACATAATCTCTATGTGTACAAGGGTTTAATTCTTTGAGAGCAATGTACACAGTTGGCCAAATAAATGATTCATTCAATCTATGATTTTTAACTTTGGTTGTAACCACCGTTCATTTTTGGATTGAAGCGCCGTTGGTGTCTTGTTTGTTTCACCGAAATATCTTTATGGGATTTTTTTTCTATGCTCACCATTCATCTTAGCAAGTGGAAACGAAACGCTTGATAGAAATGCAATGCTTTTCTGTTCTTTGTTGCAATGGTAACTTGTTGTTTATTAAATCAACGATATTTTCATTTCTCTGAAAGAAAAAATCTGTAAAAGTAGAAGGAATGAATTCCATTTGCCAGCTTAAGTGGATTCAGTTTACCTCTGAACTAGATGTCAGTAATCTGATGTTTTTGGCAAGTCCTCTAGACAACACTCAGCGTCCGCAGCTAATGAATAAGATAGGTTTTTGGTTATCGGCCCACACAGGTGTGTCCACGCGTAATAGTCCATAGAGCAACCTCGGTTATGTGTTCATTCTGACTAACTTCTCCAGTACGGACCAGCATGTTTTCCTTGCCTTTCTTGGATGGTTTGTGAGATGGGAGGTAAGTGGCCGAGCAGCTGCTGTTTTGTTGGTTGATGCTTTCAGGATTTGTTCAAAATAGCATGCAGAATTCTTGTGCATTTTCCCATCCAGTTTTTCTTCAAACGCTTTTTTCGTTAAGGTACAAGTTGTACTGACACGACTAGAGCTCGGAAGAATTCCCGTTTTGGTTTATCAAAAAAGCTCAGTTGCCCACTCGACTGGGGCCTGTAGAATACATTGACTGCATCTCTGCAGAGGGGTGAGACCTCCCACCAACACAATGAGTGTCCTGATATATGACACTAAACAATCTGATAGTGAGGTTCAAGTAATGCTGGAGATTTGGTGAATGCAGAGTACCCCTTCATTGCCATCGCTTCCAGGTCCACTCTGACCAGGAGTGGTAGCTCCTGATAGGGTCCTATCTATGGATCAAATAGAATTGATATGCGTAATTATGCTAAATGAAACCGTTTTTGTATGCTAAACTGATTTGTTTGAAATGGAAGTATTTTGACATTTAACTGTGTGTAAAATCTATACTTATACTAAACTGAATTGGGTGAATTAGAAGTGTTTGACTAAACTGAATAGCTTGAAATAGAAATGTTTTGGACATCTAAACTGTGTACTTATGCTATATTGAATTGTTTGAAATAGAACTGATTATTTGAATAAAACTGGATATGGCATTAAATAACCTACAAAGGTCGATATGCCATAAAACCCAACTAACTAACCAAGAAAGCTCAGAATTCCATATGATCGTTCTTGCTGACCATTCTTGGATGGTTGGTGTGATTGGAGGTTAGTGGCGGAACTGCTGCTATTTTTTTGGTTGCTGCATTTAGAATTTGTTTAAAACAGCAAGTAGAATCTTTGAAAGTTCTCATGTAGCTTTTTCTCTGAATGTTTTTTGTTTGTTAGTTTCCAAGTTAGGCATGTTCTCTACGGTATGTGGACTGATCTATTAATTGGAAAGGCTTGCCATTTAATGAGAAGATGGCAGAGAAATTCTGTTTCATCAAAGTGCAAGTAGAGACCTCTGCCTCTTGCTGCTTGCTCAAGGTTACGCAGTTAACATTCGGCTTAAACAGGTGTATATATCAAAAATGTTTATACGGATTTAAAAACTGTAAAATAAAGTTAAAGATTCAATATGGCTATTTTAGGCAATTTTTTTCATTTCGTTTATTAGTTTTTTTCGGTTGGTTGGTTGGTTTTGTTTTACGGCGTATCAACACTTTTCGGGCCATTTAAAGCCGAATTAAATTTCAAACAAGTCAGTTTAGTATAATTTTTGTTTACAAACAGTTAAATATTAAAACAGTGGGGTTAAATTTCAAAACAGTTCTATTTCAAACAATTCAGTTGAACATAAGTACGCAGTTTAGTTCTATTTGACCCATAGATAGGACTCTATAAGGTGCTCCGCGCCAGAGTGGAACTGGGAGCGATGGCAATGAAGGGGTACGCAGCATTCACCAAAGCTACAGCATTACTGAAACCTCATCATCAGATTGTTTAGTGTCATATCCAGGATGCTCGTTGTGGGTTGGGGAGTGTCTTACCCTTCTTCAGAGATGCAGTCAGTGTATTCTGCAGCCCCAGCTACCTGGGCAATGTTTTTTTAGGGAAGCAGTCAAAAAAGAAAAGAAAATATATTCCCGTTAATCTCTTCTTTCTTTTTGTTTTTTTTTTGAGGTCTTCCTAAAAATGACGACTGCAAATTGAATTCTCCTCTCAACATTATTAGATTAACGCTTCGTTATTGTAAGAACAAATATATATATATATATATATATCATATATATATATATATATATACTAACCTCTCCATACTAGCAGGATGTGACACAAGGTCAGTTTTTTAAGCGGAATCTAACAGATTTCAGTTCATAGTTTTCCTACTCATAGGCTAGTTACCTTTACAAGTTTAAAGACCCCAACCTGCCCTACAATTTCACAAATCTCGAGGGAGAGTACTTGGATCCTTAACCTTTCCCGAGAGTCCTAGCGCTTTATGAAACCCGAACAGCTTCGTTCAGGTTTGAACTTCGGTCGCCTTGTCAGTTTCCAACAAAACACACACACACACACACACACACACACACACACACACACACACACACACACACACACATATATATATATATATATATATGCAGTTGCATATAACAATCACACATACACACACATTATGAATATATGCATTTCAATATCTAACACACAGAGATACGTACATTCACAAACATATATATATATATATACACACACAGATTTGGCTATATAACACACACATACACACACATATAAATATGCATTTACATATATGATGTACAACGCACACACATCTATAAACATATGGATATATAACATACACACATATATATGTATTTTCATATAACACACACACACTCACATACATTTGCATATCACACACACACAAAGTAAGTAAGTAAAGTTGGCAACTTTAGTCGAGGGTGACTCGAAGGCTCTCATTTCAAGTGTCGGAGAGAGCGCTCCTCCTTCCCTGGATTGCTCCACTTTACCCTTCATCCTTACCTTATAATGCTGAGTGTAAAGCAAGGCGGCATCAAGTACCATTTTTGAGTCTTTAGTATGATTGGTATGACTCGACCGAAGATTGAACCCCAGTCTTCCGGACCATTGGCTAACACTCTACTCATTAGGCTAATGGCTCATACACATACAAACACATCTATAAACATATGATTGTATATATAACACACACACACACACCTACACATATGTATTTTCATGTGACACACATAGTCAGTAAGTTGGGGACTTTAGTCGAGGTTGGCTCGAAGGCTCCCTTTTTTCATAGCTACTACACCGTG
>OY757943.1:19741062-19806062 GCA_963585895.1 Sepioteuthis lessoniana
CGAAAAGAAATTGTTAGTTCGGGCTCGGAGAGACGGGGAAGATAGAGACAGAGATAGTGACTGAGAGAGAGACAGACAGACAGACAGACAGACAGAGACAGAGACAAAGTCAGAGACAGATGAGTAAAGAGAGAGGAAGAGAGAAAGAAAGATTGAGAGAGAAAGAGGGGAGAAACGGATAATATTTACTAAGTGAAGAGAGAGAGAGAGAGAGAGAAACAGAGAGAGAGAGAGAGAGAGAAAGACAGAGAGAGAAACGGGTGAAATATACGGAGTGAAGCGAGAGAGAAAGAAAGTGGAAGTATTATTGAGAGAGAAAGAGAGAGAGAGATAGAGAGATAGAGAGAGAGTAAGAGAAAGATTGAGAGGGAAAAAGAGAGGAAGATATATATATATATATATATATATATAGAGAGAGAGAGAGAGAGAGAGAAAGAAAGCAAGAGTGAAAGAGAGATAAAGAGAGAGAGAGAGAGAGAGAGAGAAGGAGAAACGGGTGAAATATACTGTGAAGAGAGACAGAGAGACTGAGAAAGAAATGGTGGAGATATACGGAGTGAAGCGAGAGGGGGAGAGAAAAAGAGATAAGGGAGAAATGTTGAGAGAGAGAGAGAGAGAGAGAGAAAGAGAGAAAGATTGAGAGGTAAATAGAGAGAAAGATATATATATAATATAGAAAGAGAGAGAGAGAGAGAGAGAGAGAGAGAGACACGATGAAGAGAATTGATTGCAAAGACAAAATATGTGACCGTTGCCCGATGGCCCCGGGGATGGAATAGATGGAGTTGGGACGAGGGTCGTTAATGTGTCATTAGACATAGATGAATGAGTGCCACTCAAAACACACTTTGACTTTCACCAGAATGCCTTGAATTTGTTTTTTTTTAGTTTTTCTTGGGAGGGGTGTCAGAGTTGGGGGGGAGTGTCTTGATCTTTACACCTTTCTATTTGAGCAAACACCTTCAACAGAAACTGACCACAATAACAACAAACATCAATTGAGTAATGTGACCGCAGTTTAAATGACACTGTCGATGAATTTAAGAACTATTTCAACCTTTTATTTCTTTTATTTTTAAAGATAGTTCCGTTCTTAAAGATTTGAATTGAATTAAGATTGTTCATTGGGAACAGTTTATTTCTGTTAATGAGAAAACCGATTAATAAAAGCTCTGCTTATTGGAGATAGATCTTGAACCCCCACCCCCGACACAAAAAATAACTCAACCCAATCTGGAGAGCTGTAGAATACACCCTCTGCAACTCTGCAGAAGGATAAGAACCCTACCACCACCACAACGTGTGTCTTGGATGTAACACTAAACTGAACCAGATGGTGAGACTCAAGTCCTGAAGCTTTGAAAAATGTAGAGTACCCCTCATTGCCATCGCTCCCAGGTCCACCCGGTCCCAGAGTGGTAGTACCTGTTAGGGTCCCATCTAAGGATCGAATAGAACTGTTTAACCATTTAACTGGGTGCAAAAAAAATGACTGATGTTAAATTGTTAGTGTTAGATAGCAATACTTGAAACTATTCAATTGCGAGGGAATAAAACTATCGGTGTTAGATAGCAATACTTTAAACCATTTAACTGTGTGCAAACAAATGAGCTCTGGCTTGTTTAAGAAGTTATGGACAAACTATTCGTTCATTTTATTCCGTGCAATGATCAGCGAAACACAACGCAATCTATAAAAAGAATCAACGAACACAATCAAAACAAATGACAAGCGAAATGCCCTTTTCTCTCAAATATTAGAAGTCAAACACACCTTCAATTTTTCCCAAGCCACTTTAACCTAACCCATACATTGCAAAAAAATCCTGTAGACTACTAGAATCTGCTGTCATTTCTAAAATAAATCATTTAAGACTACGTCCAGGTTTCTATCAGATTTCCCCATACCTAGCGGACATCATACTACAAGATATATATATACATATATACACACACACACACACACACACACATATATATATATATATATATATATATATATATATATATAAACAAGATTTAGCATTATATAACCTGCATCGGTTAAGACATGCTGTGATCACCTCCTGTAAAAAATCAACAAAACGAGTCAAGTATCAATTTAAATATAATACAATGTGTTTTTATAATAATCATTTTTATATTATCAAAATTCTGAGGAGAACAGTCACTGTGGTGCAATGGTTAACGAGCTGACTTATGACATCATAGGAAGTGAGTTCGAACAACAGACGTATGTACCTATTTATACCTCGTTAGTTATATGGTTACATTGAACCACTGCTGTTCTTCGACACGAGAGCATCAAATAACCCACGGAAGTTGATATGCCATTAAACAAAGAAACATAACCTAAATTTCTCGTTTTGTATGGATATAATTTTTTATAAATTGAATTAGATGATCCAGCAAACACTGCGGGCTATAGACGGAATCACTGCTCAACTGCTTCGATCTTATTAGGTCTCATTAGCAGTGTATATTGTGATCCCCACCCCGAGTGGAGAACAAACCAGCGTCCACAGAATACAGAGACGAAACTCTACCACTGAGCCACTGATCCACATCGCCCACAAGCGGTGCCAAATTAACTAGTCATGGCAATTGCACGGCTAACTAACCTGATGTGGCTGGCGAAGCTTCATAAAAAAAAAATGAATAAATAAATAAATAAATAAAAATAACCTAAAAACTTTATTCGTGTTTTTAAAGAAAGCTTTGCAGTCTGACACTGGGCCAATATTTCATAAGGTATCTGTTGTGTCGGATTGTTACTCCTCGTGGCGTAATGGTTAACGTGCTTAGCTGTAACAGTTCGAACCTCGCTATTACGTTCAAATCTGGATTAATACTCTTGCTGGAGAGATTGAACCCCTTATTACTTAGCATTACTGTTCTTTTACAAGGAGAGCTCTGGCATTAAATAACCCACAAAGGTTGATAAGCTGTTGAACAAAGAAACCAAACCAATCAATCTAAGATAGATGTTCTTTTTAAATGTCCTCCATTTCCTCAAATCTTACTCAGATGAACCACTCTGTCTGCGGGGATAGAATACGCTGACTGTATCCTCACCAGAGAGCTAAGACCCCTCCCTCGCAAAAGGATTGTCCTAGGCATAACACTAAACTGAATCTGATAGGAACGTTCCAGTGCCGTAGTTATAAGAAGTGTGCAGTTCTCATCCACTGCCATTACTACCTGGCCCACTCTGATCCACAGTGGTAGTGCCTGTCAGGCTCCAATCTACAAATCAAATAGATATGTTTGCAAATTATTTGAATTTGATTGGAATACCTGACTACATATGGGAGGGACTCTCTGTTATAACGGGTCAAGTGCTTGACTCTTGTTGGTGTGTGTACCTGGGGGGGGTCTTATTCCTCTGCAGAGGTAAAATCTGCGTATTCTACAGCCCTAGGTTTAAACAGTTCCTGTTAGAAAGAAATTGTGAAACGCAAAAGGCATGCCTCAAATCGTTTCGCGCAAATTTGAGCGACGCTAATGTATAATATATTTTAATGATATTCACCAACCCCTCCGCTCGGGCAGGATATGACACAAGGTCAGTTTTTAAGCGGAGTTTAACAGGTTTGAATTCAGAGTTTTCCTTCTCCTAGATTAATTGCCTCACTAAGGCTGAAGAACCAAGTCTGCCCTACTGGAGGGAGAATAATTGGATTCATACCTTTCCCAAGGGTATTAGTGCTACGTGAATTTGAACTCGTGTCACTGTGTCCATTTCGTTCGACGATAACCATTACACCACGGGCACCTCCGCCCCCAGTGGAGAACAAACATATTAATACATATCAATTCATGTTGCCCAGTCAACTGGGGCAGCAGAATACATCGGCCACATCTCTGCAGAGGAGTAAGACCCCTCCCCAACGTGTCCTGCATATGACACTAAACAATCTGATGGAGATGTTCCAGTAATGCTGGAGATTTGGGGAGTGTGGAATACCCCTTCTTTGCCATCGCTCCCAGGCTCACTCTGGCCCGTTGTGGTAGCATCTGATAGGGTCCCATTAAATAGAACTAAATTGCGTACTTATGCTAAATTGAATTGTTTGAAATAGAACTGTTCTGACATTTAACTGTGTGTGGATAAAAACTATACTTCTGCTAAACTGAATTGTCTGAATTAGAACTGTTTGACTAAACTGAATATCTTGAAAGAGAAATGTTTTTGACAATTAAACTCTACTTATGCTAAACTGAATTGTTTAAAAGAAAATAATTAATTTATATAAAACTGGATTTGGCATTAAATAACTGACAAAGGTTGATATGCCATAAAACCCAACCAACCATTAATTCATGCCATTGAAAATGAATGGGCCATTGAAATAAATCGGAATCTTCAACGTTTGTTTAGAGCAGTTGTGCGTTACTCGCTTTTATATATATATATAAAATACTATACTCCATTTTTATCATTAAGGGTTTTCGGACTATTGTCTTCATCTTTATTTCCACAAAGTTTCTGCCGATATGTCCTCCGGCCTTCTTCAGGTGCTTGTCGAACTCGGGAACCTTCACGGAACTTCGAACTTTATTGAATTCACTGGGGTCGCCTGTTCTGATTCCGTTAGCCATAACCGGGTACAAGTGTTAAGTATTCCTGTATTGTTACTCCCCTGTAGTCAGGATTGAACCTTCAACCTCCAGATGACTGTCTTCTTAGAAGCTTAGGGAACCAACACCTATAACGGTTACGCCATGTGTCCTACTGGACAATTCAGAGTGAATTTTGGGGACTTATAAACTTAATGTTCCAAAAGTACATATTGTAATAAGGGAGTCCCCTTGGAGTCATGGCTATAGTGCTGGATTGCGACATTATTACAAACCAGTTCGAATTCAAGTCGTGCTATAAAGTTCGTTTTCGGACACATAATCTTGGGAAAGGTATGAACTCCCCCCACACCAACCATGGGTTAAATAGTACTATGACTATTCGTCTACAGGGTTGGCTTGGGGATTAAATAAAACACGACGGCTGAGATGCCATTAAACAAAGAAATCAAACAAAACACATTGTAGAATAAGCCATGTTGGGAAATCAGCAAACAATATTTGAATGCTTCTAAGGATTTTTTTAAATTAATCGTCAATGTTTTAAGTAAACTCAATTCGAAATCACGAAAAGCTTTTTTGCTTTTCTCTCTGATATTCCAAATTGCCACCTTCATCATCTTCTGCTATCAGCGCGGATATCATTGACCCTCTCTTGCCACCTCTCCCTATCGTTCATCGCATAAGGCAGGCCCTCAGAGCTGCACCCCGTATCCTCACAGAGCTGCTGTATGTAGGTTCGAGCTGGTCGCCCTGCTTTTGCTCGGCCATGTGAAGGGGTCCAAATACTTAAACTGACCCCGATTGTGAGACGCACACCCTGAGAATAAGAAGACTGTGAGACTTTAAAGAATTTTTTTGACTTGACTGTTTTTTTTTTAAGAGTTACAACTTTACGGCCATTTTTAACACATGCGTAAAATGGAATTTTTCTTGTAGTGTCCTTAGTATTAATGATTTTTTTTTGCATTCTTCTTAATGCACTCACCAGTCTTATGAAACAATGTGAAACGTACATAGAACATTCATAATGTTCGTATATATATATATATATATATATAGAACATAGGAATCTCGAGACACGAAAAACACTTACGACTTCTTAGTTCAGGTACGAAACTTTTTATTACCTTTGAGTTTAAAGGTTCTTCGACATAAGGAGAGAGATACATATTCTTTCTATTCTGGCTTTTTCATCTGCCCGCCCCCATCTCGTGCGGCGCCCGTAGCGCGCAAATTCGTCTGGCCTCAGCGAGCAAGCGAAAGTCAACCGTCTTCTCCCGAGCCAGGAACTCAACTCAACTCACTGACTTTTTCGAAATCCCCCAAATCCTCCGCGCGCGCTTCCGGTGCATGATGTCATTCACATCCACTGGTCAACCTTTCAATCGGATTTTATTTTGACATTTATGAATGACACATCCTCCCCGCGCGCGCGTTAACACCTGCACTCAAGTTTGCACCTAAGTAACCCATGTGCTGAGCCGAAAGGTTCTCAGCCTAACTAAATCCAAAGGTATAAAACGAAATCTCTCGGCCATTATATTACAAATTGATTTGAGTCTGGCACAGACCTGGATAAGATTGCATAAAAAAACGGTAATTGCTCTCGCCTACATATTGTCCATTGGAAGTGCAAGTTATTATAAAAGTCTCAGGTGCAGAGTCACTGCAGATGAACTTCCATTCGTTTTTCTTGGGGCTCTAAAACTTTTTTTATTTTTCAGGTTGGCAACCTTGACTAAAAATCAACTGATCTGTGTTGATCTTGAACTCAAGTAAAAATATTCAGTTCACGTTTGTCAATTAGAATTCAAGTTTTTCCCGAGAAATCTTGGTAAAAAAATGATAAGGACTTAATAGATGAAACAAGGTTTGTTTTGGAAATAATGAATTTTTTTTATTTTTCAGGTTGGCAACCCTAACCCTAACCCAAAATCAACTGATCAGTGGTGATCTTGAACTAATATAACGACATTCAGTTGAGTAATCTGAGATTATTACAATAAGGTAAGCATCAAGGGTAAAATGGAGCAATTCAGGGAAAAGAGTAGCGCCTTCTCCTACACCTCGGTGTAGTAGCTATCGAAAAGGGAGCCTTCGGGTCACCCTTGATTAAAGTCGCCAAATTTACTTTACTTATTACAAGAGTGTTGGCTTAAGATTGTAAAAAAAAAAAATGAAGTGCAAGTTCACTGAACAGCGTTTTAAAATTGATTGATTTTAACGACATGTAAACCCGTCGAGGATAATTTTATGCCTAGATGTTAAGGAATCGTGTTCATTTTATCTTCATATTTACTTTTTTTGTGTAATTGTTTAAGAGTTGTTTTTTTTTTGTTTGTTTTTGTTAAGGGTTCGATTGAATACGAACAATTTGTAAACAGATCTATTTGACTCATTGATGGGAATCTATCAGGTACTACCAGTCCGACCAGAGTGGATCTGGGAGTAATAGAAATGATGGGGTACTCTATGCTCCCATATCATCGAAACTGGAGCATCACTATCAGATTCATTCGTGTCCTATTCAGGAAACCCACGGTTTTTATATTATTTACCAACCCCTCCGCTCGGGCAGGATATGACACAAGGTCAATTCTTTTAAACGAAGTTTAACAGGTTTGAATTCAGAGTTTTCCTTCTCCTAGACTAGTTGCCTCACCAAGGCTGAAGAACCTAGTCTGCCCTATTATTTACCCATAGCTGGAGGGAGAATAATTGGATTCATACCTTTCTCATGGGTATTAGTGCTATGTGAAATGCAATCATTCTCGTCCAGGATTTGAACTCGAATCGCCGTGTCCATTTCCTACAACGATAACCATTACACCACGGGTACCTCCACAAGGTTCTTTCCTCTCTGCTAATTCAAAGCCTCGTCGACAGCGCGTCCCTTTGATCCGATTCCTAATGAATATCCACCCCATCACGCACAAGAAAAGAAATCAAAACCTCTGTTCTGGATTGCCCAGTCGGCTGGGGCTGTAGAATACACCGGCTGCATCTCTACAGAAGGGTAAGACCCCTCCCAACGAGTGTCCTGTTTATGACACTAAACAATCTGATGGTGAGGCTTCAGTAATGCAGGAGCTTTGGGGAATGCGGAGTATCCCTTTATTGTCATCGCTCTGAAGTTCACTCTGGCCCGTTGTGGTAGCACCTGACAGGGTCCTATCTATGGGTCAGATAGAACTGTTTGACATTTAAACTGTGTACTTATTTTTTAAATTTAACTCTGTGTAAATAAATGACTGATATCTAATTGAATCGTTCGTGATACGTTGCAATACTTGGAACCATTTAACTTTGTGGACTAAACTGAATAGTTTTAAATAGAACTGTTTTTGACCTTTAAACTTCGTGTTTATGTTAAGCTGAATTGTTTGAAATAAAACTATTTTTAAATTTAGCTGTGTGTAAACAAAAACCTGTACTTATGGTAAACTGAATAATTGGAAATAGAACTGATTTTTGGTCCAGTCGTAGGGCTGCAGAATACAGTGACTGCATCTCTACAGAGGGGTAGGACTACCCACACGAGTGTCCTAGATATGACACTAAACAATCTGATGGTGAGGTTCCTGTTATGCAGGAGCTTTGGGAAATGCGGAGTACCCCTTTATTGCTATTACTCCCATGTCCACCCTGTCTCGGAATGGTAGCACCTGATAGGGTCCTATGTATGTGTTAAATAGAATTAAACTGTGTACTTATGCTAAACTGAATTGTTTGAAATAGGACTGTTTTGACATTTAAACTGCGTATTTATGCTAAACTGTATTATGTGAAATAGAACTATTTTTGACATTTAAGTTGCATACTTATGCTAAACTGAATAGTTTGAAATTGAACTGTTTATATGAAAAAAAAAAAAAGATTTGGCATTAAGTAACCCACAATAGTTGATATGCCATAAAACCAAATCAGACTAAAATGACATCATTCAGTGTTAAATGACCCAAAAAGGGTTAAACAAAACAACCAAGTGACCATTATTTTGGAACTCTAAAGAACTTGCAACAGGTCGTGACAAAGTAACTGTTGGCTGCGTCGGTTGAAAACTTCGGCAGTTATTTTGAAAGGAACAAATTTGATTTTTAATTAACTTTAAAATAATATTATTCTTTCTTTATGTTTTTTAAATTTTTTACTTTTGCTTATTTTATTCATAGACCAACCAAATAAGAAATAGGTGTACCATCTTCGACGGTACATATACCAAATAAGAAATAGGTTTCTTGGGGGCTCAAAAATGAAGTGAGCAGGCTGGAATTAAAGAAATAAACCGTTTCTTTGGTTCTTTGCAACGAGAGTTCTTTGGCATCTTTTTCAAAGATGGTTCATCAAATTATTATCAACCTTAAGCAAACATAGCGGGTTCAAATAAACGAGAAACTGATTGGTTTCTGGGGATAGCGTCATCTTTAAAGAATCCTACTCGGTGCTCAAAGAGAAACATGACGACTTTTGTTAATACGCAGATAGTTAATTGAAAGAAGAGGAGAGTGGAATTAAGAGATAAAGCTTGATATAGCGGATTAGGGGAAGGAAAGGGGGAAGGGTCGAGGTAAAAAAAAAAAAAATTGGAGACGAATGACAATTAGAAATTTGCGGCCAGTAGAGTTTTGATGATGGAGAAAAATGAAGAGAGAATGAAATACAATCATTCGTCAACCTCGTGTTTGATGACCTTTGTTTTTTTTTGTTTTTTTCTGGAAAAGACTACGGATGCCAAAATCGGTTAAAAGAAAGAGAAAGAAAAGGTTTCAGAGGCGAAAGTGAAGAAGGAAGATATATGGAGCGTCGTTAAACTGTCTTAGCTGTGTTTTGGCCGACAGGTGTGGCCAAAGACAGGATTCAGGAGAGAGAGAGAGAGAGAGAGAGAGAGAGAGAAAAGCGAATAAAAAAGAAATAAACGGCTCCACTGTTGCCATTCTGATGCTAATTTTTGCATTTAAGTAAACATCTGGGGGAGAGGAGGGGGGTCGGAGTTGGGTTGGGGCGTGGGTTTAGATTGAACAGTTGCGGTGTACGCCGCATTGACCAGGAGCTGGCTAATGTAAATTTCATTTCGACAGTCGGGAAAGGTGAACAAGGTGTTTGTTTTTGTTTTTCTTTTGCTTTTTTGTTTGTTTGTTTCTTGTTTTTAATTTTGAAGGGGGAATGACGGAAAAGATTTATCCCTTCAACTGCCGCCCCCACTCGTCACTCCAACGCCACTCCAACACACTTTAAGCGACACCGAATGATACTGAAGTTAGAGTGCTCAGTCCTGTCGAGCATTTTTCTTGTCATTCGGAAACGCTTATTTCATTGCAGATAATAACTTTTTAAACATTCAGGGTAGCACGTTGTTTATCTATCTATTTATTATTTTTTTATTTATTTATATTTTTTGTTGTTGTGGGGGCTCCTTTTTTTTTGTATATATTCTTTCTTTTTTAATGTTTTTGCTATCAATAGAAATTGAGCCTACTATATTTACTCGTGTATAATGTGACAAACCCATACCACGTGTGTGTGTGTGTGTGTGTGTGTGTGTGTGTGTGTGTGTGTGTGTGTGTGTGTGTGTTAGTAGGGCTGGGTAGGGTTTGGATTAAAATCTTACGGAAAAGAAAGACAAAACGTAAAATCAATATCATTATATAATGTGTAATATATGGTATCTTTGGTTTAGAAAATAATTAACAAAAAAATCGTTAGGGATGTACTTATTTATGGGTAGTTTGGTTTATGGTTTAATGGCATATCAACCTTCTTAGGTTATTTAATGCTAAAGTCATCATTACAGAAGAACAGTAGTGGTACTATTTAACCCATAGGTGGGTGGATAAGGGTGTTCATACCTTTCTCAAGGGTGTTTATCCGAAAGTGAGCTATTACTATGATACCGCTGCCCAGTGCCGTAACCATTACACTACGAGGACACTCTCTTTATACGTGGCATTATATATAATGATATTATGTATATAAATGTGTTGGGGGATGAGTGTGAGTGTGGTGTGTGTGTGTGTGTGTGTGTGTGTGTGTGTGTGTGTGTGTGTGTGGCCATGCGCATTTGGGCTTTTTGGGAAAAGCATGGAAAAACGGAAAATCAATATCACTGTACTATATGATAAAATAATACCCTGTATTTTTAATTTAGAAAGTGAATTGCTAAAAGAAGATTGTAAGAGGTGTACTTATTTATGGTTGGAGCTTTATCATCACACACACACACACACACACACACACACACACACACACACACACACATATATATATATATATATATATATATATATATATATATATATATATGTATATCAAGTCGTACTGACAGCACGGAGTTCCCTGGTTCTCGTCATCCGTCCTTATCATCCATCAATCCTGGTAGGTCATCTTGGCGGCATCTAGTGTCCGTGCAGAGCTGATGTATGTAAGTCTTTGCTGGTCGACCAAGACTTGATAGGTTATCGATCATATGAAAATCTGTACAACCCCATGAAATAAAAAAGAATTTCTTCCAAGCTGTGATTGTGTCAGTACTACTGTATGGATGCTCGATATGGACGCGAACAAAACACTACTAGACAAAAATATTACTTTCTCTTTTGAATAAATCTTGGAATCAACACCCTTAAAAAGAGTAGTTCAACGGACATTTACCTCCCATTTCACAAACAATCCATATAAGACGAACAAGACACGTGAGGCACTACCGGAGAAGCAAGAATAACATTAAAAGCGGTATATATATGGGGAGAAGTCCGTGTAAGAAAAGGAAGGATATACGAAAGATTAAATTCACTGTATAAAGTACTATATGATATACGATACCCTGTGTCTTCAGGTTAGAAAAAAAAACGACAGTATAAATAAATAAATAAAAATAACAACAATAACAAAAAAGTAAAAATAAGTAAATAAAAAAACAAAAACAAAAAAAAACCAGAACAAAACGAAACAAAAAAAAAAGGAAAAAACGAAAGCAAAAATGAATAAAATAAATAAAAATTACAACAATACAACCCCCACAAAAAAACGAAAATAAAATAAATAATTAAATGAATAAATAAATAAATAAAAATAGCAATCCCCCGCTAAAAAATGAAAGTAAAAATGAATAAATAAATAAATAAAATAAATAGATAACACCAATAAAAAAACCCCAAAAATGAAAGCAAACATAAATAAATAAATAAGAATAACAACAATGACAAAAAACAAAAACAAAAGCATAATAAATAATACTAACAAAAAAAGAATAAATAAATAAATAAAAATAACAATAAAAAAAGCAAAAAAAAACAAACAAACAAAAAAACGAAAACAAATGCAAACATAAATAAATAAATGAATAAATATAACAAAAATAACAAGAAACAAACAAAAAAAAACAAAAAAAGTAAATAAATCGACAAATAAAAATGACAACAATAACAAAAATCCCCCCCAAAACAAAAAAAAAACGAAAGCAAGAATAAATAAATAAATAAATAAATAAATAAATAAATAAAAATAACAATAATAACAAAAAACCCAAAAAAACAAAAAAAGCAAAAATAAATAAATGAATAAATAAATAAAAATAACAATAATAACAAAAAACCCAAAAAACAAAAAAAGCAAAAATAAATAAACAAATAAATAAATAAAAATAACACCAGTAAAAAACAAAATCAAAAATAAATAAATAAATAAATAAATAAATAAACTAACAACAAAAAACGTAAATAAAAATAATTTAAAAAAATAGATAAATAATTAAAAAAATAAATAAAAGTAACAAAAAAAACACGAAAGTAAAAATAAATAAATGATTAATTAAATAAAAAGATTAATAAATAGATAAAAATAACAAAAAAAAAAAAAAAACGATAGCAAAACTAACTAACTAAATAGATAAATAAATGAATACATAACAAAAGAAAACGTCAAGTACCAATAAACTTTCATACATTTCATTTGGGGTTTTTCAATCTCTTTACTTGATGTTTCCTGTGTAACTAATTTTAATTTCCATTCACTTCCCAATAATCAATTCAATATTTCCCAAATTGAGGAGAGCGGTAGATTTAAAGAGAAATGTCTTCGGTTTCAAGATTAATATTTTTTTACAGAACACAGAAAAATTATTATTAATAGAATATTAAATCATATAATAACGCCCGCATAAAAAAATACGAAGTAATTTTAAAACTGACTTAATTTTAAAACTGACTTAATTTTAAAACTGACTTAATCTCTTCGGTCAGAGCGGGAATATTCTTTAATAATAATTTAATTTCATTCTATTGAACATAACAGATGCAATGCAAAGCCTGAAATTTTAATTCTTATCCATTGCCTGTTGCCATGGGTAAGAATTAAAATTTCAGGCGTTACATTTTTTTAATTAAAGACATTCCATGATTAATTATAAACAGGATTCTTTTAGAAGTCAGTATTTTTATAAAATAATTCATTTAAAATATTATTGTTCGTGGGTGTTTTCTTTAATGAAAATATGATTATATGGGTGGTTAACAACGGTCTTTTTCGTCAGTGCCAGATCGTTGGTTTATTTAAATAACCCGTATGTTTTGAACGCTTATGGCCAACACACCCAATCAGGCATTTCCAACCTTACCCAAACCACGAGAGAGAGAGAGAGAGAGAGAGAGGCCTCGCACACGTGATACACTCTTGTCAACCTTGTTGGTGGTACAAGAACCGGCTCGTGTGGTTTTGTTCGTTTTGGTCTTGATCGTTGGTTAAGGTGGTCACTCTCAAGGCGCCGTCCCCCAGGCTTTCACCTGTTACGGCAGGACCGAGTTTCATGCTTGATGCCAGAGGCACCCTATTTGAGGAATACCGACGGGGCCAAGAATTTCTAGCACTGTTATTCATGTGCACTTCGGCACGTTTCCGGGGCCCCCGCTTTAAAAAAGGCCTTGTGCCACAATTCATCTTGGCGAAGAGATGAACAAATACCACCTAGTCAGACATTCTGTTAGGTATTCGATATCTGGCAACTAGTCTACATGATTCAGTGATTTTTGACCTGTTATAAAAAGATTTACAAATACAAACGAGTAAATTCATCCTCTGTGGGGTCCTAATGAATTTATTCGCATGACCAAAATTTTATTCACCCCAAGGGGCCTGTATGAACCACTTTGAGAATCCTTGCTCAAAATCTAAAATGTATATTTTAGACCTTCTCTTTGTCCTGTCTGAAAGTAATCGCGCTCAGGCATGTATTAACCAATTCTCTATCCTCAGTGTAAATTGGGTTCTTTATCCTTGGTAGGCCACCAGTTTCCGAGAAGGAAAACCACGTTGTGTTAATCACCTCCTGGCAACTCCTGAGTAGACACTTCTGCCAAATTACCTGTCGGCAAGGGCTGTTGAATATGTGGGGTTTGAAGGTTTTTAGCGTCGAGGTCACCAATGTGGGGTTTAAAAGGGTTTTAGGTAGTCAGTGGCTAAGGACAAGGCTGTGTTGCCGTAAGATATCTGACTCCATATTTTGGTTATCTTATTTTACCCCACGTTGACTGGCTGGCGCAATGCCTTGCCCAAAGAAAGTCTAAAAGAAATATACAAAAAGAAAAGATAGAAACAGATAAGAGACGAAAACATTTCTCCCATACTTTCCTTTATTTACTTGGTGAATGGACTAACCAACGCTACGTCTCAAGATGCAGCGTGGTGCCCAAAACCAGACAGCAAAATCAGTGTTGTCGGTTCGACGTCACTACCCGAAAAAGAGGTCGGTTCACAGAAAACCTGAGTATTTATCTCTCTTCACCGGCTCCAAATTCGCTACTCCAAAATCCTTCTAAATTTGGCGCGACCGCTTCCCATTGGCTACTTTACTTTTTATTATTTTTCTTCTTTCTGATTTTTAACCGGATGGATGCGTGGAGCCTTATGCGTAGCGACGCGTTTATACATTTTGTATCTGGCAGCCGACGAGTCAATATCCGGTTGGGAGTTTTACTGTTAATTCCTAAATCCCCACAAATACACCGACTGCGTCTCTGCAGAGGGGTAAAAACTCCTCCAAACGAGTGTTCTGCATATGATATAAAACAAACTGATGGTGAGGTTCTAGTTCTGGAGTTTTGGGAAATGCAGAGTACCCCTTCACTGTCATTGCTCCCAGGTCCACTCAGATACGGAGTTGTAGCATCTGAAAGAGTCTTATCTATTGGTCAAAAAGAACTGTTTTGACATTTAAACTGTGTATAAACGGATAACTGATACTAAATTGAATCGTTAGATTTACATAATGATATGCATGAAATCATTTAACTGTGTGCATATACAACTATTTATGTTAGATAGCAATATCTGGAACTATTTAAATGAAATAATAGGTTTAAACAAAGTTTAAGTCATCATTTTCAAATTTAAATTTTCGGCAATAGTGACTTGACTTTTCGCACAAATAATTTTACAGAGTTTTCAGATAAAAAAAAACCCTTAAAAATAAAACAAATTCTTTTAAAATTGACTAAAGAATAAATTTTGTAGTTTTTGGTCATTCAAGAATGAACCAAAAAAATTAATTCAGGGATATATCTTTTCATGTTTAAAAATGATTCATTAAGTTTCAAATATAGAAATGTTAAAAGATTTTACGATCGTTTTCTAAGAATTTTTATTTCAATATTTCATTGAAAAGAAAACACAATTTTCTTAAATAAAATATCGATAAGAATAATTAAATCAAATATTTTTAGAAAATATAATGTTTAGCAAGTTTTTTCGGCTTCAGTTTGAATTTTAAAACTGCTTTCTTGTGCTACGACAAAACTAATTTTTTTTAACAAATTTTGAATTTAGCGCCTGTTGAAATAAATGGTGATTAAAATTTTAACAATTTACCTTGCTGAATGGACTTGGGGTAAAATTCTCCCTTTTAATGGCATGTTTCTATTTATCAAATAAATGCTTACTTTTTGGAAACGAAAAACAATGAACTCTGGGGCCATTTTTATAATTCCCTTTGCATTTTGGTACAACACACGGGGAAGCCATGCTTGGTTCTGAAACAGAGTCAACGCTGAAAGACACTGTGTAGTAAATAAAACTAATATCTACTGATAGTGACGTCAGCCACTGGAATCTGAAGATCCGGCTGGCCTTGGTATTATAACGACGGCCACGACCACGTATATATCTAAGATGTATATGATTTGTAAACACATTTCGTAGATTACATTTTTAAACGAGCCTGAGCTCTTTTTTAGTTTCAAGTACTGCTATATAACAGTCAAAATATAATATCAATCATTTGTTTGCACACAGTTTGTTCTATTTGATCAATAGAGAGGACCCTATCAGAGGCTACAACTCCGGGTCAGAGTGGACCTGGGAGCAATGACAATGAAGGGGTACTCTACATTCCTTAAATATCCAAGGCTGGAGCCTCGCTACCAGATAGTTTAATGTTATATTTAGGGCACTCGTTGGGGCCGGAGTTTTACCCCTCTGCAGAAATCATCATGTGTATAGGAAAGGTTGGAATTGCGATCAACGTTTTATCGATCGTATGAAAGTCCGATCTCTCTGATGAAATAACACGGGTGCTCTTCCAAGCTGGAGCCGTATAATAAAACTGTATGGTTGCACCACCTGGATTCTAATAAATTGCTTGGAGATGAAGCTAGATAGGAACTACACAAGAATTTTGTATGCTATTTTGACCAAATCCAAGAAGCAGCACCCACAAAACAGCAGCTGTACGGTCACGTGCCTCCCATCTCGTAGACCATCCAAGTAAGACGGGCAAGATAAGCTGGACACTGCTGGGGAAGCAAAGGAGACTCCAACTCATGAACACACTAATGTTGGCCGACCATGCAGACACCAGGTGCCGTCTAGAGCACTTTCTAAGAGTGCTGTCTGATAGGGGCGGACTGCGGGAGATTGTCAAGAGAACTCGTTGATAATGGTTATTATACAATAATCAAGAATCAGTTTAGTGTCCGTGTAGAATCAAAGTGACACTTCCTAGGATCAGTTGGTTGGTTGGTTGGCTTTTATGGCATATCAACCTTTGTAGGTTATTTAATGCCAAATCTATTTTTATACAAATAATCAGTTCTATTTCAAACAATTCAGTTTAGCATAAGTACACAGTTTAATTGTTAAAAACATTTCTATTCCAAGCTATTCAGTTTAGTCAAACAGTTCTAATTCATACAATTCAGTTTAGTATAAGTACACAGTTTAAGTGTCAAAAACTCTTCTATTTCAAGCTATTCGGTTTATTTAAAAAGTTCTAATTAAGTCAATTCAGTTTGGTTTAAGTATAGTTTTTATTTACAGACAGTTAAATGTCAAAAGAGTTTTATATTTGATAATTCAGTTAGGCGTAAGTACAGTTTCAAAGTCAAAAACAACTGTGTTTCAAACAATTCAGTTTAGCATAAGTACACAATTTAAATGTAAGTACACAGTTTAATTGTCAAAAACATTTCTATTTCAAGCTATTCAGCTTAGTCAAACAGTTCTAATTCAAACAATTCAGTTTAGCATAAATATGCAGTTTAGTTCTATCTTACCCATAGATAGGGCCCTATCAGGTGCCACCATTCCGGGCCATAGTGGACCTGGGAGCGATGGCAATGAAGGGGTGCTCTGCATTCCCCAAAGCCTTAGTATCACCGGAACCTCCCCATCAGATTGTTAAGTGGGATATTCAGGACGATTTTGGGGGAAAGTCTTACCCCTCTGCAGAGGTACAATCGGTGTATTCTACAGCCCTAGCCGACTGGGCAAGCTAGGATCAGTGTAGTATCTGCGCACTGTACAATTATTTTCATGTATTATTGTTGTTGTTGAAATGTCGCTTGCGTGCTTGTATCAGATCGTACGTTCGAATCAGGACACTTTTTTCATTCGATATATCTTTTTCTTCCTTTAACGTAATTAAGAAACAAAAATACATAAACAGAATCATTGTTCATTATTTATTTCATTGTTTATTTCATTATTTATTTCATTATTTATGTGATGTTTAAACTCAAAGCAGAACTGCATTATATAATGTGTTAAAATGGCGACAAGCGAATGAAATATTGTAATTGACGTTATAGAAAGAAATGAAGGTCAAAACAGGAGGAAAATAAAAAATCCTTTCTCATAAAAATAGAAGAAAAAAAAAAAAATTAAAAAAAAGAAGAGTTGAAGGAGGAGGAGGAGGAGGAGGAGGAGGAGGAGGAGGAGGAGAAAAATCAGTGGTTGGAATTTATACAGAAATGAACGGTTTGATATTAAAGAGAAATTTGGTTAAATGACACGTTCCGCTGAGAGGAACGGTGAGAACAGCCAGGTGCTTGTAAGTAAGGGCCAGCGGGACACACGTGTCACTCTCCGACTCCCCTAACTGGCTGTCACCATCAGCTGTAAATAGGCAGTGACGACAACTCTGAAGTTGGTGTGGGTGGAGGTGGCGTTGGCAACTCCTGTAACACATTTCATATGCCCGCGTTCGGATTTATTTTTTTATTTTTTTATTTTCATAGATAACTTTCGGGCTTTTGGCAATTAGTAAAGTCTATATTGAATCTTTAGCATGTAAACTTTCGGTATGTGTACGTGTATGTATGTGTGTGTGTGTGTGTGTCCGTGTGTCCCTCAGCTTTTTATTCGCCCAATGTGAGTTTCATTTGTTCGAACAACTCTTCTCTCACAGTTTTAAAATCATTAAGAATAATTAGTTTAAAACATCTGTTAGCTTCAGGTAATTGATACCTATACATGGATTCTGGTCGCTAAAAACCAAAAGAGGTACGCGTGAGTTTACACAGCGTGTCCATAAAATCCCTGTATACAGTTGAGATTTTTAATAAAATGTTATTTGATTTTTAAAAAATCCATTTAAAACTCCTTGAAGGCTGCCAAAAGCGGTTTTTGCACTCAGTATCGACTGGAGTCCTATTTAGAAAAATCGTATTATCACACGTCTCGTCTCCATCATTTCTGATGGGATTATTTATATACTTAGTTCTACCTATAATCAGATCGATGCGTGTTACCTAGGGTTATGGGATACACATTTTTTCTAGTCTTAAAATAAGCAATAAAAACATACTTAAGAACAGTCTAGAAATTTAGGATCAAAACCGTATTAGCATTTAAGTTACATTTTTATATAATTCAACCAATCAGCTAAAAACATAGAATAGAACATTCTAGAAAAATAGGATCGGAAGTGAACTAACAGAAAATATTTAGGCTCGAAAATAAAATAGTAAAATACAAATCTGATTGGTCAATAAATGTCTACGCGCCAAAATTTTAGGACGATTCTTTGATCCACCTGTAGGATATAAATAACACAGAGTTAGGGAGCCATACACACAAACAGACCAACTCAAACTTACACACAGACGAAGACAAGCCACTAAGCCAGTAAAGCAGTAGCCGATACTATGTCCGGCAAATTCCTTTCCTTCCTCAACTAAAGTTCATGACCTCTCTCCAGATGGCCGAGAATCACATTCAAAAGAAAAACCCGACAAACTCTCTTTCATCAACGCGACACGCTGTCGCCACAATCATAAAACCCGCTATGAACTTAATGTTAGTAAGAACGACTAATTTACGGACTCCGTT
The DNA here is from genome assembly GCA_963585895.1 of Sepioteuthis lessoniana. NCBI lineage: Eukaryota > Metazoa > Mollusca > Cephalopoda > Myopsida > Loliginidae > Sepioteuthis > Sepioteuthis lessoniana. Next base: position 19,760,242 of record OY757943.1, read on the forward strand.
AACATGAACATACACACATCTTCAAACAAATTTATTTTCTTCTTGTCAAACTTTATTTTCCAAAAGGCCATTTACACATAATGTATTTTGTTTGTTTTCATATTCAGTTATATGCATATTAAATTGTTTGTTGTTTAATGTTCGTTTTGTTCTATTCCATTTCTTTTACGCGATTGTAAAGTTTTGTGTTGTATTTGTGGTGGGAATAATTAAGAGAGTCATACCCGTAAAGTATGAACGCACATCTACTGAAATAACCAAAATTACATAAAACCCCCACAGGGTCAAATAACTCTGACCCCTGAATCGTAGCACCTGATCGGGCCCTATCTATGGATTAAATAGAACTAACTGCATACTTATCCTAAACTGAATTGTTTGAATTAGAACTGTTTGACTAAACTGAATAGTTTTCAATAGAAATGTTTTTGACAAATAAACTGTACTTAGATTTAAACTGCGTGCTTATGCTAAACTGAATTGTTTGAAATGGAACTGTTTTGACATTTATCTAAGTGTAAACAAAATCTGTACTTATACTAAACTGAATTAGCTGAATTAGAACAGTTTGAAAAAACTGAATAGCTTGAAATAGAAATGTTTTTGACATGTAAACTGTGTACTCATACGAAACTGAATTTAAAAAAATAGAACTGACTATTTGCTTTAAAATGGATTTGGCGTTAAATTACCTACAAAGGTTGATATGCCATAAAAACCAACCAACCAACCAACCAACCTAGGGTCAAATAGTAGTTCTCAGCACTTCTGGCAAAGTTCAGTTAAGTTTGGCTTTGTTTTTTCAACGGAATAATTAACACTTATAGGTTATTGACCCTTGTAGGTGATTTAATGCCAAATCCTGTTCACACACACACACACACACACACATATATATATATATCTATGTGTGTGTTTGTATATATATATATATATATATATATATATATATATATATATATCAAATATGATTTGTAAGCGAATACTTTGTTAGTAACGTTTTTAAGCGTGCAAGAGCTCATCTGTTTGTACTCGGTTAAAAGATTTCAAGTATTGCAATGTAATACTTGTAAGTCAAATTTCCATTTGAATTCGGTTTAATATCAATCATTTGTTTGCACACAGTTAAATGGTTTCAAGTATAAAATAGGTACTGTTATATTTTGACCTTCGACCCGGCCCAAAAATACTATTCCAAGGTAATACACCGGAAGGAAGTGACACATTCCAACGGCCAGTAATCGAAAGAGATCGCGTGGGCGGATTAAGGCTTATGATATGGGACAAGGTGAAGGTCTCATTGTGCCACTACAGTCATGCACCGGAAGAGAGTAACCTCTGAACTGCATGACAGTTATTTCCGCTTGATGACGATTAAACATCCGATTCAAAGATCCAGTAGGCGATCGTGTGGGCGTTGAGTTATTATTTAACTCAGTTGAGTTTGGGTCCCAGAGCAGTTGCCAGCAGACTCCCAGAGAGTTAGAGACCAGATGTGGTAGGGAAGACCACACCCGACCGAGGGGGACCTCGGAAAACCCCCGAAGCAGTTGCCAGCAGACTTCCAGATAGTAGAGACCAGATGTGGTAGGGAAGACCACACCCGACCGAGGGGGACCTCGGAAAACCCCCGAAGCAGTTGCCAGCAGACTTCCAGATAGTAGAGACCAGCTGTGGTAGGGAAGGCCACACCCGACCGAGGGGGCACTCGGAAAAGCCCCGATGTAGTTGCCAGCAGACTCCTAGAGGGTTAGAGACGAGATGTGGTAGGGAAGACCACACCCGACCGAGGGGGCACTCGGAAAAGCCCCGATGCAGTTGCCAGCAGACTCCCAGAGGGTTAGAGACGAGATGTGGTAGGGAAGACCACACCCGACCGAGGGGGACCTCGGAAAACCCCCGAAGCAGTTGCCAGCAGACTTCCAGATAGTAGAGACCAGATGTGGTAGGGAAGGCCACACCCGACCGAGGGGGCACTCGGAAAACCCCCGATGCAGTTGCCAGCAGACTTCCAGATAGTAGAGACCAGATGTGGTAGGGAAGACCACACCCGACCGAGGGGGCACTCGGAAAAGCCCCGATGCAGTTGGCAGCAGACTCCCAGAGGGTTAGAGACGAGATGTGGTAGGGAAGACCACACCCGACCGAGGGGGACCTCGGAAAACCCCCGAAGCAGTTGCCAGCAGACTTCCAGATAGTAGAGACCAGATGTGGTAGGGAAGGCCACACCCGACCGAGGGGGCACTCGGAAAAGCCCCGATGCAGTTGGCAGCAGACTCCCAGAGGGTTAGAGACGAGATGTGGTAGGGAAGACCACACCCGACCGAGGGGGACCTCGGAAAACCCCCGAAGCAGTTGCCAGCAGACTTCCAGATAGTAGAGACCAGATGTGGTAGGGAAGACCACACCCGACCGAGGGGGCACTCGGAAAAGCCCCGATGTAGTTGCCAGCAGACTCCTAGAGGGTTAGAGACGAGATGTGGTAGGGAAGACCACACCCGACCGAGGGTGCACTCGGAAAAGCCCCGATGCAGTTGCCAGCAGACTCCCAGAGGGTTAGAGACGAGATGTGGTAGGGAAGACCACACCCGACCGAGGGGGACCTCGGAAAACCCCCGAAGCAGTTGCCAGCAGACTTCCAGATAGTAGAGACCAGATGTGGTAGGGAAGATCACACCCGACCGAGGGGGACCTCGGAAAACCCCCGATGCAGTTGCCAGCAGACTTCCAGATAGTAGAGACCAGATGTGGTAGGGAAGGCCACACCCGACCGAGGGGGCACTCGGAAAACCCCCGATGCAGTTGCCAGCAGACTCCTAGAGGGTTAGAGACGAGATGTGGTAGGGAAGACCACACCCGACCGAGGGGGCACTCGGAAAAGCCCCGATGCAGTTGCCAGCAGACTCCCAGAGGGTTAGAGACGAGATGTGGTAGGGAAGGCCACACTCGACCGAGGGGGACCTCTGAAACCCCCGATGCAGTTGGCAGCAGACTCCCAGAGGGTTAGAGACGAGATGTGGTAGGGAAGGCCACACCCGACTGAGGGGGACCTCGGAAACCCCCGATGCAGTTGCCAGCAGACTCCCAGAGGGTTAGAGACGAGATGTGGTAGGGAAGGCCACACCCGACCGAGGGGGACCTCTGAAACCCCCGATGCAGTTGCCAGCAGACTCCCAGAGGGTTAGAGACGAGATGTGGTAGGGAAGGCCACACCCGACCGAGGAGGACCTCGGAAACCCCCGATGCAGTTGCCAGCAGACTTCCAGACAGTAGAGACGAGATGTGGTAGGGAAGGCCACACCCGACCGAGGGGGCCCTCGGAAAAGCCCCGATGGAGTGGACCCCAAGACCTCTGGTTGAGTATTTAAGAGAACAAGAAAGACACAACGTGACGGTCATAACAGTGGGGTCAAAATATGAAGTTTATGTTCGGTCTCCAGCATCCTCTCACATGCAAACCCTTAAACAACCCTTTCAAACCCTTGCAATAAAGCGAGAGGTGAATATAATTGTAAAGATGTCTTCTTGTGTCTTCCTTCCTGCATCTTAATTCTTCTTGCGTCTTCCTTCCTTCATGCGTCTTAATTATGGTGTCGTTGTGATGCTGAATGAACGTGTAAATAACTATATAACAGTACTACCATTCCAGGTCAGATTGAACCAGAGATTGATGGTAATAAAGGGATATTTGACATTCCCCAAACTCCAAGACTAGAGCCTCACCATCAGATGCAGTTTTGTGTTATACGCAGGATACTCAGTGGAGGGGGAGATTCAGTTGGCATATTTTACAGCCAACCGACTCAGGTATGATTAATTAGTAAATGTTTGATTATTATTAACTATTTATATATTTTTTTTTATTCATATCTAATTTGTAAGTTATTTGTTTTGATTATTGTTGCAACCGAACAAAAACGTTACTGAATGAGAAATAACTAAAACGGAGGTTGGAAATAAAATGGAAATCTTTATAGCATTAACAAAATACAATACTCATGAAGAAAGTACGTGAAGAAGGTACCCAATACTAGTGTTGGCTCGGGTGGTGTCATGGTTAGGAAGTTACCCTAGCAAACCTTCACGGGTGAGTTCGATTCTTAGTGGGTGCCCCATTCATACGGCCTTGTATCACATCGAAGCTAAAAGCTTAGTAAAATACGGCTACTTTGTCAGCACTATTTTCTCCCCACTCAAAAGTGTTCATTGTATTTATGTGGATTGGCACATATCCAATTAATGTTCATAGGTAGGGTATATTATAATAATTATAATTATTAATTGATTATTTAATCCCTTCGAATTATTCACACCATCGTGGTCTTTTCACAGGAGATTGAATGACAGTAAGTCTCTTTAGATCTCCGAGATTCCTCTCTGTATTCTAGCCGTTCTCAACAATGCTGTTGTTTGGATGGTCTTGATTCTTCCATTGATTTCCTATTTCTCCAATCTCCTTTCCAAGTATTTAGGGACCATTCCAAGCTCACCAAATACATTTGGTATCACCGACACCCTCACAGTCCATTGCTTTTTTAGTTCTCTGGCAGGATCCAAATATTTTTTTATCTTTTCGCTTTCTTTCATTTTCCCTCTGTAGTCCACTTGACAATCTCTCTCTCTCTCTCTCTCTCTCTCTCTCTCTCTCTCTCTCTCTCTCTTGTTTATTTGCACAAAGTCTGGTTTTCTCGGAATTGAGGGATCCGTTTGTATCTCAAAATCTCAGAGAGTCTCATTTTCTCGCATGGATTCTGGTTTCTGCATATGCCATTTGGTAGTATGATCAAAATTCAATCTCTTGCACAATTCCGAGTGGATCACCTTACCCATCTCGTTGTGCTAACTCATGTACTCTTTTTGTGCTAGCTTGTTGTATTCGCTTATTATGTAAAAAATTATTTAATAATCTTTTAAGGAAAATGTAATTTTTTCATATTTAAGTAAAATTTAATAATTCTTTTTTTAAAATCAAAATTTGATAAATTCTCTTTTTATTTTTCAACAAAGATAATAAATAGTTTCTGTGCAGAAAAAGGTGTGATTTAACTGCTAAAAGTTATCAGGCAGATAAAAGATAAACTCTGATATTGATGAAATAAAGATCGTCTGCAAATTCGAACGATTCAGTTGAAGGTTTTCAAGATGAAAAAAATTAATTTAAAAATCCAGAAATCCAGTCCAAGAAATTTTATTTGATACAAAAAATATAAAAAGATATTTGCTTAAAAGTTCTCAAGCTATATCTTAAAGATAAACAATTACCAGTTTTACAGTATCGAAAAAAAGGCAAAATTGAAATGTTAATAAATTAAAAAAAAAACAATTTCGTAAGAGTTTTTCCCCTTTTGTTTATGTTTGCTTATATGCAACTCGTTAGAAAAACTCTATAATATAGTTTTAAGTAAATTTAGATCAACTGATACAACAAATGTAACGGAAATTAAACAACTGTTTTGTTAATTTCGACAATGAAAAGAGAATTAATCTCAAACAATAATCTTAAAAAAAACTTGTAAGTGATTTTCATTTTACAATGAAACTTGGTTTCTATGAATTTCAGTAACGCAAGACAAATGAATATAAGAAATACGTATTTTACTTACGTATTAAAAAGAGTTATTCATCTCGAGAGTGTCACCTTTTCTTTTAAATGAACTTGCTTGCTCAAATTACAATAATAGATTTTACTTATACATGAATGATTATGTATAAAAGTTATGATAAAAGTTATGATCATAACTTTATAAATAGCTGAATTTCGATTTTTCGACTTATGAAAAACCGGAGAAAGAACTAAACATCTTCGCTGTACGAATTCAATGTTCCTTCTGATATTTTTTCGTTCGCCAAAATATTCTATCGAATTCGTTAAACAGACGATAATTTGAAACGCTACAGGGTTTTTTAAAATTTGAGACGCTGGAGATTGGAATTTTCTAACCGAACACACAGACACAGCATTTCATCACTTTTACAACAGTGACTCCAGCGTTCATTTCCCTTTACAAAATATTAAAAAAAAAAAAAAACGCTTGCCACAAAAATAAACAAATAAAAAATAATTGTCTTCGAATTAATTACAATATGAGTTAAAAGATATTTTTTTACATATGTGATTAATCGTTTTATCGTTTTTTCCACATAATCTACACTGGTTATTTAGTTTTGGCTTATCGAATTTTGCTTTATAATTCATCCTTATGGCGTTGTTTTTGATGCTATTAGAAAAGAATCATTTCTCTCTTTAGATTTCCCTTTCGTAGCCATGTCAATGTCTTCTCATGAGCAATCATGCTTGTTTGTCACTTGAAATATCCATACAGTTTTTTTTTCCATTTCAGTTTCCGCGTTTTTGTCGTTTTTCTGTTCTTATATTTTTAATGGTATTATTGGCTTGGCGTGATGGTTAGAGTGTTCGCCAATGGTCCGGGTGTCATACCAAAGACTCAAAAGTAGTACTTGATACCTCTTTGCTTAATACTCAGTATTCTCATTTTCTGGGACGGATTCTAAAAGTCTTCGATATGACGCGACCTAGGATTGAACCCAGGTCTCCCGGACCATTGGGGAACACTCTGCCCACTAAGCCATATTTTCAACGTTTCATTGTAGTCAGTTTGTAATCGCGCTTCTTTTTTGTCTTATATACTTATTTGTTTACATGCAGTTACATGGTATAAAGTATTCCAATCTAATACAAATAATTTGCACATTGGTATGTTCTATCAAATTCTAACAAGTTATAGATGGTTTTATAGTAAGTAAAGTTGGCGACCTTAGTCGAGGGCGACTAGAAGGCTCCCTTTTCAATAGCTACACCGAGGTGTAGGGGAGGGCGCTACTCCTTTCCCAGAATTGCTCCACTTTACCTTTGATACGTACTTTATATTGCCGAGTGTTAAGCAAGCAGGTATCAAGTTCCATTTTTAAAGTCTTTGGTATGACGTGACCTGGGATTGAACCCAGGTCTCACGGATCATTGGCGAACACTCTACACACTAAGCCAATGAGCCGGTATGATGGTTTTATAGTTTCCAGTAATTACTCCTGTTTAATAATAATAATCATTTGTTTACACACGATTATATGGTATCAAGTATTTCTAACTAATACAAATAGTTTTCAAAAATATCTATTTGAACTATAGATGAGACCCTAATAAGAACTACCACTTCGGGTGCAACATGTCTTACTTGACTGATTTGTGAGAAGAGGGGTAAATGGCCGTACAGATGCTGTTTTTGGGTTGTTGGTAGGAGGTTATACTTGATAACATACTCCAGGTGATACGTGACGTCAGATCATCGAAGTTAACTGTCAATTTCTCGCCAATATATATATATATATATATATATATATATGTTCGTGTGTGTGAGTGTGTGTATGTGCGTGTGTGTGCAGTTAGGCAGCAGTCGTTCATTTAAGCATGTTTCATTGAATAGTAAAGACGCATTTTGTCTGTATAATTTAATTCTCGAAAGGAACTCGAAAGAAAACTAAGATCTAAGATCCTTTCGAGTTTTCTGATAAGCGCCTTGGTTTCAGGTTAGAATTGGAAAATGAATTTGTCAAAATTGTCCTCAGCGCTTTCGGATCCTTCATAGGCAACGATCAGGGGTTGCTTTCTTGTGTAAAGAATGTTTTTTTTTTAAATGAGTTTTGAAAGTTTTTTTTTTATAACATAATAAGAATATGCGAACGCAGAGTTGGATAAAAAAAAACTTGTGTCGCTGATGAATTCAAAAACCGAACTCTATCAACGGAAATAGAATACTATCAAGGAATACGGAATATTAAATATATATGTATATATATTGGCTTAGCGGTGAGAGTATTCGCCATAGGTCGGGGAGCCCTGGATTCAATACCAGGTCGAGTCATACCAAAGACTGAAAAAAACGTTACTTGGTACCTCCTTGCTTAACACTCAGCATTATAAGGTATGGATCAAGTATAAAGTGGAGCAATCCAGGGAAAGGAGTAGCGCCCTTCTCTACACCTGTACCATAGCCAAATACGACCATGTGCGAAATGGACATCGCATGTTGGTAACATATATACATAGAACATAGGAATCTCAAAATTCGAAAAACACGTAACGACTTCTTTGTTCAGGTACGAAACCTTTTATTATCTTTTATTATCTTTTAGTTAAAGGTTTCGACATAAGGAGAGAGACACAATCTTTTAATGCTGTCTTTATCATCTGGCCTCTATATCGTGCGGCGCCCATAGCGTGTAAATTCGCCTGCCTTCGGCGAGCCAGCGAAAATCGACCGTTTCGTCCGGCGTCTAATCCCCCAAATCTTCCGCGCGCTTCCGGTGCGTGACGTCATTCGCACTCTGTCACCCTGTTCCTCATCTCGAGCTATTGTGACATCTCTGAGTGACACGTCCGCTCTGTGCGCACATGCGTTAACACCTGCGTTCAAGTTTGCACCTAACTAACCCATGTGCTGAGCCGAAAGGTTCTCAGCCTAACTAAACCCAAAGGCATGAACCGAAATCCCTCGGCCATTATATTACACACCTCGCTGTAGTAGCTGTTTAAAAGGGGTCCTTCGGGTCCCCCTCGACTACGGTCGCTAACTTTACTTATATATATATATATATATGGTAGTTCCCGTGGTGTAGTGGCTAATCTGCTTGACTGTGACATAATCGTCAGCGAGTTCAAACTCCATTCTCGCTGTCACGTTTACTTTTGGACTAATACCCTTCAGAAATCTTCGACATTAAATAAACCACGATAGCTTATATGTCATTAAACAAATCAACCAACCCAAAATATATATGTGTGTGTGTGCGTATATATATATATATATATATATATATATTGTCATCCACAGACAGACTGTTTCGTTCTATCAGAACTCTTCAGTGTGGCTAGACACGTAGGATGCATGAAGCCGGGATGGAAACCCATCCAACTCTACGTTAGACTTAGTATCAGACCGCTCGGCCAACAAGCTTACCACGTTGGCTAAGGGAATTATAAGGTATTATATTGAAACAGCTGCAGCAGCGTCTGTTTGTTTACCTTTTCATACCCTATCGGCTACCAGAGTGCTCAATTCTTTCGAAGAGCTTTGCATTATGCGAGCGGCGGCCGAAATATACATATATATATATATATATATATATATATATATATATATATATATATATATATATATATATATATATGTGTGTGTGTGTGTGTGTGTGTGTGAGTATATATATATATATACAAGCGAGTAACTGGCGCCTTAAAACCAGTTGCTCCGGGTATATGGTGCTTGTCAGTTCGGTAAGACAGACCATCTAGGAGAAGGATACTCTGATTACAAACCACCGCTGTCTCACAGGGACGTCTGGAATTTTGTGTGTGTGTGTGTATGTATGTATGCGTGTGCATGTATATATGTATATGTACATGTATGAGTGCATGATTATTCATATATGTATGTGCGCCAGTACGTAGAAATTCCCTGGCTGGTGTTTGGGGGCGCATTTAAACCACTAGGAGTGATGGGCCCTTGAGTTACTGATGTGACATCCATCTAGGAGATGGAACTTCTGATCTAAAACCGGCGATCCACGCATTTACCAATCATCTTGCTTTTGCTTGTCATTGGGTTATATTTGCGGGGATTCAGTGAGTGGTATTGGTGTTGTACAAGCTTGTGCCACTTAAATCCATCGAAGTACAGATATCTCAATGGTTCTGGATCATTCTTATCTAACCGCTTCTCCTAGACCTTGGTGAGGGTGGTGATTAGCATTGAGATGGCTGTCGTCTGTTAAGACGAAGCAATTATCATATATATATATATATATATATATATATAAATTTGACAGAGCAGTCCAAAAGTGATGAATTTATTAAGCAGGAAGGTCGACGCTATCACGTTTCGGTATTAATATACCATCACCAGGACTTAAAAAAGGGACATTAAGCGTTGAAGGAATAACAATGGATGTTTAATGAAATACAGGAAATAAAGGAGGAAATATGTAAACAACAAAGAACATACAACCGTTTAGACATTAAATCAGCATTTACATTTCAAAAATATCACATGACTGCGGAAAGCTATGATGACCATCAAGACAAATGAAATCATTATGAGATATAGGTTTGGTTTGGTTTTGTGGCATATCAACCTTTGTAGGTTATTTAACGCCAAATCCATTTTCATGTAAATAATCTGTTCTATTGAAAACAGTTCAGTTTAGCATAAGTACACAGTTTAATTGTCAAAAACATTTCCATTTCAAACTATTCAGGGAGTTATATGTAACAACTCAATTAAGTTAAGTGTAAATACAGTTTTAATGTCGAAAAACAGTTCTATTTCAAATAATTCAGCTCAGCATAAGCACGCAGTTTAAATGTAAGTACGGTTTAATTGTCAAAACATTTCTATTTCAAGCTATTCAGTTTACTCAAACAATTCATTTTAGCATAAGTATGCGGTTAGTTCTATATAACCCATAGATAGGGACCTATCAGGTGCTACCACTCCGGGCCAGAGTGGACCTGGGAGCAATGGCAATAAAGGGGTACTCCGCATTCCCCAAAGCTCCAGCACTGCTGGAACCTCACCATCAGATTGTTTTGTGTCATATCCAGGACACTCGTTAAGGGGGGGGGTCTTACCCCTCTGCAGAGGTGCAGTCAATGTATTCTACAGCCCTAGCTGACTGGGCAATACACAAAGTTAATGTCAAAACAGTTTTATTTCAGATAATTCAGTTCAGAATAAGTACACAGTTTAGACGTCAAAAACAGTTCTATTTCGAGCAATTCAGTTCAGCACTAGTACGCAGTTCAAATGTCAAAACAGTTCTATTTTAAACAATTCATTTTAGCATAAATACGCAGTTTAAATGCAAAAATCAGTATCGCGAAAGAAGCACGATTTAGTTCTATTTAATCCATAGATACGACCCTTATCAGGTGCTACCACTCCGGGCAGAGTGGACTTGGGAGCAATGGCAATAAAGGGGTACTCCGCATTCCCCAAAGCTCCAGCGCTGCTGGAACCTCACCATCAGATTGTTTTGTGTCATATCTAGGACACTCGTTAGGGGGGGGTCTTACCCCTCTGCAGAGAAGCAGCCGGTGTATTCTACAGCCTCAGCCGACTGGGCAAGTTATGAGATATAATGGATTAGAAAGATGATATATTAATTTTAAAACATTAGAGTGTCATCTTTCCTGCTTAATAAACTTATCACATTTGGACTACTTCGTTTGTCAATTTGACAGAACAGTCCAAAAGTGATGAATTTATTATGCAGGAAAGTTGACGCTATAACGTTTCGGTATTAATATACCATCATTAGGACTCTAAAAAGAGACATCAAGTGTAGAAGGAATAACGTTGGATATTTAATAAAAATAAAAGGAATAATGGAGATAATACGTGAAAATATGTTTATATGTTTCCGCCATTATTTCGGTGGACATGTATATATTTGCGTGTGTTTGTGTGTATGTATTCGTGCGTATGTGACTGTGTATGAATTTTTTGTATATATTTTTGTGAGTATGTGAATGTTTTTTTTTGTGTGTGTATGTGAGCGCATGTACGTGTGTGTATGCTAGTATGTATGTATTTGCATACATGTTTCTGTGTGTATATGTTTGCGTGTGTATGTGTGTATGTAGTTGCATGTGTATGTATTTGTGTATATGTAAATGTGTTTCTCTGCATGTGTGTGTATGCGTGTGTGTTTGAGTGTATGTATATGTTTGTGTGTGTGCGTATGTGCATGTGAGTGAGTGTGTGTTTCTGTGGGTGTATATGTGCTTGTTTATGTATGTGTGTGTATGTGATTGTACGTATGTAAGTGTGTATATGTTTGTGTATATGTGAGTATGTTTGTGTGTGTATATGTGTATATATGGCAATGTATTCATGTCAGTGCGTATGTGTTTGTGTATGTGTGCATGTGAGTGGTTGTATGTTTGTGTGTGTATGTGTTTGCGTATGTATGTGTGTATGTGCTTGTGTGTGTATGCGTTTATGAATATGTGAGGTTGTTTGTGTATATGTGAGTAGGTGTGTGTTTGTGCATGTTTGCGTGTTTTGTGTGTATGTGTTTGTGTCTACGAGAGTGTGTTTTTGTGTGTGTATGTGAATGTACATGCCTGTGTGTATGTAAGTGTTTATGTGTTTGTGTGTATGTGTAAGCAAGTGTGATGTGTTATTACGTGTGTGGATGTGTTTGAGTGCGTATGTGTTTTTGTGTATGTGAGTGTATTTGCGTGTGTGTATTTGTGTGTGCGTATTTGTGTGTGTGTGTGTGCATTTGTGTGTTCAAGTTTGTGTGTGTGTGTGTGTGTGTGTGTGTGTGTGTGTGTGTGTGTGTGTGTGTGAGGTGTATGCGTTTATGTGTGTGTTTGTGTTTATGTGTGTGTGAACCTCCTATTCTATCGTCTTTTTCTTCAAATCATTGCCTTGCATTCATTTTTATGCTTTCTGATTGACAAACTTAAAACCAATAATGAATTACATGACAACAGCCTGCCTTTGATCCTGCTCACTTTGTGGGTGGGGGGGATTTAATACAGTATCTTACATCTTCCTCCTCCTCTCCCTCCTCCTACAGAGGCAGATACTGAATGTGCACTGCTTGACCCAAACCTGTAAACAGAGAGAGAGAGAGAGAGAGAGAGAGAGAGAGGGAGAGAGAGAGAGAAGAAGAAGAAGAAGAGAGAGAGGGGGGTCGGGAGGGAGAGCGCTCTTAAATTGATAGCCAGTTGTAAGACGAGCCTAACAACTTCAGTGCGTATTAGGTAACTAGTTGATTACGGCCTTGTGTGTCACAGCAGGAGAAAAACACAATTCAGCCAGATGGTTGCGTTCTCACAGGCCGAATGGGGGGAAACAACAACAACAACAAGGATCTGCGAATATAACAACAACAACAACAACAACTAAAAGGATCAGCTAATCCACCACCAACACCACCAACACCATCATCACCACAAACACCCCACCCTTACTAATAACAACAACAATTATAACAATCTCTACTTCAACTACTGTAGATATATAAAATGAAAAAAAATCCTTAAAGTATTTGACATCACCTATTATTCGCCTCATATCGTAACGAATTTGCATAAACATGTCCAGAATATTGCCAAACAAACAGTAGAGAGAGAGAGAGAGAGAGAGAGAGAGAGAGAGAGAGAAGCCCCCCATTTTTTTCCTTATACTTATTTACTGATTAAAATCAAGTGCCATATGAGGACAAATATATTAATAATTTCATTTTTTAGATTATTATTATTATTATTATTATTATTATTATTATTATTATAATACACACTTTTAGAGTTTTTCACATCAGCGTTAACTGATGGTTTTACACTGGAGTTTGAGTGACAGCAAGTCTCCTCAAGTTTCCAGGACTCGTATTATTATTATTATTATTATTATTATTATTTGAAAGTTTTTCACACCAGAGTTAGCAGATGGTTTTTCACTGGAGTTTGAGCGACAGCAAGTCTTCTTAAGTCTCCAGGACTCTTCTCAGTATTCTGGCTGATCACAATAATGTTCTAGTTTGGATAGTCTTCATTCGTCCTATTGTTTTCAAGCCCTCCAGTACCTTTAATAATCTTCTGGTGACTGTACCAAGAGCACCAATTATAATTGGTATAAACGTTACTTTCATGTTCCACGGTTTTTTATTCTCTAGCAAGGTCTTTCTTTTCGTGTTCTTTCAATTTTACTCGGTGGTCAGCCGGAACAGCAAAGACCACAATTCAGCAAGTTCTCTTTTTTTGTTGATTATTACTAGGTGTAGTCGCCTGGCTGAGTTTAATTAATCCGTTAGTAAATCCCAGAGGATATTGTGAGTCTCTTCCTCCGGGACAGATTCTGGGTTGTGCATATAGCATTTATTTATTTATCTATTTATTTATTTATAATTAGAGTTTTTCACATCAGCGTTAGCTGATGGTCTTTCACTGGAGTTTAAGTGACAGCAAGTCTTCTCAAGTCTTCAGGACCCTTCTCAGTATTCTGACCGTTCTCAATAATGTAGTAGTTTAGATGGTCTCCACTCGTCCGCCTCAAGTTCCTGTTAGTAACCCTTTAGTTATTGTTCCAAACGCACCAATTACAATTGGTATAATTGTCACCAGCATGTTCCATAGTTTTTTCAATTCCCTCGCAAGGTCGAAGTACTTATCCTTCTTTTCACATTCTTTCAGTTTTATTCTGTGGTCAGCCGAGACAGCAAAGTCGACAATTGCTTTTGTTATGCCTTCTTGGGCTCCCCACTTTTTACTATAGTCTCACATGAACTTTAAAAAAGGAAAAAAAAAAAAAAAAAAAAAAAAAAAGAATCTTTGTACCGAACTTTTAAACTATTAATGTAACGTCGATATACAGGTCTGGCTCTGTCGGCTTGGACTGTAAAATCTGTCAACGAGGATACCAGTTGGCCGTGGATGGCCACCTGTAATGACCTAGCAGTTCGTGACACGGTAACCGAAGTGGTCAGGTGTAACACCCCACATAGACCTTTACTATGATTGACGAGTGGTCAGAGAGGCCTGATCCCATCAATCTGCTGCTCATCTTCAGCCCTATCACGTATATGAATTTCCTAACTGTATTTGTAATATATATAGGTCCAAAAATATGACCAAGATATGAATACGCAATTATATTACATATTCTTCAAATTGCTCTCGTGGCAAGCAAGTACCCAAATCTATTTTATCTTAAAGGTACTAGAAGTCCGTGAATGAGTGTAAATTGCGCTGAGATGTCAATACGTGGAACCATTTAACCGTGTGCAAACAAATGATTAATATTAACTAGAATTATTCGTGTTCGACAAAAACCATATTGCGTTGTGTAAACAAATGATTAATATTAAAAAGAATAATCAGTGTTAGTTAACAATACTCGATACCATTTAACAGTGTACAAATAGATTGTTTATTTATTCGTTTGTGTTTCATAGCAAATCAACCTTCGTTGGTTATTTAATGCCAAATCCATTTTTATACAAATAAACAGTTCGATTTCAAACAATTCAGTTTAGCATAAATACACAGTTTAATTGTCAAAAACATTTCTGTTTCAAGCTATTCAGTTTAGTCAAACGGTCCGAATCTAAACAATTCAGTTTATCATACAAAAACAATTCTATTTCAAGCAATTCAGTTTAGCATAAGTACAAAGTTTCGTTCTATTTGACCCATAAATAGGAGCCTATCAGGTGTTACCATTCCAGGCCAGAGTGGACCTGGGAGCGATGGCAATGAAGGAGTACTCTTCATTCTCCAAAGCTCCAACATTACTGGAACCTCACCATCAGATTATTTAGTGTTATATCCCGGACATTCGTGGGGGGGGCTTACCCTTCTGCCGAGAAGCAGTCGGTGTATTCTACCGCCCCAGCCGACTGGGCAATGTGCAAATAGAATTATTAATGTTAGATAACAATACTAGAGGACATTTATCTGAGTACAAACGAATGATAAATGTAAAATTTGATTATTAGTGTTGAATAGCAATACTTGAAACCATTTAACTGTGTTCAATCAAATGATTAATTTCAAATAGAATTATTAGTGTTTTTATCACGCTTAGTAGGTCCTCTAGGTGTAACATGGCCACAATTAACGCCATGTGCGAAATAGACATATAATGTTCATAACGAGAGAACATATAAAGAACATAGGAATCTCGAAATTCGAAAACACGTAACGACTTCTTGTTTAGGTACGAAACCTTTTTATTAACTTTGAGTTAAAGGTTTCGACATAAGGAGGAGAGACACAATCTCGCTGTGCCATTTTATTCATTTGGCCCCTATCTCGTGCGGCACCCATAGCGCGCAAAATCGTCTCGCCGCTGCGAGCCCAAAAGTCGACCGTCTCCGTCCGGCGTCTAATTTCAACTCTCTTTCTTTCAATTCTCCACAAACCCCTGCGGGCTTCCGGTACGTGACGTCACTCGCACTCCGTCACCCGTTTCGTCTCGGACTATTGTGACATCTCTGAGTGACATCTTCGTCCACCCACGCGCGCCTGCGTTAACACCTGCATCAATGTTTGCACCTAACTAACCCATGTGCTGAGCCGAAAAGTTCTCAACCTAACTAAACCCAAAGGCATGAACCGAAATCCCTCGGCTATTATATTACATAGGCTGCATTATGTGTGTGCACAGAGTTGGTTGGTTAACACTGGTACGTCCATGTGTTGGAATCTATAAAAAAACGTCATACGTATAAACTGGATTTGTCATTAAATGACCCACAAGAGTTGATGTATCATAAAACACAAGCAAACCTATACACTGATCCTATTCTGTTAAGGGATTTATCTGATAGTTCCCAAAAATGCCCTCTTAAATTCTTTTTCTCGAGGTGAGCAATGCTAATGGGACACTGCTTAGCTCGTGCCTAAAGAGTGGTTGGCAGCAGAAACACGGAGAAGAACTTTATAAAAGGTAACCTGGAAATAAATCAAGTAGATGAGATAAAATTTGACTATTTTATTTATTTGCATGCATGAGTTCTTTTTTTACCTCAATTTATAAAGAGTCTCCCCAAAGTACGTACATACCCAATTTCGTTCTTAATACAAGGTTAAGTCATAAGTTTCGAAATATTTTGGTAACATGAATCACAATTCGACAGGCTCAAATGCTTTTGCCGAGGTTAAGAAGGTAATAAACCAAAATGGACTGTGAGATGCCGAGTTCGCCTGATACTCTCCAAGTGCTTCTCGCTAGATTTACTTCCATAGTTTGTGGCACGATCTCTGTATCCACGATTTTAGGTCTACCTGACCTTGTCTGATCGTCTGTAATATAATGGCCGAGGGATTTCGTTTTATATATCTTGCCTTTGGGTTTAGTTAGGCTGAGAACCTTTCGGCTCAGCACATGGGTTAGTTTGGTGCAAACTTGAGCACAGGTGTTAACGCGCGTGCGGGGAGGATGTGTCGTTCACAGATGGCAAAATAAAAATCCCAGGACCAGGGGATGTGAATGACGTCAAGCACCGGAACCGTGCGCGGAGGATTGGGGGGGGGGAATTGAAAAAAGTCAGTTAGTTGAGAACTAGACACCAAACGAGAAGTGTCTACTTTCGGGACTCGGAGAGCCCAGACGAATTTGCGCGCTACAGGCGCCGCACAAGATGGGGGGCAGATGGAAAAGCCAGAATAGAAATAATGTGTATCTCTCTCCTTATGTCGAAGAACTTTTAAACTAAAAGGTAATAAAAAGTTTCGTACTTGAACTAAGAAGTCGTAAGTGTTTTTCGTGTTTCGGGATTCCTATGTTCTATATATATATATATGTTATGAACATTCTATGTACGTTTCACATATTCGTATCTGGCTATGGTACACGTCAAGGTTCTTGCAACCCAAGTGAAATTATTTTTAACCATCTAGTCGCTGTTCTGAGATGAAGTGCGCCTTTAACTTTCGCACAACAAATGTTCTTTGGCTGATTCAGCGGTGTTATGGCCAAGCTCGAACTCGTAAAGCACAAATTCCCGAGTTAGACCACATTGAACCTTCATCTGTGCAACTTTCAAATTACTCAAGGAATGAAGCAATGTACAATGTGTCAGCGCACCAAGTACCATTCCTTTTCTGAAACCATCCAATTTAATCTTAAAATTTTCTACACAATTGCTATTTTTGATCGGAAGTATTATTATTATAATTCCTTGCGGTTTTTTCATACATTATCATTATTTTACTCCTTTGAGAGTTTTCAAACCAACGTTAGCAGATGATTTTTCACTGGAGCTTGACTGACAGCAAGTCACCTCAAGTCTCCAGGACTCTTCTCAGTATTCAGGCTGCTCTTAGTAATGCTGAAGTCTGGATGGTCTCTACCTGTCCTCTGATTTCTGAGGCTTCCAGTCCCATTACCAATCCTTTTGGGATCATTCCAAGTGCACCAACTACAATTGGCATCACCGTCACTTTCATGTTCCATAGCTTCTTCAGCTCTCTAGAAAGGTCCAGATATGTTTTCCTCAGTACACATTCTTTTAATTTTACTCTGTGGTCTGCCGGTGTGGCAAAGTCTACTATTCGGCCGCTTCTCTTGTTTTTGTTGACTATCACTAGGTCTGGTCATCTAGCCGAGATTAGGTGCTCCTTTTGTACCTCAAAATCCCTTAGAAGTTTGTCCATCTCATTCTCAATGACGGATATATGCTTGCGCATATACCACTTGTTCGTATGGTCGAATTTGAATTTCTTGCACAATTATTATTATTATTACTCATTAGAGTTTTTCACATCAGCGTCAGCTGATGGTCTTTCACTGGAAATTGAGTGACAGCAAGTCTCATCAAGTCTCCAGGACTCTTCTCATTATTCTGTTCGTTTCCAATAATACTGTTGTTTGGATGGTCTCCAACTTCTAAATCTTCCAGGCCCTTTAATAATCCTTTAGTTACCGTGCCAAAAGCACCAATCGTAATTGGTATAATTGTCACCTTCATGTTCCATAGTTTTTTTCAATTCTCTAGCAAGGTCTAGGAACTTATCTCTCTTTTCATATTCTTTCAGTTTTATTCTGTGGTCTGCCTGGACAGCAAAATCGACAATTTTGCAGATTTTCTTTTTTTTTTTTTTTTTTTGTTGATTGTTATCAGGTCTGGTCTTCGGGCCGAAATTTGGTAATCCGTTTGTATATCAAAGTCCCACAGGAGTTTGTGCGGGTCATTTTCTAACACAGGTGCTGGGTTGTGCATATACCATTTGTTGGCATGGTCAAATTTAAATTTCTTGCACATTTCCCAGTGGATCACCTTGCCCACCCAGTCGTGTCTAGCCTCTTACTCCTTTATTATTATTATCATTATTATTTTACTCCTTATGAGTATCTCATAACAGCATTAGCTAGTGGTCTTTTTCCGAAGTCTGAGTGACAGCAAGTCTCCTCATGTCTCAAGGACTCTTCTCAGTATTCTGGTCGTTCTCAACAATGTTGTAATCTGGGTGGTATGGATTTTTCCTCTGATCTCAAATTCTTCCAATCCCCTTAGCAAGCCTTTGTGAACATTTCCAAACGTACCAACTACAATTGGTATCAATGTCATTCTTTATGTTCCATAGCTTTTTTTTAGTTCTCAGGCAAGGTCCAAGTATTTGTTTATCTTTCTGCTTTCTTTTATTTTCACTCGGTGGTTTGTCGGAACGATAAAATCCGCTTGATGACATCTTCTCTTTTTCGTTAATTGTTATTATTATTATTTTACTCATTTGAGCGTTTTTCATACAAGCGTTAGCAGATGTTTTTCTACAAGAGTGTGAGTGACAGCAAGTCTCCTCAAATCTCCCGGACTCTTCTCAGTATTCTGGTTGCATTATTATTATTATTATTATTGTAAACTATTATCTATTGTAAACTATTATTGTAAACTATTATCTATTGTAAACTATTATTATTATTGTAAACTATTATCCTTGCCCGTGGTTATCGTCGTAGGAAATGGACACGGCAACTCGAGTTCAAATCCTGGACGAGAATGATCACATTTCACATAGCACTAATACCCTTAAGTATGAATCCAAGTATTCTCCCTCCAGCTATGGATAAATAGTAGGACAGACTGATCCTTCAGCCTTGGTGAGGCAACTAGTATCGGAGAAGGAAAACTCTGAATTAAAACCTGTTAAACTCCGCTTAAAAATTGACCTTGTGTCATATCCTGCCCGAGCGGAGGGATTGGTAAATAGGATTATGTTAAAGCTTGCGGGTTTTTCATACCCGCGTAAGCTGATGGTCTTACGCTGAAATCTGAGTGACAGCCAATCTCCTCACGTCTCCCGGACTTTTCCCAGTATTCTGACCAATCTTAAACGATGCTGTTTGGATGGTCTCTGCACGTCCTCCGATTTCCAACTCTTCCATCCTTTTTACCTATCCCTTTGGGATCGTTCCGAGTGCACCAGGTACAGTTGGCATCACTGTCACTATGATCACTTTACTCATTTGAGAGTTGTTCATACCAGCGTTAGCCTATGGTTTCTCACTGGAGTTTGACTCGGGGTAGATCTCCTCAAGTCTTCCGGACTCATCTTAATAATGCTGTAGTTTGGATGGTCTACACTCCTCCTGTTATTTCCAAGTCCTCCAGTCCCTTTATGAGTCTTAAGGTGACTGACCGGCTCATTGGTCTAGTGGGTAGAGTGTTCGCCAATGATCCGGGAGACCTGGGTACAATCCCAGGTCGCGTCATACCAAAGACTTTAAAAATGGTACTTGATACCTCCTTGCTTAACACTCAGCAATATATGGAACGTATCGAGAGTAAAGTAGAGCAATCCAGGAAAAGGAGTAGCGCCGTCCCCTATACCTCGGTGTAATAGCTATTGAAAAGGGGGCCTTCTGGTCGCCCTCGACTACGGTCGCCAACTTTATACAGGGAGCACCAAGCCGACGATGATACCAATTGAAATTATTATTATTATTATTGGTCAGTTTGGAAATAGTTGGTCAAGTAATTTGCGTTTGAAAATCTTTTCCAAAATAAGTTAACCTTTTGGGATGATACCATTTAACAGTGTACAAATAGATTGTTTATTTATTCGTTTGTGTTTCATGGCAAATCAACCTTCGTTGGTTATTTAATGCCAAATCCATTTTTATACAAATAAACAGTTCGATTTCAAACAATTCAGTTTAGCATAAGTGAAGTTTAATTGTCAAAAATATTTCTATTGCAAGCTATTCAGTTTAGTCAAGCAGTTCTAATTCAAACAATTCAGTTTAGCATAAGAATGCAATTTAGTTCTATTTAACCCATAGATAGGGCCCTATCAGGTGCTACCATTTCGGGCCAGAGTGGACCTGGGAGTACTGGCTATGAAGGGGTGCTCCGCAGTCCCCAAAGCCCCAGCATCACTGGAAACTCACCATCAAATTGTTTCATGTCATATTCAGGACACTCGTTGGGGGATGTCTTATCCCTCTGCTGAAGTGCAGTCGGTGTATTCTACAAAGGTATTTAGTTACAAATCATATATATATATATATATATATATATATATATATATATATATATATATATATATATATCATTTGGCATTAAGTAAACCACAAGGATTTACATGCCATTTAATACAAACAACTATTGAACATCCTTTACATCATCATCATGTTGTGCCATCAGCACGAATTTCCTTGACCCTCTTTCGCCACTCCTCCCTATCGTTCATCGCTTCTGGCTGGTCCTCAGGGATATATCCCGTATCCTCACAGAGCTGCTGTATGTAGGTTCGCCCTGGTCGCCCTGCTTTAGCTCGGCTATGTGCGGTGATCCAAATGAGAACGTCACTAATGAGCTCGTCTCTGCTTCTCCAGCCGTGTCCTACATGTGTGGTTCATTTAACTTTGATAGTTTTCGTGATGGGAGGTAGGTGGCCGTTACTGCTGCACATCTATAGGTGTGGCTTCTATGGATGAGAATAAAAACAGCCACCGAAAGGTAACCATGACCCACACTCATCCTTTACAATATATTAAAAATTTAAGAATTCAAGAGTTTAACATAAAAACCGTACACATAGATACATATATGCATACGTATATACATATACACTTATATATTTAAACACAAACAATATTCTTAACAATAAGATTGGTTTGGCTTGGTTGAGTTTTATGGTATATCAACCCTTGTTGGTTATTTATTGCCAAATCCTGTTAATACATATTATATATGATTTAGAAACGCATAGTTTGTAGATAACATTTTTAAACGATCCAGAGCTCATTTTTTGGCACACAGTTAAATGGTTATAGTCCATAGTTTGTTGGTAATCTTATTTTCAAATGAGTCAGAGTAATTTGTTTGCACATAAGTCTTACTATTGTTGGCGCACAGTTAAATGGTTCCAAATATTCTAACATGAATTGTTCCGTTTCGTATTTACCACTTATTTGCACTCGCTTAAATGGTTTCAAATATTGCTATCAAGCATAAATAGTTTTATTTGCTCACAGTTAAATGATTTCTAGCATTGCGATGTAAAACTGATAATTCAATTCAGGCACATAATCAAAGAGTTATAAGTATTTCTAATCAACACCAATAATTCTGTTCAACTTTACTCATTCGTTAGCTGACAATTAAAATGTTAAACTGACTGGAATCAGTATTTTGAATTCAAGTGTGTCTGTTTTTAAGAAAATGGACGATTTGTTCATTATTAACTTCTGTCATGGTAAGCTTTAGTCTCAAAAGTTTTTGAACGCATCTCCAATTCATATTTGCCCAATCGGCTGGGGTTGTAAGACCCTACCCCCACAACGAGTGTCCTGCTTAAGACACTAAACAATCTGATAGTGAAGTTCCAGTAATTCTGGATCTTTGGGGAATGATGAGTACCCGTTTATTGCCATTGCTCCCAAGTCCACTCTGACCCGCACCTGATAGGGTCCAATCTATGGGTCAAATAGAACTAAGCTGTGTACTTATGCTAAACTGAATTGTTTGAAATAGAACTGGTTTTGATATTGAAACTGTGAACTTTTACTAAACTGAATTGTTTGAAATATAACTGTTTTTGACATTTAGTCGTCGAGGGTGACCCGAAGGCTCCCTTTTCGATAGCTACTACACCAAGGTGTAGGGGAGGGCGCTACTCCATTCCCTGGATTGCTCCACTTTACCCTTGAACCGTACCTTATAATGCTGAGTGTTAAGCAAGGTGGTATCAAGTTCCATTTTTAAAGTCTTTGGTATGACTCGACCTGGGATTGAACCCAGTTCTCCCGGGCCATTGGCGAACACTCTAACCGCTGGGCCAACTGAATTGTTTCAAATAGAACTGTTTATATGTATAAAAAGATTTAGCATTAATAACTTACAATGGTTGATGTGCCATAAAACCAAACCAAACCAAACCAAATCCAATTCAATAAAGAAAACAGTGCGAATATTTACCCCCACCCCCACAGGCAGGATTTGACACAAGGTCAATTTTTAAGCAAATTTTAACAAGTTTGAATTCAGCGTTTTTCTTCTAGACTGGTTACCTAACCAAGGCTAAGAAACCCAGTCTGCCATTCTATTCCCTCGTAGCCGTAAGGAGAATAATTGGATTCATATTTTTCCCAAAGGAATGAGTGCTATGTAAAATGAAATCAGCCTTATCCTGGATTTGAACACTGTTTGCCGTGTCCATTTCCTACAATGGTTGATATACCATAACACACAATCAAACAAATCGTATATATTCAATATATATGTATAAAGAGGATTCGGCATTAAATAACCTACAATGGTTGATATGCCATAACACACAATCAAACAAATCATATATATTTAATATATATGTATAAAGAGGATTCGGCATTAAATAACCTACAATGGTTGATATGCCATAACACACAATCAAACAAATCATATATATTCAATATATATGTATAAAGAGGATTCGGCATTAAATAACCTACAATGGTTGATATGTCATAACACAGAATCAAACAAATCATATATATTCAATATATATGTATAAAGAGGATTCGGCATTAAGTAACCTACAATGGTTGATATGCCATAACACACAATCAAACAAATCATATATATTCAATATATATATATAAAGAGGACTTGACATTAAATAACCTACAATGGTTGATATGTTATAAAACCCTAACCGAACCAAATCATATATATTTAATATATATGTATAAAGAGGATTTGGCATTAAATAAGCTTCAACGATTGATATGCCTAAAAAACAAAAACAAAAAACAAAACAAAACAAAACAACCAAACCAAATCATATATATTTAGTATATATGTATAAAGAGAATTTGGCATTAAACAACCAACAATAATTGATATGCCATTAAAACCAACCGAACCCAAACCTTGATAGCTTTGTGATATTTTACTCCTTAATGCTTGTAAATTGAAGCAACTTACTCGAATTTATCAACAGAACCGAGATTGTTTTTTTTCCAGCTTGAACCTCTACTTAAGCCATGATCTTCCAACATAAAACTGGTTGTAAATAACGATCTTTGGAGTTCTATCGGTTTTCATTCGGCTGACCAGTCCAGCTCATCACAGTCGTAATTGTTTCTATGGCTCCAAAATTGCACAACACGAAGATATCAAGGTTTGAGCTTCTGTCTTGCTGTGTGTATCTACAAATCAGGGGAAGACAACTCTTGTGAATGGTATCAAGCTGGTGAATTTGGAATCACTCAGGTACCAATGATTTTGATTCATCAAAAAGAATGGTGAATACAACGGTCTGGTAAACTGCAATTTTTGTTTCTAACTCAACCCATTTTAACCCAAGTTTTGAGTTTCCGATTCAAAAGGAAATTAGTATAAGGAAACCCATAAAATGGATGTATTATAAAGAAACACAAAAAAATGGATATATCAAAAGTAAAAACAGAAAACTGTATTCAGAAAAATATAGAAATAAATATATTATAATGAAACACATAAAAATGAATATATTATGAGAAAACACGTAAAAGTCAAGATATGAGGAAACACATAAAAATATTTATATTATAAGGAAATACTTAAAAATAGATATATTATAAGAAACCCATTAAAATGAATACATTATAAGTAGACTTATAAAAATGGATATACTATTAGGAAACACATAAAAGTTTATATATTATGAGGAAACACGTAAAAAACGATATATTATGAGGAAACACATAAAAGTTTATATATTATGAGGAAACACATAAAAGTTTATATATTATAAGGAAACACAAAAATGTATATATTATAAGGAAACACATGAAGTCAATATATTATGAGGAAACACATAAAAGACGATATATTATGAGGAAACATAAAAGTTGATATATTATTAGGAAACACATAAAAGTCAATATATTATGAGGAAACACATAAAAACTATAAATTATGAGGAAACACTTAAAAGACGATATATTATGAGGAAACACATAAAAATTGATATACTATTAGGAAACATAAAAGATGATATATTATAAGGAAACATATGAAAAAGAATATATTTTAACAAAACACAGAAATGGATATTAAACACACTGAAACTTCCATTTAACCTTCATTACAGAAAATATGAATATAGTTTTTATTGATGTAAAGTATACTTTAAATTAATCAAAACGCCTGTATTTAATGAGTTTTTCCTCTTTATTCTAAATTTCCCCAACCGCTTATACTAAAGACGATGATAGATTTTTCTAAAGGCACTTTCTTTCTTTCTTTCTTTCTTTCTTTCTTTCTTTCTTTCTTTCTTTCTTTCCCCCTCTGTTTCAATTTATGCGTTTTCTTTCTTTCTTTCTTTCTTTCTTTCTTTCTTTCTTTCTTTCTTTCTTTCCCCCTCTGTTTCAATTTATGCGTTTTCTTTCTTTCTTTCTTTCTTTCTTTCTTTCTTTCTTTCTTTCTTTCTTTCCCCCACTGTTTCACTTTATGCGTTTTCTTTCTTTCTTTCTTTCTTTCTTTCTTTCTTTCTTTCTTTCTTTCTTTCTTTCCCCCACTGTTTCAATTTATGCGTTTTCTTTCTTTCTTTCTTTTCGTTACCCCACTGTTTCATTTTATGCGTTTTCTTTCTTTCTTTCTTTCTTTCTTTCTTTCTTTCTTTCTTTCCCCCTCTGTTTCAATTTATGCGTTTTCTTTCTTTCTTTCTTTCTTTCTTTCATTCTTTCTTTTTTTCTTTACCCCACTGTTTCACTTTATGCGTTTTCTTTCTTTCTTTCTTTCTTTCTTTCTTTCTTTCTTTCTTTCTTTCTTTCTTTACCCCACTGTTTCACTTTCTTTCTTTCCTTCTTTCTTTCTTTCTTTCTTTCTTTCTTTCTTTCTTTACCCCACTGTTTCACTTTCTTTCTTTCTTTCTTTCTTTCTTTCTTTCTTTCTTTCTTTCTTTCTTTCTTTCTTTCTTTCACTTGGATCTGTATCTGCTAATGATCTATTATTTTCTATATCTTTACTTATTCCTTCCTTTCGTGCATTCAGTTTTTCTTCTTCTTCTTCTTCTCCTAACTTGATTCTGTCTGTGTTCTGAACATTCTCACAGCCTCTCTGTCACCTCCATCACTTTCACCGCCACCTCCATCATTTTTAGTATCATCAACATCTGATATTCCTATGTTTGAAGTTTTTCTTTCTATCGAAGGTAATGTATTTGAAAACAGCTGATTGGTGTTTACACTCCTTATTTGCTTGGGAATGGGTCATAGCAAGTGGAATTTTATTAAGTTTTTTATTTTATTTATTTTTGGCCCATCGGCTGGTGTTGCAGAGGTGTAAGACTCCCCCAACGAATGTCCCGGTTATGTTACTAAGCAATCTGGTGGTGAGGCTCCAGTAATACAGGAGATTTGGGGAATGCAGAGTACCCCTTCATTGCCATCGCTCCTAGGTCCATTCTAGCCCAGAGTGGTAGCACCCGATAAGGTCCTATCTACAGATAAATAGAACTAAACTGTGTACATATGCTAAACTGAATTGTTTGAAATAGAACTATTTTTGACATTGAAACTGCGTACTTATGCTAACTGAACTATTTGAAATAGAACTGTTTTAAATAGAACTAAATTGTTTACTTTGGTCAAAATGAATCGTTTGAAATAAAACTGTTTTGAACATTCAAGCTGCGTACTTATGTTAAACTGAACTGAAATAGAACTGTTTTAAAATAGAACTAAGCTGTGTATTTAAGCAAAACTAAATTGTTTGAAATAGAACTGTTTTGACATTTAGCTGAAAAAAATCTATACTTGTACAAAAGTGAATTATTTGAAATTTAATTCGGCGTTAAATGATCCGAAATCGGTTGATACGCCGTAAAAAAAAAACCCAGCCAACCAACCAATTTTTTAATTTTTTTTATCGCTGAGGGTCAGGCCAAAAGTTCTGCTCGCACGAGAGAAAGAGATGACGAGTTCTTGCGCCTCATCGATTAATGTAGCCACGAGAACTGCATCAACCGCGAATAAGAGGTCATATATGATACTTTTTCTGATGAGGATTTTAGCTTTTGGTCTTTGATAAATGAAGAATAAATGAATTTTAATTCTTCACCTGTGCTATGAAGCCCAATGAGAAAAAAGGAGAAAAAAAAACAAACTCTCCTCTTCTCCCCGCAAAAATAGGGCCATGATTCAACAATGTCTTGTACCGTTCGAAATATAGAAGACTAACTGCGCTATAACGTTCACTTTCGGACTAATGCCCTTGAGAAAGTTATTGAACCCCCTTATTTTCCCAGCTGTGGGTTAAAAAGTACCACTGCTGTTCTTCTGCTAGGATGGCTTTGACATTGGTTGGTGGCAGATGAGGACTGGGTATCGTATGTGTTCTCACACGCATGATATTTGTCCCTGCCTCCCACCAGACAGGACCTGACACAAGGTTAATTATTATAGTGGGGATTTGGGGGGGAGGAAAGTCGGGCACAAGCCGAGGCTCGAACCCTGCTGGTCTTTGCTGTTCATTGACCCACGAAGTGCAATGTGGGTCTAATGAGCCGAGTAGTTTCAAATATGGGTCCGGGTACAGATGCCGAGTTATAGCTTGAACTAGACACCAAGGTCTAGTGCTATACATAGGGGACAAAGGTGTCAATGTTGCAGTTCGCCCACCCGAAGGTGGCCCAGCCGAAGCTGGGAGCACACGTATGTGACAAAATTTAAATAAAAAAAAACAACAAATAAATAAATAAAAATTATCTACGAAAGCTCTTAGGCCATTAAACAAAGAAACAAAACCAACACAAAGATCGAATATGTCTGAAAATTTGTCATCCAATTGAACAGCAGCTTTTATCCTGTGAAATGAAAAGAAGTTGAACAATATGTAAATAGCCAACTGGTTGTTTTCAACGACATGTCAACCTGTCTAGGGTTATTTCCTGCCAAGAGTTAAGGGAATTGCGTACACTTGTATTTACACTTTTTGTGTAATTGTTTTTTAAAGATTTTTTTGTACACGGTTATATGATATCAAGTATTCTTATCTAATATAGATAATTTTCATGCGTTTATATGATATCAAGTATTCTTATCTAATACAAATAATTTTCATACGTTTATATGAGATCAAGTATTCCTATCTAATACAAATAATTTTCATGCGTTTATATGATATCAAGTATTCCTATCTAATACAAATAATTTTCATGCGTTTATATGATATCAAGTATTCCTATCTAATACAAATAATTTTCATGCGTTTATATGAGATCAAGTATTCCTATCTAATACAAATAATTTTCATACGTTTATATGAGATCAAGTATTCCTATCTAATACAAATAATTTTCATGCGTTTATATGATATCAAGTATTCCTATCTAATAAAAATAATTTTCATGCGTTTATATGAGATCAAGTATTCTTATCTAATACAAATAATTTTCATGCGTTTATATGAGATCAAGTATTCTTATCTAATAAAAATAATTTTCATGCGTTTATATGAGATCAAGTATTCTTATCTAATACAAATAATTTTCATGCGTTTATATGAGATCAAGTATTCTTATCTAATACAAATAATTTTCATGCGTTTATATGAGATCAAGTATTCTTATCTAATACAAATAATTTTCATGCGTTTATATGAGATCAAGTATTCTTATCTAATACAAATAATTTGCTTGCTATTACATAATTTCAAGTATTCCTATCTAATACAAATAATGTGCAAACAGATCTATTTGACCCACAGATGGGATCCCGTAAAAAAACAAAAAAATCTGTGTCATTAACAAAATCTTCAACTTTTGATTGATAACTATGAAGTCAAAAATAATTTCGGTTCGGAAGTATCATTATCACCTACTCAGCAATATCTTATGATACCACCAGACATAGTTGTTTTTATGTTACAAAGAGTAATTTTGGATTATATATATAAGTAAATAATGGAGTAAAATCCGACAATATAGAGAAAAAATTAACAAGGGAATCCAAATAGAAAGAGAGATTTTTTGAGAAACAAAGTTGACACTAAAGCGTTTCGATTCAAATGAACCATCATCAGGACTGAGAGGGGTGATATTAGTGATGTAAAATCAACGATGGATGTTTTAAAACGATGTTTATTTAACATCACTAATATCATCCCTCCCAGCCCTGATGATGGTTCATTAGAACCGAGACGCTATAGTGTCGAATTTGTTCCTCAATAAATATCTCCTGCTTGGATTACCTTGTTATCTAATTTCTTTCTTTCTTTCTTTTTCTCTCTGTCTGTCTGCCTGTCTATATATATATATGTATATATATATATATGTGTGTGTGTGTACCTACAGAGCCGGAAGTAATCTACCTTGGTTTCACCTAACCGTATATTAAAAAATTTCGTAAATATAAGGTAGTTGATAAATATTGTCAACTCTGTATGGAGGAAAACAAGCGATAGCTTCCTACAATAATCCTAATGAAGTATTAAACCGGAAATACTTAATTTTTCCAGGCATAAAAAAAACTTGTTTATTAGGTAGGTAAAATATGTTTTGTTTTGTTTTTAAATTTTCTGGTGGCCACTTAATGAATAAAATGTCATTTGGTCCAAACATTTTTAGTCAGAATTGTCCAGATGATCCAATTAAGAGAAACCTAGGTAGATTACTTCTGGCTCTGTGGGTATTCGAATTTCGCTGTACTTAGTGTATTGAGCACTCTTACGGTATTCTGTGAATGTTTTTTTTCTTTTGTAGGCATTGCAGTGCTGGTTGATTATTTTCAAACAGTACAAATGATTTTTGTCTTCTTTTATTGAATTTTTTTCCCAGATATCAGTTTGGGTAATATTTTTTATTTACAAATTGTATCATCTGAGTTTTTTTTTCACACCATCAGAATTAAAGAAGAGGTATGAAAATAAAAATAATATGTAAATATATATATATATATATATATATATATATATATATATATGTGTGTGTGTGTGCATGTGTTTGTTGGTTGTGTTTTAAGGCATATCCATATTTACCAACCCATCCGCTCGGGCAGGATATGACACAGTCAATTTTTAAGGTTGTTAAATGGGTTTGAATTCAGAGTCTTCCTTCTCCTAGACTAGTTGCCCATTAGTGTTTTGTGAAATGCAATCAGCCTCGTCCAGGATTTGAACTTGTGTCACCGTGTCCATTTCCTACGACGATAACCATTACACCACGGGCATGTTTTAAGGCATATCAGCCATTGAGGATTATTTAATGCCAAATCCTCTTTATACTTGATTTTTAAGCAAATGGTTTGTAGATAACATTTTTAAACGTGCCAGAGCCCATTTGTCAGCAAATTGTCAAATGGTTTGAAGTATTGCTATTGTTTGCAGAGAGTTAATGATTTCAAGTATAGCTATTTAACACTAATTGACCCAGTTATTTGGTGCTGTCGAATAGACTGACTGCATCTCTGCAATGGGGTAAGACTCCTCCAACGAATGTCCTGATATGACACAAAACAATCTGATGGTAAAGCTTTCCTAAATCTGGAGCTTTGGGGAATGCAGAGAACTCCTTTATTGCCATCGCTCCCAGGTTCAATCTGGCCTCAGAGTGGTAGAAATTTACAAAGCTCTTTGCTTCGATGTGGCACAAGGCCGAATGAATGGGGCGCCTAATGAGACTCGAACTCACTCGTGTAGGTTTGCTAGTCCAGCTTGCTAACCGTTACACCACCAGAGGTGTCCTCTGGCCTCAGAGTGGTAGCACTTGATAGGTTCCTATCTATGGGCCAAATAGAACTAAACTGTGTACTCGTGCTAAACTGAATTGCTTGAAATAGAACTGTTTAGAGTATGAAAATGGATTAGGTATTAAGTAACCTCCAATAGTTGATATGCCATAAAACCAAACCAAACCAAACCAAACTAACCCTAATAATTCTATTTGCACACAGTTAAATGGTTTCAAGTGTTGCTTTATAATACTAATAATTTAATTTAACATTAATCATTTGTTTGCACACCGTTGAATAATTTCAAGTACAGTAAATGAGCAAATAGTTCTATTTGATCCATAGACAGGATCCTAACAAGCACTACCACCTGAGGTTAGAATAAACCCGGGAGTAATGGCAATAATCTTGCAAAACTCTAAGACAGGAGCCTCATTATCAGATATATTGGTGTCATGTCCAGGACACTCGTTGGGATGAGGTTCTTATCTCTCTGCAGAGATGCAGTCGGCATATTATACAGATGAATTTACTATGGCTGACCAACCCGCATATACTTACATTCATCCGATCAGCACGGATACTGGATATAATTTTGAGGACATTCCAAGAGCGATGACCGATAGGGACAGGTTGTCAGAGAGAGTCAAGGGAATCAGTGCTATTATTACGACTTGAAAATATATATATATATATATATATATATATATATATATATATATATATAGAGAGAGAGAGAGAGAGAGAGATATGAAGTCAAGTGGTCTCACAATTTAACATGACTTGTTAATTCGGCTGCGCTTATACGTGGCGTGGCCCAGTGGTAGAGTTTCGGCTTCTGCATACTTTGGTTGTTGGTTCGATCTCCAGTGGTGGAGATCACGATGTTCACTGCTGATGAGACCTAATAAGGTCGAAACAGCTGTTCAGTACTCCGTATCTCGCATGTAGGTGGGTGACGAATTTTTTTGTCATGGTCATTCTATGATAAAATATATATATATATATATATATATATATATATATATATATATATATATATATATATATATATATATAAGGTATTCTTCAATCCAGTAAATCCGGAGTAGGGAATAATTTAATCAGGACAAATAAATTATTCGAATATCTAAATATTCCTGGTAAAGAGCTCAGTGTAAATAAAATCATAGAGCAAATATTATTTCAAGAACAAAACCTATATATATATATATATATGAATGTAATGTAATAGTTATTGGAAAGGAATGGGGTCGGTGAGCCGAGTTCAGATCTCGGCGAGGCTGTTTGCTTTTCACTTCATGCTAATGTCCTTGGGAAAAGTATGAATTCATATCTTCCTCCTATAATTATGGGTAGGACAGACAAAGCTTTTTGCCTTGGTACCCCACCTATCAATATATCATGTGCCAATGTAGCAAGTTCAGGATAATTACTCTTTGTATCTTCCAGACTTTGGAGAAGGCTTGAGTCTAGCAGGAGACTGAGAAAAAGCTAAGGAGATGAACAAAGGAATAAGTGAATAAGAAGGATCGAACCCTGACTGAGAATGAAATGTTTTTATCTGATGAGCCACGACTTCCAATATGTTGCGCATTATATCAACCGTCTGTTCAATATCATCTAAAGACTGTATTGGAGTAATGTATTCTTTAGTCAGCTCAGGTACTGAGTGTTTCTTTTCGAAGGAGAGATTGGATAGTAAGCCGGAAAAGGAAGGTTGACAGTATATATCAGTAATAAATTAATTTTATCCCGTTGGCCATCAGTTAAGAAACGAGTCTATGTCTGTCAGTTTGTTTTTGGTTTGTTGATGCAGTCATACCAGATGTTGTCAGAACCCTCAATGTGCGGAATCACGACTATGGCCATTGCACTCTTTCCCAGTATAAGCCCGACCCGCCCCAACATAACCCGTCACCCCTGCGACGTTTGCCTAATCCACTCACCTCAAGGCAACGGAGTCTATACACGAAGACACGTGTTGACTTACATGCAAACGTTCACCTACACCCGCAGGCACTGATGTTGGTCGTAAACGCACGGACCAGGGCAGAAAATGGCTCAAAATTATCCCCCGGGCCATATATGCTAAAGCTGGGGTAGACGGCACTTAGGACACCGTAGAATATCATCGCCTTGTCCGCAGGGAATTAGAATACATTGATGGTATCGCCTACAGAGCGATAAGACCCCTCCCACTCCCTAAAAAGGGGGTGTTGTGGGTATGACTCTAATCCGCATCTGATGGTGAGGCTCAAGTTCTAGAGATCTGGGGAACATTGAGTACAATTTCATTGTTCCACTCGATCATCTGGGGCTGTAGAATATGGCGACTACACCTTTGTAGAGGGGTAAGATCCCCCCGCCGCTAACGAGTTTCTTGGATATGACACTAAACTGTGTCTAATGGTAAGGCTCTAGTTGTAGAGCTTTAGGGGAATATGGAGTACCCCTTCATTGCCATTACTCCCAGATCCGCTCTGGTAGAACCTGTTAGGGTAGTACCGGTTAGATTGGTAGTATCCGTTAGGGTTCCATCTATGGGTAAAATAGAACTGTTCACTTATTTACCGAGGAATATTATTATTAGCTATTTCAAACCAGAGAACTTTGTGAAAATTATTCATATTAGATTGGAATTCTTGATAAATAGAATTATTAGTATTTGATTGGAATACTTTAAACCATTTAACTGTGTGTAAAGAAAAGATTGATATTAAATATAATTATTATTCTCGGTGAGGAATACTTGTAACCATTTAACTCGGCGCAAACAAATGAGCTCTCACGGTCCATTTAAAAATAATGTTACCTACAAAGTATTCACTAATTATATATATATATTCAAAAGTGGAATATTAAATCTAAATATTCCTGGTAAAGACCTCAATGTAAATAAAATCCACAGAGTAAATAAACTTAAAAAAAAAATTTTCTAACCGAAAAGGACATCGAAACGAGGTTAACGAAAGCATGGACAGCTATCAATAGGCTATCGATTATATGGAAATCAGACCTAACCGATAAAATGAAACGCAGTTTCTTCCAGGCAGCGGTCACATCGATACTGCTATAAACACTAACCAATCAACATTCATTTTTGTTAATCCTTTGTTCACTCTGACCAGGAGTGGAACTACCTGTTCGGGTTCCTTCTATAAGTCAAATAAATATGTTTATAAATTATTCGTATAAAAACTGCGTGAAAAGCCCTTTTAAGAAACAAGGACCCCAAAAATTTGAATATGAACGTGCAATTAATTTCATTCTTTAACCTCTCGTCATAAAATAACCTAAAATGGATTGACATTCAATCAATCAATAATGTCATAGAAAATCAGACCTTTCATCTAACCTAACACCATTATACTGTTATATTAAGGAAAAAAGTTTCTCTTGGGAGAGCAAACCAAAAAATTGTAGATAACAGAATTTTTAAAAATATTCTGTTTGATACCATTTTTTCTTTGTGATTTGAAAAGAGAGACTATAACTAGAGCCTCCTTCCTTTCAGAGGTACCTAATATACCTTAAGAAGGCTAGAAAGTGTACCGGTCAAAACATTGTGATAACGCAAAAACAAAGAATTAGATTGTTTGAAAGATGTTTTAAAAATGTCTACAAACGACAAAAAAAAAAAAATCCCATTCAGCTGAGGCTACAGAATACACCGATTGCTTCTCTGAAGACTGTTAAGACCCTCCTCCCAACAAGTATCCTGGATATGACACTAAACAATCTGATGGTGAGGTTGTAATAATGCTGGAGCTTTGAGGAATGCGGGGTACCCCTTTACTGCCATCGGTACCTTGTCCACTCTGGCCCGGAGTGGTAGCAGCTGATAGGGTCCTATGTATGGGTCAAATAAAACAAAACTGTGTACTTATGCTAGATTGAATTGCTTGAAATAGAACTGTTTTTGACATTGAAACTGTACTCATGCTAAACTGAATTGTTTCAAATAGAACTGTTTTGACATTTAACTGAACTGTTTTGACATCTAAACTCTATTTAAACAAAAACTATACTTGCGCTAAACTGAATTGTTTGAAATTTAATTCGGCGTTAAATGACCCGAAAAGGGTTGATACGCCATAAAACAAACCAACCAACCAACCATCAACCAACCAACCAACCAACCAACAAACAATAAAAAAAAAGTTTTGTTTTCCAGGAGATTCTTTGAATAGATTCGATTGTATCAGGAATCCGCTCTTCCTTTTTTTCTTTTCTTTTTTTTTTTTTTTTTTGCTTACGGTTTTTCAACATGGCTGAAGATCATTTTCAAATGGATGTGTACAACACAGAGTTTGATCGGTCTTAATCTGTTTATAAATTAGGCTTTCGGCTACCCATTTCCAAATTGTTTTTTCCTTTCCTCTGAAGCATCGTAAAATAATCTGTTGCTTTCGTGGTTAACACACTTGTTGACTATATCTAATTCGCGGTTTTTTTTTTTTCATTTCTTTTCTTTCGCTTCATGTCCAGCACTCAAAACTTTTTAAAACGAGATGATAGGAGTGATATAAGTTTTGTTCCTTTGGATTTTTTTTTAAGTGGGCGATTTTAGTCGAGGGTAACCCGAAGGCTCCCTTTTCGATTGCTACTACACCAAGGTGTAGGGGAGGGCGCTACTTTTTTCGCTGGATTACTCCACTTTACCCTTGATCCGTACCTTATAATGCTGTGTGTTAAGCATGGCGGTATCAAGTACCATTTTTTGAGTCTTTGGTATGACTCGATCTGGGATTGAACCCTAGTCTCCCGGACCATTGGCAAAAACTCTACTGATTAGGCCAAAATATGGAAAAAGTCAAATATTTTTATCTTATTTAAATTCAAGTCATATTTATAAGAAATGAACGAAAGACTTTCGTATGAAAGGTTTGGTTTCTTTGTTCTATGGCATATCAACCTTTGTAGGTTATTTAATACCGAAGATATTCTAGAAGAACAGTTGTGGTACTATTTAACCCATAGCTGGGAGGATAACGGTGTTCAAGTATTTGCCCGAAAGTGAACGTAATAGCGCGACTGGAGTACGAACTCGCTTACTACGATTCCGCAGTCCATCACTTTAACCATTACACCACGAGGACATCCCTCCCTGCGTATAAAAGTAATACTACCATCACTTTTATTGTAAGGTTAATTTAGACTAAGCTTGGCTTTGAGGACTGAATTGAAACAAACTATACCCCTTGGGCTGGTTAAAGACTATTATTCGCAAAATTCCTTCTCAGAGCGTAAGGACAATTCTTCCTAAAAATGCTATTCAAAGTACAAAGACAATTATTTCTAAAAATGTTTATCAATAATCTAAGGACAAGAATTTATAACAATGGTATTTATCGTAAGAAAAAGGAAATATTCCTAAAAATTGCTATTCAAAGTACAAAGATAATTATTTCGAAAAATGTTATTCATAGTATAAGGACAATTATTCCTAAATATATTATTCATAATGAAAAGACAATTATTTCTAAAAATATTGTCTATGGTATGAAGACCATTATTCTAAAAACGTTATTCATTCCTAAAAATGTTATTCATAGGATAAGGACAATTATTCCTAAAAATGTTTTTCATAATATAAAGATTCATAATATGAAGACAATTATTCCTAAAAATGTTTTTCAAAATATAATGATTCATAAAAGAAAAACAAAAAATGTTATTTGTTGTAATAAAGACAGTTATTCCTAAACAAGCAAGGTATTCATAGAATAAGGACAATTATTTATAAAAACATTATTCATAATATAAAGACAATTATTCCTAAAAATGCTTTTCATAGTGCAAAAAAAAAAAATTATTCCTAAAAATGTTGTTCTTTGGATTAGGACTATTATTCTAAAAACGTAATTTATTCCTAAAAATATCATTCATAGTATAAGGACAATTATTCCAAAAAGTATTATTCATAATATAAAGATTCAAAATATGAAGACAATTATTCCTAAAAACATTATTCATTGTATTAATACAGTTATTCCTATACAAGCTGTTCATTGTATAAAGCCCATTATCCCTAAAAATGTTATTTATCGTATAAGGACAATTATTCTTAAAAATATTTTTCATAATAAAAAGACAATTATTCCTGAATGTTATAATGTAAAGATTCAAAATATAAAAACAATTATTCCTAAAAATGTTATTCATAACATGGTTCATAATAGAAAGATAATTATTCCTAAAAGTGTTATTCATATAAATACAGTTATTCCAAAACAAGGATGGTATTCATAGTATAAGGACAATTATTCCTAAAAATATCATTCATAATAAAAAGACAATTATTCCTAAGAATGTTGTCTATGGTATGAGGACCATTATTCTAAAAACTTATTCATAGTATAAGGACAATTATTCCTGAAAATATTATTCATAATACAATGATTCGTAATAGAAAGACAATTATTCCTAAAGATGTTATTCATAATACAATGATTCATAATAGAAAGACAATTATTCCTTAAAATGGTATTCATAGTATAGATACAGTTATCCCTAAACCAGGAAGGTATTCATAATAAAAGGACAATTATTCGTAAAAATGTTATTCAAAATATAAAGATTCATAGTATAATTACTATTATTCCAAAAAATGTTAATCATAATATAAGGACAATTATTCCTAAAACTAGTATTCAAAATGCAAAAACAATTATTTCTAAAAAGATACTATTTTGAATAATGATTACACTAATGTGAATAAAAGTTCATTTCCAGTTACTTAGTCTTTACTTATAGTCCGACCAATTTAGAAAGAATTTACAATTCACCGGGGAACAAATTTGCAACTGAAATGAAACAAAGTATACTTGTTAGGCCAACTCTTATCGCACAGCATATAAATTACCGGCAAATATGGAGAGGAACAGTTTCAAATTGCCTGTTGAATTTTAGTTGTTATTTTAGTGATCTTTTCATTGCCAGTGAAGTGAATTAGATTTATAAAACTAGACATCACGTTATTCTTTTTTCTTTTTCAGTCATATTATTTATTCTATTCACAAATAGATGAAACAAAAATGTTACATCCAAGAAAAAATATTTAGCAAACTATGAAATACTTGTCCAAATTGGAGAGGTTTCACAGTTTTAATGTCATTTTTGCGACTGACACATACCAAGTCGTCACCAACAATCAAAATCAGATTCAGAATTTGTCTCAAATTGTAAACTTGCTGTATTGGAACAAACACCTTTGCAGTAAGAACAATCTTAGAAACAAACCAAACCATGCTTTTTGCTACAATTCCTCTTGGTATTAGACAAGTTCACCTACCTAGGAAGCAGTGTCACATCAACTGAGATAGACATCAACCGAGATAGACATCAACGCGACTGGCAAAGGCATGGACATCTATCCATAGACTATCGGTTATATGGAAGTCAGACCTGACGCAGTTTCTTTCAATCAGTGGTCGTATCGATAGTGATGTATGGATGCGCTACATGGACGCTGACTAAACGTATGGAGAAAAAGCTTGACGGTAACTACACAAGAATGCTGCGAGCAATATTGAACAAGTCATGGAGGCTGCACTACACAAAGCAGCAGCTCTACGGCCACTTACCACCCGTCACGAAAACTATCTAAATTGGACGAAAATGGTCTCATTCAATGTGGATGAATCAAACAGGTTCCAGGAATTTGGGGAGATTAAGCTGGAGATTTGCCACGATATAAGATATTAGAATTCAACAGCATATTTAAACCTGTTTTGCCCATTACTTTTTGGCAGACTTTTGACATGTTATACGCTTATTGTTGGCCTGTCGCACACACTTTGTTCTTTT
Source organism: Sepioteuthis lessoniana (assembly GCA_963585895.1). NCBI lineage: Eukaryota > Metazoa > Mollusca > Cephalopoda > Myopsida > Loliginidae > Sepioteuthis > Sepioteuthis lessoniana. Next base: position 19,798,716 of record OY757943.1, read on the forward strand.
GCAAGTTTCTCCCAGGTATATCCACCGGCTACCCTGTCTATAAGATGTGTGACCATTTATACAGCCGACGCAAAAACGCCATTCCTTCTGTCCCATAACTACGCTGTAACGCAAATGCATCGAACACCTCCAAGTTTCTTTTTTTCTTTATTTTTTCTTTTGTTTTTAACGGCATATCAACCCTTGTAGCTTATTTAATACCAAAGCCATTCTTGCTGAAATTTAGTTGTAATAATTAACCCATTGATGGAGGTGCCCGTGGTGTAATGGTTATCGTCGTATGAAATGGACACGGCGACACGAGTTCAAATCCTGGACGAAACTGATTGCATTTCACATAGCACTAATACCATGGGGAAAGGTATGAATCCAATTATTCTCCCTCCAGCTATGGGTAAATAGTAGAACAGACTGGGTTCTTTAACCTTGGTGAGGCAACTAGTCTAGGAGAAGGAAAACTCTGTTAAACTCCGCTTAAAAAACTGACCTTGCGGAGGGGTTGGTAAATAGGATTAACCCATTGGTGGATGGATAAAGAAGTTCATACTTTTCTAACGGATATTAGTTCGAAAGTGAACGTAATAGAGCGGCTAGAGATCGAACTCGTTTGCTACGATGTCGCAGTCCAGTACGTTAGCCACTACGCCATGGAGGATCCCGCAAGTTTTTTTTTTTTTTTTTTTTTTTTTAGAGTAAACAGAAGACCTGTCATGATAGTAATAAGAGACTAAATGTTGTATATTGACCTTCGACCCGGCCAAACATGCCATTCTAAAGTGATGCACCGGAAGGAAGTGACACATTCCAATGGCAGTTATGGGAAGGAATCGCGTAGGCGGGCTTGGCTGACAATATGGGACAAGGTAAAATCCCATGCTACAGTCATAGACTGATGCACCGGAAGAGAGTGACCTGTGAACTGCATGACAGTTATTTCCGCTCGATGACAATCAAACCTGCCATTCCAAGGATAGCGGAAGTGACACATCCCGATGGCCAGTTATGGGAAGATATTGAGTGGGCGATTGAACTATTATATAACTCGGTGAAGACAGGAAGTCAGTTAGTTTTGGAGACCAGTTGGAGATCAGATGAGTTAGAGACAAGATGTGGTAGAGAGAGCCCGCACTCAGCAGAGTGGGCCCCCGGGCCTCCGGTTGAGCAGCCCTGGAGAACGAGAAAGACACAACGCTGATGGCCATAAGAGTGGGTTGTCAATATATTGCAGTTCTGTTCGGTCTCCAACTCCCTCTCACACACAAACCCTTTCAATAAAGTGAGAGGTATATTTATTACAAGAAGTCTTCCCTCGTCTTTATTATTGCGTCAATATGTATTCTGCGTGTATATGTGTATATATGCATATCTATAATATGAGTATACAACATAAAGATCAACAGTTTTTTTAACCTGTTCTGCCCAATATATTTTGATAAACTTCTGATACGTTCTACCGTAGATGTTGGCCTATCATACACATTTTGTTTCCTTTCTGTCGCAAATTTGTATATCTGCAGATTACCCGTACCCGGATATCCGAAATCTACCCAGACTATAAGATGAGTAACCATTTGGTAACAGCAGGCACTGTAAATACGTAAATTCAAAATACCTGCGTGCAAAATTGAGCAAAGTTTAGTAAATAACGATAATATTTATTTATTTATTTTTACCTGATACATTACTTTGAATGGACGGGCGGTGAAAAAAACCCAAGAAAAACCCAAGAATCGAAAAAAATTTAAAAAATTACCGAAAAAGAAAAGGAAAAGGAAAAAGAAAAACGATGAGATTAGTGACCCCCACACCAAAATCTCATTGAATAATGATTACGTTAATGTATTAAAAGTCAATTTTCTGTAATTTAACTTCACTTATATATATATATATATATATATAAACCCCGCTCCAGCTTACAAAAAGAGAATTCACGAAGGTAAATAATTCCGTGAAAATATATACACGCCCACATAAAGACATTTCGAGATCGATTCTAAATATCAGCCAGTTGACCAATATTCCCCTGACGGCTGATTGATAGCGGGTCTTTTGAAGAACAAAGAAATGAAACAAAAAAAAAAAACAAAACAAAACAAAAAAAAAGAAGAAAAAATCCACACAAAAACACGTCTTTTTTACCCCCAAACTTTATATTCACAAGTGTCACTTTCTGCAGCTTTTTCTATTTACTTTGAGTTTATCTCAAATAGAAAAAGCTCATCAATCCTCTTCTTTTTTCCAACTAAAACAGCTTAGTTGTCTGATCTATCTATCTATCTATCTATCTATCTATCTATCTATCTATCTCATTCTGATCATATCTATCTATCTATCTATCTAACAGTCTTTTCATATCTATCTATCTATCTAATAGTCTTTTCATATCTATCTATCAATCTATCTATCTATCTATCTATCTATCTATCTATCAGTCTTTTCTTATCTATCTTTCTATCTATCTATCTATCTATCTCAGTCTGATCATATCTATCTATCTATCTATCTAATTGTCTTTTCATATCTATCTATCTATCTATCTATCTATCTATCTATCTAACGGTTTTTCATATCTATCTATCTATCTAACAGTCTTTTCATATCTATCTATCTATCTATCTATCTATCTATCTATCTATCTATCTATCAGTCTTTTCTTATCTATCTATCTATCTATCTCAGTCTGATCATATCTATCTATCTATCTACTTGGATGACTTAAACGTTTTGCAATATTTTGGCACGTACTATTTTACGGTGTGCATATCACGTGACTAAATCAGTCCAAGTGTGGTTGATAGTATTGAGGCAGTTGGTACGCTTACAAATTGAGTATTGCTTCCTCTCGTGCGGAATTTGAAAGCCACCCAGATGAACGTGAAAAGTAGTTTGATTCGGGAACTTATGCGCTACAAATTCAAACTGGGCCATATCGCCGCCGAAACAACCCCCCCCCAAAAAAAATGTTGTGTCAAAGGTGAAAGCGCCGATGATTACCTTTCAGATGGTTGAAGAAATTTCACTCAAATTGCAAAAACCTTGAAAATCTAGCATCGTTTAAATGACACAAAACCCTGGATTCCTGGGTAGTGCTAAAAGGCATTGAAGCAAATCCAGTGAATTACACCCGGAAAGTATTTGGTGAGCTCGATATCTCACGGCCTAGGGTGGTTCGTCATCTTACAGTAGTACTGACACGGCAGTAATTCCTGTTTTATCATGTCTTGTGTCAGACTTGGCTAACATTCATACGGTTTAGTTTAGTTTGGTTCATGTCTGTCTTTTTTAGATTATTAAATGCCTAAATTCGATTAGATTATAAATGTTTGATTATAGTCATAACTTTATATTTCGTTTAGTTGGGTTCGTTTAACGATATATCAACTCCTTATGGATTATTTAATGCCAAAATTTGGTTCCTTTGTAAAAGTTTGGTTATATTCATAACTATTTGTATTTTCAAACTTTCATATAGAACACACCGACTGCATCTCTGCGGTGGAGTAAGACACTACTCCCACCGAGTGTCCTGGCTAAGACATTAAAAAATTTGATTGTGAGGCTCTAGTAATCCTGGAGCTTTGGGAAATGCAGAGTGCCCCTTCATTGCTTATCGCTCCCAGGTCCATTCTAACCCGGAGTGGTAGCACTTGATGGATTCTCTATCTATGTGTAAAGTTGAACTTTTAACATTTAAGTGTAATCAAATGACTTATACTCAATTGAATTTTTAGAAATAGAACTGTTGATCATTTAAATTGTGTAAGCAAGTGACTGTTGTTAAAGGACTTGCTAGTGATACATAGCAATACTTAACTGTGCACAAAAGAATGAACTCAGGGCTCGTTTTAAACGTTATCAGCAAAAATATGTTTACAAATCCAATATATTTAATATATATGTATAAGGAAGATTTGGCCACAAATAACCTACAATGGTTGATATGCATAAAACCCAAACAGACCAAATCATATATATTTTGTATATATGTATAAAGAGGGTTTGGCATCAAATAACCTACAATGGTTGATATACTATAAAACCCAACCAAAACAAATCATATATATTTAATATATAGTATAAAGTGGATTTGCATCAAATAACCTACATTGGTTGATATACTATAAAACCCAACCAAACCAAATCATACTATATTTAATATATATGTATAAAGTGGATTTTGGGCATCAAATAACCGACAATGGTTGATATGCCATAAAACCCAACCAAACCAAATCATATATATTTAATATATAGGTATAAAGAGGATTTGGCATTGAATAATGTACAAGAGTTGATATGCCATAAATGCCAACCAAATCATATATATCTAATATATATGTATAAAGAGAATTTGGCATTAAGTAACCGACAATGCTTGATATACAGTAAAGCCCACCAAACCATATCATATATATCTAATATATATGTATTAAGAAGATTTGGCATTAAATAATCTACAAGAGTTGATATGCCATAAAGCCAACCAAATCAAATCATATATTTTTAATATATATGTACAAAGAGGATTTGGCATTAAATAACCTAAAATAATTGATATCCTAATTTACCCAACCCCTCCGCTCGGCAGGTTATGACACAAGGTCAATTTTTTAAGCGGAGTTTAACAGGTTTGAATTTAGAGTTTTCCCTTCTCCTAGACTTGTTGCCACACCAAGCTGAAGAACCTAGTCTGGGTTACTATTACCCATAGCTGGAGGGAGAATAATTGGATTCATACCTTTCCCCCATGGTATTAGTGCTATGTGAAATGCGATTAGTCTCGTCCAGGATTTTGAACTCGTGTCGCCGTGTCCATTTCCTACGACGATAACCATTACACCACGGGCACCTAAAATAATTGATATGTCATAAACCAAACCAAACCAAACCAAATCCTATTTCCATTCCATTTCTTAATAGTAAATTTTTTATTTGTCTATAATGATAATTATTAGTTTGCACACAGTTTTATGTTTCAATTATACCTAAGTATTACTAATAATTTTCACACAATTATATGGTTTCAAGTTTTCCTATTTAATGGTAATAATTTTCCCATAATTGTATGGCTTCAAGTATTCTTGTTATATGAATCTTAGACTAACGTTCTATGATATATGCATATCATGTGGGGCCTTACACAATGATCGGTCAGATCCCAAGCCCTCACTTACCTCTTTCCTCAGCCGGTCGTCTTGCTCACTGGTGTCGCCATCTTCTTCGTCGTCCTCAATCGTCATCTCCAAGTATTCTAAGTTCTCCTCAGCAGTAATGAGTATTGACAACGAAACATTTTACTTTTCATTTTACCTTTCATTTCATATCGACTTTTTTGATCATTATCAACCACTGTGACCTAAACAGGGAATCAGGGAGAGCGAAACCATTCAATCAGAGAAGGGGTCTCAGATTTACCTTGAGTTCAACAGCTGTCAATCATACTGTTTGATTTGACTATTTTTCCACACGTTTAATGACTCAAGACTTAATCGGAATGCCACACTACATGTCTAAAAAAGATCACACCCATCTATTTCGTAACATTCCAATTAGATAAATTTATAAATAATTATATGGTTTCAAATATTTCTATCCAATACAAATAATTTATAAATAATTTATTTAACCCACACCACTCGTATGGTTTCAAGTATTCCTGTATAATACTGATAATTCATGCACAATTTTATGGTTTCAATTAGTTATTTCTATTTAATAATAATGATTTGTTGGCACACAGTTACACAGTGTCAAGTACGTCCATCAAATACAAATAATTTGCGCAGTTATATGATTTCAAGTATTTCTGTCAATACTAATAAATTTTCTATAGATATTTTTAACTCATAGATGGGATCCTTAGAGATGCTTGGTTAGGATTTATGGCGTATCAACCTTTGTAGGTTATTTAACGCCAAATCAATTTTTATGCAAATAGTCAGTTCTATTTCAAACAATTCAGTCCAGCATGAGTACACAGTTTAATTGTAAAAAAAAACGCAGTTTAGATGTCAAAACAGTTCTATTTCGAGCAATTCAGTTTAGCATAAATAATCAGTTTAAATGCAAAAAACAGTGAAGTCAAGTAAGCACGGTTTAGTTCTATTTAACCCATAGATAGGATCCTATCAGGTGCTACCACTCTGGACCAGAGTGAACCTGTGAGCGATGGCAATAAAGGGGTACTCCGCATTCCCCAAAACTCTAGCATTACTTGAACCTCACCATCAGATTGTTTAGTGTCATATCCAGGACACTCGTTCGGGGCGTCTTACTCCTCTGCAGAGAAGCTGTCGGTGTATTCTACAGCCCCAGTCGATTGGGCAACCTAAAAGATGCAACCACTCTTGGTCAGAGTTGACCTGCAGTGTTACAATGGGATACATAGATTGATTGATTGATTTTAACGGCATGGCAACTTGTCGCAGGGTTATTTAAGCTTGGGAATTGCATTCAATGTACATTTATATTTACATTTTTGGTTTAGTGCCTTAAGAGATTTCTGCCTACGGTTATATGATATCAAGTATTCCTATCTAATACAAATAATTTTCAAACAAATCTATTTAACTTGTTGAAGGACTTGGAAGTAATGGCAATGAAGAGGTAATTTCATGTTCCCAGAGCGTAAGTAGAGCCTCACCATTAGATGTTGTTTAGTGTTATACCCAGGACACTAGAATTTATGTCTCAATCTATAGTTTCATGCCTTTGGCGGTGTGCGGTGTGGGGGGAGCCGTTGATAAACGATTAAACAAATCGAAGACGTGTTGACGTTCGTGTCTGTATAAGAACCAATTTGTCATTGGGAAGTGTTACACCTGGTGATCACCTTCACACAGACAATTGTTGACATCTATCAAATGTGCCCTCACCCAATTTTTTGTATTTATCCCTCTCTACTCCATCGAGACTCTCTACCATAAACAAGGATATTTTACATTGATTTTCATTTCTTGCATTCACAGGGAAAGAAAGAAAAAAAAAAGAAAGAAAAAAGGAAAAAAGTCGACAGCAATGAATCACTTCGATCGCAGATCAAAATGACTCAGCACGAATGCATTCCTTTCCCACAAAAAAGAACCCTTTAAACTTGAAAATTCATCAACCAATGATTCATTGCTTTAAGCAAATACAATCAGTTTGCACACAGTCGAATCGACAGATTTCCTTAGTTTATCAGGTACACACGTAAATCCCGCCGAATACAGACCGTTAAGTACGACGTCAAGTGACCTACGTATGGACTGGCATGGAGATGCTCGTGGAAAAAGACATGGTCCTATTTACCAACCCCTCCGCTCGGGCAGGATATGACACAAGGTCAATTTTTAAGCGGAGTTTAAC
>OY757943.1:19808562-20013169 GCA_963585895.1 Sepioteuthis lessoniana
TATATATATATATATATATATATATATATATATATATATAAACACACACACAGTACATTTGTTTAACGGCATATCAACATTTTATAGGTTGTTTGATGCCGAAATTTGATTACCGGACATTGGCATGATGGATAGAGTGTTCGCCAAGGTAAAGTGGGGCCATCCAGGGAAAGGAGTAGCCCCCTCCCCAACACCTTGGTGATGTAGCTACTGAAAAATGAGTCTTTGGATCGCCCTCAACTACGGTCGCCAACCTTACTTATTCCAATCAAATACTAATAGTTTATACGTAATTATACGGTTTAAAGAAACTATTCCCGATTAAAGATAATCGTTCATTTGCATACATTTATATGGTATCAAGTATTCTTACCAAATATTAATGATTTATACATAATTATATGGTTTAAAGTAACTATACTTGATTAAAAATAATAAATTGTCCGCAAACACTTATATGGTATCAAGTGTTCCTATCTAATACTAATAATTTATCATCATCATCATCATCATGTCGTGCGGGTAGCACGGATATCCCTGACCCTCTCTCGCCACTTTTCCCTATCGTTCATCGCCCCAGGCAGGTCTTCAGGACAACATCCTGTATCCTCACATAGTTGCTGAATGTATGTTCGTGCTGGTCGTCCTGCTTTTGCACGGCCATGTGTGGGGGTCCATAAGAGTACATCACTTATGAGTTCGTCCTTGCTTCTCCAGCAGTGTCCTGCATGTCTGGTTCGTCTAACTTGAATAGTTTTCGTGATAGGAGGCAGGTGGCTGTACAGTTGGTGTCTTGTGGGGTGTTGCCGCCAGGACTTGTTCAAGATTGCTCGCAGCATTCTTGTGTAATTGCCGTCTAGCTTCTTCTCCAGCCGTTTTGTTAGAGTCTATGTAGTGCATCCATATAGCAGTATCGATGTGACCGCTGCCTGGAAGAAACTGCGTTTCATTTTATCGATTTGGTCTGATTTCCATATAATCGATAGCCTATTGATAGCTGTCCATATTGGTTAAAGTAGTTATTCCTGTTTGATAAGAATTATTTCTTTGCACAGTTATATATATATATATATATATACTTTCTTTAAAGGAAAAACCAAAGACCGGTTATTTTAGGATTATAAATTTATATCCATCCTGTTTTTCGTTTCTGGTGTGAACCAAAAACACGAAGAAATATATAACAGGACTTTTTCAGATCTAATGGATAAATAAAACAGAATAGACACGGGGGGGAGGGGGGATGTAGAGAGTTGAAGAGTTGACATAGCACATAAAAGTTTTTTATCGAACTTAACAAGAAAAGAAAAGAAATAAAATAAAATAAATAAAAAAGTTAAATTACCGTAATCATAACTGACGGAAGAATTTTGAAAATAAAATAAATAGGTAAATAAAAAAACGGAAACTCAATAAAACGAGGGGATAACTCTTCACCTCTCTCCCTCCTCCTTTCCCCCGTGTCTATTCTGTTTAATTTATCCATTAGATCTGAAGAAGTCCTGTTATATATTTCTTCGTGTTTTTGGTTGACACCATAACTGGAACGAATAATACTATATATATATATATATTCCTGCTCCTGACCTAAATTTGATATTAAATTCTTATCACATAATTGTTTTTGCTGATCTGTTTAATTTTGAATAGGCTCCGTTTCTTTGTGTACACTTCTTGCAATCGTACAGATAGGCTTTTTTTAAAAAAAATTTGTATCGATATTATAATTCAATATTACGTAGGAATAGACATTATAAGATTCTGAATATTATTGGTACGTTTTGTAAGGTCATAAATAGAGACATAATTGCCACGTTCGGCAATGAGCAAAGTATTACAATCATCTAATGGTACTATTTACCAACCCCTCCGCTCGGGCAGGATATGACACAAGGTCAATTTTTAAGCGGAGTTTAACAGGTTTGAATTCAGAGTTTTCCTTCTCCTAGACTAGTTGCCTCACCAAGGCTGAAGAACCTAGTCCGTCCTACTATTTATCCATAGCTGGAGGGAGAATAAGGGGGTTCATACCTTTCCCAAGGGTATTTGCCCGAAAGTGAACGTAATAGCGCGACTGGAGTACGAACTCGCGTACTACGATTCCGCAGTTCATCGCTTTAACCATTACACCACGAGGACACTAATCATCTAATGGTGGACTGTTTGACAACATAGCATAATTATCTATCCTCAAAAGCGCTTGTCACAAAAAAAGAAAAAAGCACGAAAAAAAAAAAAAAGCGATATTTTGGGCCTTAAATAACAAAAATATAAAATAAGATACATAGCAGACTTTATTAAGTTCATCTCACTGAAACTGTGTAGCTTCTTTTGTCTCCGTTTAAACCCATAGTTACATAAATCCCCAAATAAAGCAAGCATGTATATATATATATATATACTCGAAGGTCGGCTGAAAAGTCCGTAAGGTGATCAGGATACACTCGTTGAATATGACCAAATGAGGCGTATTTTTCCACATTGTTTCCCGTGCAATTCATACACTTCTTCCATCAATGTTGCAGTGCTTGGATCCTATTGGTAAAAAAAGTCACCAAAAGAAAATATGACGCCATCAAATTAACTTTTCAGCCCACCCTCATATATAAATATATACTAGGGAGAGTAAAATCTTTTTAACATTTTGGTACGTATTTTACGTGCCCGAAGCAGTTAAAGCCATGGTAGGTAACCGCCGTGGTTGGTAGTATCAGGGTGGTTGGTGTGTTGACACTTTGGGCATTGCTTCACTCCATGTGGAATAAGAAAATCGAAGAGATGAATGCTGCAACCTGGAAAAAAAGAAATACAAGATTATGCATGACTGAGTGGGAAAGGTGATCCAGTGGGAATTATGCAAGTGATACTTATGTGAAGACAGAAAATAAAATGTGTAATTGCATTATAAACGAATGCAGCAACCTAGCACATCAACATTATTATCATCATCGTCAAGTCGCGCTCATCGCACGGATTTCCTTGACTTGGTAAAAACTAAAAAAACAGGAATGGGAAGAAAAACAATTGTATGGATGCTTCAATCGACAAACAGGGGAATTTGCATACGAAAAGATATTCAAGAAAGGGAAAACTCAAAAGAAAAAAAAACTAAATCTCTTCTAATAGCAACTGAAAACATTGCCATAAGGACGAATTATATTAAAGAAAAAAAAGTGATAAAACGTAACAGAGAAGTTAGTGTAGATGATATGGAGATAGAGATGGAACAGTTAAAAATAAAATGCTGCAAAATAGTACAAAAGCAATATAAGAGTAGACATGATTGAGTGGAAAAGGTGATCCAGTGGGAATTATGCAAGTATAAGTTTTAACCAACGACTCAAAAATGGTACTTGATACCTCCTTGCTTAACACGCAACATTACAAGGTATATATCAAGGGTAAGTGAAGCAATACAAGGAAAAGTATAGTGCTATCCCCTACATCTCGGTGTTGTAGCTTGTGAAAGGGGAGCCTTCTTTTGGTCTTCGATTACGGGAGTCCAACTTAAGTTTCGTAATTGTTGAAAAAAATGTATTGCTAGAAAATAGTTAACATTTTGATATATTTAACCAAATATAACGTAATCATCCCTTAGATGATGATGATGATGATCTTTTGTGAGAACCTTGTGTCGTATCCTGTGTCGTATCCTGATCGTGGTGGAGGAGTTGGGTAAATACATACACTTATTAGTTTTATCCTCATTAACATTTTATTTGACTCAGTCTTCAAACCATCGAAGCTTTCGTTTTCTTGCCAAAGATAAAATTAAATATCATTCAGAAGATACATATTTAAATGCCCTGATGATGGTTTCATGTAAAAACCGGAACGTTTAACGTTGGCAAATAATTCAATTATCAATGAAATCATCCTCTGGATGTTGTTTTTTTTTCATATTTTTACGTTGGATTTATTTCCATTCGTAATGTTGGATTTATTTCAATTTCCTCATATATATATATATATATATAAGTAAGTAAAGTTGGCGACCATAGTCGAGGGTAACCCGAGGGCTCCCTTTTCGATAGCTACTACACCAAGGTGTAGGGGAGGGCGCTACTCCTTCCCTGGATTGCTCTACTTTACCCTTGATCCGTACCTTATAATGCTGAGTGTTAAGCAAGGAGGCATCAAGTACCATTTTTTGAGTCTTTGGTATGACTCGACCTGGGATTGAACCCAGGTCTCCCGGGCCATTGGCGAACACTCTAATTATCAAAAACTAAAATGCAAAAGAAAAATAATAATTTTAAATAATGTCCATTATTCCGGGTTTCATGCATTTGGACAACACGATCTTACGAAGACATATTACGAATATATATTATGGAAATCTGACTCTTTCAAGAGTTTGATTTTCAAGTTGGACAATGATTTTAAAGCTCGTGGCACTTGTGAAGATCGTAGGGCAACAGTTTGCTCACCATTTGGGCCTCCGATCACCCAGGAGGAAAGTGAACGCGCTATCAACAACTTTATGCGCGGTATTTAACAGTCCCTTCAGCTGAACGACGGACATCTGGAGTATCTACTATTGGTCACCACTGGACTTTTTTAGTCCATGCGTGACACTAAATGATTAGACAAGCGCAATTTGGAACACGTCCTGTAAAAATGCATCATTTGAGCATTAGCCATCATATCAATGCTTTTTTTTATTGTTACTATATCAGCTTCTAGGACATTTTTTTTAGTTTCTTGTCTCAGTAATAAACCATTGTCATAATGATGGGTTGCATCTATTTTGGGACAGTTTTGAATGATTTTATCTCCAAATAATAAATGACGCTAAATATTTTCCTCTCTTGTCCAATGCATTGTGATCGAGGATTAATAGTTGTTATAGTATACTATTTTCAAATCTGAAACAAAAAAGAACAAGAGATTATTATTAGTAGAGGTATTAGTAGTCACATGGTTCCCATGTATATTGACTCACGTCATATAATAAGAAATCGTTGTAGTCCAACTGATTTTGGAATTGAATAACCCAGCAAGGGTTGACATGCAATAAAATCAACCTACCAAATTAATCCTATAAGTTAAAAAAATGACCTTTGAAAAAAGCTAGAATCCATCTCATTTCTCAGCTATAGTTAAATAGTAAGGCAGCCCGGACTCTTTAGCCTTGCAGCAGAAACCGGTTTAGGTGAAGGAAAAATCTGAATTCAAACCGGCAGTCCTCATAAAAATTGACCTTGTGTCGTATCCTGCTCGTGGTGGAGGAGTTGGGTAAATACACACACCTTTCAGTTTTATCCTCATTAACATTTTATTTGACTCAGTCTTTAAACTATTGAAGCTTTCGTTTTCTTGCCAAAGATAAAATTAAATATTATTCAGAAAATAGATATTTAAACGGCTTGATGATGGTTTCATGTAAAAACCGGAACGTTTAACGTTGGCAAATAATTCAATTATCAATACAATCATCCTCTGGATATTTTTTTCATATTTGTCCATTGGATTTATTTCCATTCGCAATGTTGGATTTATTTCAATTTTCCAATATATATATATATATATATATATATATATATATATATATATTCAATAAAAACTAAAATACAAAAGAAAAAAAAATCTGACCAAGTAAACCTATGGCCGGCTTCGGTAGGATTTGAAACCGCTTTCTTCTGACAATGCTCACCTGGAACCGTAGAGACTCACCGCCTCTATCCGCTGCGCCACGGGCCCCGAAGGGCGATCAAGGACGGATTTTTTGGTCTTATAAATCCTTATCTGGTCTTCCAGAGTCGGGTCCGTACCGAATTTTTGTACTTGTCTTTAATTGGAATCATTTTAATATGAGGCTTCTTAATCTGAGAATTAATTTTTTATTTATTGCGGACTTTTTGTCCTCATCTTGGTAATTTTTGTGTTGTTTCTTCTTTCACTTCGTTTCGGCCAAATTTCACCTCTGGCCTTCTCCAGGTGATTTACCGCGACCTCGGATAGGAATGCTGAGTCTTGTAACCGTATCCCTAGTAATTACTGCCTTCCATAGTTGTTGTCTGTCACACCACGTTTTTGAAATGAGGTGAAATTTGGCCGAAACGTAGTGAGCATTGTCAGAAGATAGCGGTTTCAAATCCTACCCAAGCCGGCCAGAGGTTTACTTGGTCAAAAACGTGGTGTGATAGACAACAACTATGGAAGGCAGTAATTACTGGGGATACGGTTACAAGACTCGGCATTCCTATCCGAGGTCGCGGTAAATCACCTGAAGAAGGCCAGAGGTGAAATTAGGCCGAAACGTAGTGAAGGAAGAAAAAACAACACAAAAACTACCAAGATGAGGACAAAAAGTCCGCAATAAATAAAAATTAATTCTCAGATTAAGAAGCCTCATCTCAAAATGATTCCAATTAAAGACATATACAAAAATAGTAATGTTAAATAATGTCCATTATTCCGGGTTTCATGTATTTGGACAACAAGATCTTCAGATTCAAACATAATGATAATTTTATTATCGTATAGAAAGTGATGCACTTGCAATTTTTCAATTTGTTGAAGAAAAAAAAAAAAGAAAAAGAAAATCAAAATTTCTCGAAATCGCAAAAAAATTACCATTTAACATTACTCTTTGGCTATGAAATTTCTTTTTTTTTTTTTTTTTTTTTTTTTCTTTTTTACAAAATCGTTCGAAGAAATTTGTTTCTCATCTTCAAAACATCAAAATTATTGCTTCATTTTCTACGACAGCTTCTTTCGTTCTGATTAATTTCAAATTCTCTTAAAACGGCTTTGTTAATTTTTTTTTCTCGGTATTAAATTTTCCTTTTTGTCTTTACGTGAAAATTGAACGTCTACCCCTCTCTCTCTCTCTCTCTCTCTCTCTCTCTATATATATATATATATATATATATATATATATATATATATATATATATATATATATATAAAATTCCCATTATTTTTCAAAAAACACACTCGCATATCGATCACACATATCCATACATTTAACAGTTTATTCTTTTATTTTTCTTTCTTAATTTTCTTCTCTTTTTTGCTATTGTTTGTCATCCGTAGGGAAAAAGTACCAATTTTTATAACTAAATCCAAAAATTAAAAAAAAAAATCAAGAAAGAAAAGTTCAATCTTTCTGGTCTAGCCATATGACTTTATAACTTATAGCTGTCCGATTGCTCAGTTTTTCATTTCCAAGATTTCGCTTCTGATAAATCTTGCATATAAATTCGTTGCTTCTAACAGCAAGTAGTCTCCGGTCTCAAACATCTGATAAAGGATGATAAAATGCCTTCTTACTGTTAGTCTTATGTCCCGCTTAGTTTTCTTTTCCCCTTTCGGTCTTTCTTTCCTGTGGAAACTCCCTCTGTTTTTAAAACTCTGTTGAATGCATTTTCTGGTAACAGCTGTCGATTTAAAGCTAATGACGAACGGCAGGATTTTTGTCCTTTTTTTTCCATTCTTAAACCCACCTCCACCCCAACCAAAAAAAAAAAATACATCAAAAACAATTTTTGTATTAATCTTTCTTTCGAGTCATTTCCAGTTGCTTGCATGCCATGAAAGACTTCATCCAATTCGACCATTTGAAACAGACGATCTATATTTTTATTCAGATTAAACATGAATTTTCATATTACATTTAAATAAAAATTCACACCCCAGCCCCTCAAAAAATAAATAAACAAAATAAATAAACGATATTTGTTAAAATGATTAAGAATTATATTTCTTGTTACAAGGGAGATTACTCTTTTCTCGGCGAAAACTTGTTCCTCGCCTTCGCTTTATTAGCGGAAATAAATTTGATAAGCAGGTGATCTATTTGAGTAATTTTTGAAGATCGTCAATAAATCCAAGCAAATAACTGGCCATATTTTACGATTATGAATTTCAATATGAGGCTCATGATTAAATGGATTGGACAAATTTGTTATAATATTAGATATTAAAACACTCAATTATCTAATAATTTATGCGGTTGTATTCTTAATACAGAAGTTTGTTTTGTTTAGTATAATGTCAAAACCGTCCTCATAGAAGAACAGTGAAGGTTTAGTTTCTTTGTTTAATGGTATATCAACCATTGTAGGTTATTTAATGCCAAAGCCATTTTCCTAGAAGAACAGTAGTGGTACTATTTAACCCATAGCTGGGAGGATAAGGGGGTTCATACCTTTCCCAAGGGTATTTGCCCGAAAGTGAACGTAATAGTGCGACTAGAGTACGAACTCGCGTACTACGATTCCGCAGTCCATCGCTTTAACACCCCCCAAGAATAGTAAAGGTACAATTTAGCCAATAACTGCGGTGATAAGGGATTTCATACCTTTCTTGTGGGTATTAGCCCTAAAATGAATATAATAGCGTGACTGGAGTTTGAACTCGTTAACTCGGATGTCGTAGTCCAGCACATAAACCACTACGCAATGGGAACACCCCGCTCATACTACTGATAAAACTGGTTTGAATTTTTCTTTTCAAAGACTGGTTGTCCAACCAAGGCCAAAGAATCCAGACTGTCCCATTGGGGAGGGAAAGAAGATAGATTTGTGCCTTTCCTAAGGGCATTAGCACGGAACGAAATGTGAACAGCTTTCTTCGCTATTTCAACTCGGATCACCGATTCCATTCCCTACGACGATAACCATTACGCTAAAATATTTGGGTATGAAAGTGTTAAAATCTTTACAGTTTCTTCCAGAAAATGTATCCCCTGGCGGTCTTCATTATCAGCTTTTAGGAAGCGTATGCTAAATTGAATAGTTTGAAATTGAAGTGTTTGATCCTTTACCTGTGTGTAAAAAATGACTGATGTTTAATTGAATTGTTTGTGATACATAGTAATACTTGGAACCATTTAATGTTGGTTGGTTGGTTGGTTGGTTGCTTTGTTTTACGGCGTATCAACCCTTTTTCCGATCATTTAACACTGAATTAAATTTCAAACAATTCAGTTTAGTATAAGCATAGTTTTTGTTTACAAACAATTAAATATCAAAACAGTTCTATTTCAAACAATTCAGATTAGCATAAGTACACAGTTTAAATGTAAAAACAGTTCCATCTCAAACAATTCAGTTTAGCACAATCACACAGTTTAGTTCTATTTGACCCATAGATTAGATCCTATCAGGAGCTACCCTCCGGACCAGAGTAGACCAAGGAGCAATGGCAATGAAGGCTTTTTCCGCATTCCCCAAAGTGTCATGATAAGGACACTCGTTGGGGGGGGGGTCTTGTAATATAGCCATGATATGAATACGTGAAATATACGGATACGTAGAACGTTCACATGCATAGGAATCCCGAAACACTGACGACTCTCGGTAGTTTAGGTACGAAACTTTTATTGCCTTCTTGACTTTTAGGTTTTCGACACGAGGAGAGAGAGACACAATTTTTACTATGCTGACTGTTCCATCTGACCCAACAACGCGCGGCGCATCCCGTAGCACACAACTGGACTGGCCCAGGTCCAAATCTCAACTAACTGCTTTTTTTTTCAAAATCACCAAGAATCCTAGCCCATCGCTTCCGGGCATGACGTCATTCGCCCCCAGTCCTATTTCCTATCTGGGGTTTTTATTATGACATCTGTGATTGTCACATCCTCCGCGTGCGAGCGTGAACACCTGCGCTCAATGTGTGTACCTGCACGTGCACTAAACCGAATAGTTCTAAGCCTAACTAAACCGAATGATAAGATATAACCAACGATAAATGATATTATAAAAAATCATTCCGCAATTATATAACAGTCTTACCCCTCTGCAGAGATGCAGTCGGTGTATTGTACAGCCCCAGCCGATTAGGCCTCATAATACAGAGGAAAACTTAAATAAACCCTTTGCTTTATTGTATATCAAAATACCAAATTTCCTTTGAATATTTACTGGACCTTGCAATACAAACAGCTTTCTTCAGTATTTGAACTCGCGGAGTCGATTCCATTTCCTACGACGATAACCATTACGCTAAAATATTTGGGTATTAAAATCCTTATAGTTTCTTCCCAAAAAAATTTGTCACCTTGCAGTCTTCATTATCTGCTTTTACGAAGTGTATGCTAAATTGAATTATATGAAATTGCTATGTTTGATCATTTATCTGTGTATAAACAAATGACCGATGTTTAATTTAATCGTTAGTGAAACATATCAATACTTCGAATCATTTAACTATGATGACGTATGCTAAATTGAATTGTTTGAAATAGAAGTGTTTTATTATTTTCCGGCGTTTAAACAAATGACTGATGTATAATTTAATTGTTAGTGATTGATAGCAATACTTGGAAGCATTTAACTTTGATTATGTAAGCTAATTTGAATTGTGAATTGAAATAAAATATGTACATCTAAATTGAATTGTTTGAAATAGAAGTGTTTGAATATTTACCGGGGTGTAAACAGATGACTGATGTTTAATCTAATCGTTAGTGAGACAAAGCGATACTTAGAACAATTTAACTTTGATCAAGTACGCTAAATTGAATTGTTTGAAATAGAAGTGTTTGATCATTTGTCAGTGTATAAACAAATGACTGATGTATAACTTAATTGTTAGTGATAGATAGCTATACTTGGAACCATTTAGCTTTGATGATTTATGCTAAATTGAATTGTTTGAAATAGAAGTGTTTGATTATTTAACGGTGTGTAAACAAATGTCTGATGCTTAATTGAATTGTTAATGATACAAAGCAATACTTAAAACTATTTATTTTGTTTTCAAATCATATATATATATATATATATATATATATATATATATATATATATATATATATATATATATATATATGTGGTGCCTTCAATAAGTTTCCAGACTTTTTTGTACATGTATTTAAAAGTGTCGTACACTCTTGAAAATTCAGTATGTTATTGCTAAACATCTTACGAGATGACTAACCAATTTTTATTATTTCAGCTTCAAATGAACAGCTGCAGCTGGAATTGGAATACACCCAACTAAAGGCTGATTATCACAGCTGGTGAATTTCAAAAATGCAATCTGGACGTGAGGAAGAACGATATGCAATAAAATTTTGTTTTAAACTTGGAAAAAATGCCACAGAAACGTATGGAATGCTTCAGACTGCTTTTCGACCATCTTGCATGAATCGAGCATCAGTTTTTGAGTGGTATAAGAGATTCAAGGAAGGCAGGGAATCCGTGAGGGATAATGAGCGGTGTGGTAGGAGTAAGGAAGTCAATACACCAGAGTTGATTGGCCAAAGGGTTAGGGTTACTATGTTGAGGTTTTAAGGGAGTTCAGCAAGAGATTCCGTCGGAAGAGGCCAGCAATCTTCAAATCGGGTCAGTGGCATTTCCAGCAGGACAATGCACCAGTCCCCCTTGTCTCCATCTTTGTCACAGACTGTTTGACCAAGATGGGCATCAAGACACTTTCTCAGCCTCCCTATAGTCCAGACCTTGCTCCGTGTGACTTTTGGTTATTCCCTAAGCTCAGAGGCTGTCGTTATGAGACAATTGAGGAGACGAAAGAGACTGTGACGAAGGTCATTGACACGCTCAAACTTCGATGGGGCCTTCCAGAAGTTGTTGGAACAGTACAACAAGTGCATTGCACCCGGAAGAGATTACTTCGAAGGGGACTAGAGTTTCATCTGTGTATTATCAATAAAAGTGCCCATACGAAAAAAGTCTGGAAACTTATTTAATGATCCTCGTATGTATGAACCGGATTTAGCATTTAAAAACCTACAATGGTTGATTAGCCGTAAAACCAAACCAAACCAAACAAAACCAAACAAAACAAAACAAAACAAAACAAAACCAATTTTAGGAAGCGAAAAGAAAAGGATCTGAAGATTGTGTACCAGATTCAAAAATAATATGGGTGGATAGAATCCCTGTGGCGGAGTGGCTAACGTGTTGAACTGAGACATCGTAGTAAGGGAGTTCAAATTCTGCATTCACCACAACTGATCCGCTACTACGGGGGTTTTGGCATTAAATAACCCACGAAGGTTGATATGCCATTAAACAAAAGAACCAAACCAAAATTACGTGATCTATGTTTTTGATAAAAAACATTTATATTAAAATGCAACGCATTTTCACAAAATACATAAAAGTGAAGCTGAAAAATTGCTCAATCCAACTGTGTTATTGTGTTCCCTATACATGCTGTATATACAAAATAAATAAATAGGAGACATTTCTTAGTAGTGACACTTTTACGATCTCAGTATACAATATTACAAAAGGCATAGCTAATGATGGAGACTATGTAGAAAAATTGGGCTTAGTAGCTGAAAAGTTGCTCTATCCTACTATGTTGTTGTACCTCCGGTATTTATAGTTGCTTTTATCGAAATTATGTTTTATTTTGTCGGCCCATTGGCATAATATTTAGAATATTAAGGAAATGGACACGGCGACACAGGTTTAAATTCTGGACGAGACTGATAGCATTTCACATAGCACTAATACCCTTGGGAAAGGTATGAATCCAATTACTCTCCCTCCAGCTACGGGTAAATAGTAGGGCAGACTAGGTTCTACATCCTTAGTGAGGCAACTAGTCTAGGAGAAGGAAAACTCTGAATTCAAACATGTTAAACTCCGCTTAAAAATTTAGCTTGTGTCATATCCTGCCCGAGCGGAAGGGTTGGTAAATATGATAATAGTTAGAGTATTCATCGATAGTACGGGAGACTGGGGTTCAATTTCTGGTCGAGTCATACAAAAAACAAAAATGGTATTTCTTGTCTCTTTGCTTAACACTCGGCATTAAAAAGTATGGATCAAGGGTAAGTGGAGCAATTCAGGGAAAGGAGTAGGGTCCTCCTCTACACATTGGTGTAGTAGCTATTGAAAAGGGAGCTTTTTGGTCGACTACGATTGATCAACTTTCTTTCGAAGAGATTATCTTACAGGTACAGCTAGCAGGCTCGTTATATGTTTCGGGCGAGATTACACAAAAAGCAGAGGCCGTGACTATGCAAGAAAATAGTATTTTGTAGCTGAAAACTTGCTCTATCCAATAGTGAACCCTCTGCATCTGTTGTAGCGTATGTGAAAGTAAAGAGGAGGCAATATTTACGAAGCGAACATCTTACGATCTCAGCATATAACAGTAGCAAAAGTGCGCAGCTCATAATGGTGACAATGTGGAAAATGATACTTTGTAGCAGAAAGCTTACTCTATCTAACAGTGCTAATGTTCTTTCTGTATCAGTTGTAGTCTTAGTGGAAAAAATTGGCTTTTTTTGGGAGAGCCTGACACTCAAATTACTGCTCCTCTCAAAAAAAAAAAAAAAAAAAAAATGCATTGTCAGTGATAGAAATAACACAATTGGATAGGGCAAGTTTTCAGCTACAAAGCACAATTTTCCCACTCGTTTCAGCCACTAGCTTTTCTTAGTGAGAACAGCTCTTACACGCCGAACACTTCAATTCTTGCATATAGCTGACTAAAACGCATTACCAACCAAATAAACTAGTGAGAAAGTAGTCCTTTGTAGCTGAAAACTTGCTCTATCCAACGGTTTTATTGCTCTCTCTATATCTGTTCTGGTTTCCTTGGAAATAAGCCGGAGGCATTACTTTCGGGGCGCTTTTTACATGAAATCCTTGGTTTTTTTTTAAGTTTATCACTAACTGCGTGTATTTAGCCATGTGATGAGCGCGTTTCTGTTGACAGAAAACGAAGAATGGCAAGATTTGAAGAATAGAAAAGATGCGAATGCTGGCAATGGTAAAAATGGAAAGAAGCAAAAGAAATAAAAGAAACAGTGCCAGGATTACATAAAACACTTTATTACCGAAGATTCGGCAGAGTTTTTCGCTTCGATATTGTAATCCGATTGATACGATATAAGTGTTGTGCTGCTTCTTCATCTAAATCACATTCAGAAGGAAGAGGAAGATGCATGAAGTGATGACTGACTATGCAGGGATTATGTCAGTGTTTTCTTAGCTGTCGATAAAAGAAAGCAGTATTCAATTTGGAAAATCTTAATGCCTTAAAGAAAAGCGGGTGGGTGGGCTTCTGGTGAAAAAGAAAAAAAAAAAACAAAAAGAAAAAAAAAAAGAAGGAAAAATGTGGCAGTAAGGTAATGGTTAATAGCGTCTAAGAAATCTTATTACAAGAGTTGAATGGCGGGAAAAAGGTGGGAGAAGGAAAGAAAGAAAAAAAGGGTAAAATAGACTTTTTATTTGTTTTCTGTCTATATATTTCTTTTAAGATTTTCTTTTTTTTCGAACGAAATGCCGAGTTACTTTATTTTTCATTGGTCACGGATATAGACAATATCAGTGATTGCTAACGAAGCTTATTGATGTCAATTTGTCATTATGAACTTCGTCCTCAAGATAACAAGATACTAAAAAAAAAAAAAAAAAAGAAAAAAAAAAGAAACGAAAAACAAAAGATAAAAAATAAAAAAACGAATAACTCTCTGGCTAGAGTAAATAGTGAATTTTCCTGATTTAAATTTCTTTTTCTTTTATTTCTTTTTCCTTTTTTTTATTTGTATAAACCGGTTGCTTTAAATTCAATTTATAAAACCTCCCTTCTTTCCTATAAAAAAAGAAAAAAAAACTAGAAAAGCAAAAGAAAACACACAGACATACACACACCGAAAAAAAGAAAACAAAGCAAAATATTTTTAAAAAGACATTTCACGGTTTTTATATAAAATATCTGTTTTGCTGTTCCCTTTTTTATTCTAATCTGAATTAAAACTTTTATTCATTTTTATTCGGTAATGCTTCACAAGATTTAACATTTTGTCAGCGTGGTTTAGAATATACAGCCTATCCTTTTCAGAGAAAAGTAAGACCCCCATCACCAAAAAAAGGAGTATCAGAATACAGAGACTATTCTTTGCAGAGAAGAAAGAATCCCATCACCAAAAAAAAAAAAAAAAAAAGGAGTATTAGAATACAGAGATTATTCTTTGCAGAAAAGAAAGACTCCTACAAAAAAAAGGAGTATCAGAATACATAGACTATTCTTTGCAGAGAAGAAAGACTCCCACCAAAAAAGTAGTATCAGAATACAGAAACTATTCTTTGCCGACAGGTAAGACCCCCACCACCAAAAAAGGAGTATCAGAATAGAGAGACAATTCTTTGCAGACAGGTAAGACCACCCCACCAATAAAAGAGTATCATGACAATAAACTGCATCTGATAGTGAGGCTTCAGCACTGGAAATGTGTGGACAACTCCTTCATTGCCATTACTCCCAAATCCACTCTGACACGGAATGGTAGTACCTGCTAAGATTCCGACCGTGGATTAGATAGATTTGTTTGAAAATTATTACTATTAGATCTGAATACTTGATACCATATAACGACAAATTATTTGTATTATTAATAGTACCTTGAGGCTACGATTGTTTACTTGAAGTTCACAAATAATTATAAATAAATAGAAATAATTTCTTGAAACTAAATAAATGTGTATGAATAAATAGAAATAATTTCTTGAAACTAAATAAACGTGCATAAATAAATAGAAATAATTTCTTGAAACTAAATAAATGTGTATAAATTAGCATTAGAAAGGGAAGTAAACATGATGTTGGGGCTGATGTGCTACGCTGAAACACTGAAGGCAATTCTTAAATTTCTACGTGGATTGACTGATAAGTAAGGTTTCCTACCACGTGGAATCACAAATAAAAGTAGTTTACAAAGGTAACTTTATTGCTTGGGGAATAATTTATGAAATATGAAATGATCCGATTACATAATTCTGATATATATACAGCGAGAGAAATGGTAGATTTTGGTGTATCTGACTAAATGATAAAATAAGTGAAAAAGTGGATAAATCAAACACTCACAACGGGTTTAGTAGCAACATTTTTGTTGGGTATCACCTACCTTTTCAGTATAATGAGCTAGGCCATCTACCATATATGGCAGTAGCTGTAATACCAGAGCGGAGTCTAGTTCAGATCCGTCTGAGATCAGTCTACGAGTCAGACCAAAAGAGCCGTTCCTATTGTTGAAGTATATCCTTACTCTATCACTAATCCTATGTTCTTGTTACTAACAACCTCTCTCTCTCTTGTAAATACTCTTTCCAGTAAATATAACTATTTTCCTCACATATCGTGGTTTGTCTTATTATTACTACTACTTGTGTTCACTAACCAGAACACAACAATTTTGTTCTTTGTTCATGGAAGAACTTCATCGAACTAAACATTTTTTGCGCTTTCCTACATTTTAGCGATTGAGGAAACAGATAAAATAATGTAGAAAGATATAAAGAGAGGGAAAGGGTCTAAAGTCCAGAGACAGATAAGGGAAAGAACAGGGAGGGAAAAAGATATAGGTTTGAGTGATAGTAGTGGGGGTTATTTGGTTTTGACTGTGACCGTCTGGGTAGATAGGTGCACCTAGCTTCGACCATCTACTCAGACGGTCACAGTCAAAATAATTAACATACACCACCATCACTCAAACCTATATATTTTTCCCTCCCTGATCTTTCCCTTATCTGTCTCTTGTTTTTAGACCATTTCCCTAACTTTATACCTTTCTACATAGTTTTATCTATTTCCTCAATTGCTAAAATATAGAAAAACGTAAAAAATGTTTAGGCTGAAGAAGTTCTGTTAATAAAAAACGAAATATTACCGCTAAATCGGTTGTAAGTGTTTGATTTATCCACTTTTCCACTTATTTTTATGATATGTATATATATATATATATATAGATAGATATTGTATCAGCAAAAAGAATAGACACTTTTAAATTATAAAAAATAAGGTGTTTAAGCCATTAACTCTGAGCAGCCCCATACGTACACTCTTCTTGTCTGAAAAAATATCTGAAAATGTAAAATGCAGTAGGCAATAGCGATGTAGAAATGGGAATTCCCTGGCTAGACTTTAGGTCAATATATGTACATACAAATAAGTTGCAGCACAAATATTGACCTCTCATTTGGTCGGTTTATTTTCTTTATTTAATGATATATCAACTGGCCCAGCGGTTAGAGTGTTCGCCAATGGCCCGGGAGACCTGGGTTCAATCCCAGGTCGAGTCATACCAAAGACTTTAAAAATGGGACTTGATACCACCTTGCTTAACACTCAGCATTATAAGGTACGGTTCAAGGGTAAAGTGGAGCAATCCTGGGAATGGAGTAGCGCCCTCCCCTACACCTTGGTGTAGTAGCTATCGAAAAGGGAGCCTTCGGGTCACCCTCGACTATGGTCGCTAACTTTACTTTTATTTATTGCTTAAAGTCCTTTTGGGCTGAATCCCAAATTATTTCCGTTTTAGTAAATTTTGATTTGTTCATGAATACGTGGCGTAGGAGGTGCCCGTGGTGTAATGGTTATCGTCGTAGGAAATGGACACGACGGCACGTGTTCAAATCCTGGACGAGACTGATTGCATTTCACATAGCACTAATACACTTGGGAAAGGTATGAAATTCCTCAGCCCTCTGCAGCTATTGGTTAAATAGTATCACTGCTGTTTTTCTACAAGGATGGCTTTGGCATCAACTAACCCATGAATGTTTATATGGCATCAAATAAAAGAAACTAAGAAACTATTCATAAGTGATTTAACAATGAAATGATTTCAATCAGTAGTATATTTGCCATTATTTTGAATCCCCCTGTCATTTATCAGATAGCTTGGTGATTCCTCTCCAATAAAATTGCATCCCACCAATTTTCTTAAAGTCTCAGCTGACAGGGCGGTAATTTTTATTGAAAAATATCAGTTCATATTAGAAATACAAGAGCGTGAAATTTCATATAATAATTATCATGGCCAAATTATCAGGGTTAATGGTATTTTTGCTGTATTTGTGATATGTGCTGATAATGTTTAAAATAAGTAGTTTAATGTATAAGAAATATATTTTTTTTATTAGGATTGATTATTATTGGTTGGTTTTAATGGCATATCAACCTGTCTAGGGTTTTTATGCGAACAAGTGAGGGAATCGTATTCAATGTACATTGAGGGGGTGTCCTCGTGGTGTAATGGTTAAAGCGATGGACTGCTGAATCGTAGTAAGCGAGTTCGTACTACAGTCGGGCAATTACGTTCACTTTCGGGTAAATACCATTGGGAAAGGTATGAACCCCCTTATCCCCCCAGCTATGGGTTAAATAGTATCACTACTGTTCTTCTTGGAGAATGGCTTTGGCATTAAATAACCTAAGAAAGGTTGATATGCCATTAAAAACAAAGAAACCAATCAATGTACATTTATATTTTTGTGTAGTTGTTTTAATCAATCAGATAATTAAAATAAAATATAATTGGGTTGCATCATAAATAATTTCTGTTTTAGTAAAATATAATTTATTTGTGAGTAATTTCACAATGAATTAATTTTGATTTATATAATTTATAACTTCAATAGTTCATTTGCCATTATTTTGAATCGCCTTTTGTCATTTATCAAGTTGCTTGTTGATTCCTCTTAATTAAAATTCAGTTGGTTTTGAACTCAAAATGTTTTCCCCAAATGTTTTCACTTAATCTTGAGAAAAATTTTTTTGTCATTCAGAATTTTGTAGAGAATGAAAAACATGAAAATCATATAATGCAACGTCTGGTAAATATTGCGGATGGGGTAGAAAAGATCCCCCCTGAATTTAATTTTTTTTCTGTGTGATTCTTGTTGAATGTGACTTTGCAAGGTGTTCTAATGGTATTATTGTGCAAGGCGTTTTAATGGTATTATTGGCAAGGCGTTTTAATCGAATTATTGTGGAAGGTGTTTTTATAGTATTGTTGTGCAAGGCGTTTAAATGGTATTATATTATTGTGCAAGGCATTTTAATGGTATTATTGGCAAGGCGTTTTTATGGTGCAAGGCGTTTTAATGATGTTATTGGCAAGGCGTTTTAATGGTATTATTGTGCAATGCGTTTTAATTGTATTGTTGTGCAAGGCGTTTTAATAGTATCATATTATTGTGCAAGGCGTTTTAATGGTATTGTTGTGCAAGGCGTTTTAATGGTATTATATTATTGTGCAAGGCGTTTTAATGGTATTGTTGTGCAAGGCATTTTAATGGTGTTATTGGCAAGGCGTTTTAATGGTATTATTGTGCAATGCGTTTTAATTGTATTGTTGTGCAAGGCGTTTTAATGGTATTATTGTGGTATTTGAGAATTGTGGTGATAATGTTTTTTAAAAGTTCTGTTTTATTTGCAGGAAGTTTTTTTTTATCAGGATTGATTATGATTAATTGATTCTAACGGCATGTCAAACAGTCTAGGGTTTTTTAAATCTTAAGGTTAGGGAATCACATTTATTATATGTTTTTAAGTGCATATTTTGTATTGTTGTTTCAATCAATCAGATAAAGTAATAAAATAATATTATCTTGAGTTTTAAATAATTTTTGTTTTCGTAAAATACTTATTTATGAATAATTTAGCAATAAATTAATTTCAGTGAACTGTACATTTGCCTGTGTTTGAATCATCTCTTGCTATTTACTTGGTTGCTCGTTGATTCCTCTCTAGTAAAATCCTGCAAGTTTCGAACCCAAGAAGTTTCAAGCTTAAGAAGTTTTCCACAAAAGCTTTCGTCTGATATTCTTGATAGATTTTTTTATCATTCAGAGCATTTTGTAGAGAAGGAAATCACTTGGTTACTAGATCTGGGGAATATAGTGGATCGGGTAGATTCGACGAGCCTAAATCTGATATTTTTCCTGCACGATTCTGGCTGAATAGGGCTTTGCGTTATCAAAGAGAAGCACAACGTTTCTCTAATTGACGAGAACAGAATGACTTAAAATATTTTCATGCACATATTTCAGCTGTTGAGAGTGTAATATAATAGCCGAGGGATTTCGGTTCATGCGTTTGGGTTTAGTTAGGCTGAGAACCTTTCGGCTCAGCACATGGGTTAGTTAGGTGCAACCTTGATGCAGGTGGTAACGCGTGCGCGCACACAGAGCGGACATGTCACTCAGAGATGTCACAATATCCGGAGATGATGAAACGGGTGACAAATTGCGGGTGACGTCACGCACCGGAAGCGCACGGAGGATTTTGAGAATTTGAAGAAAGTTAAGAGAGTTGAAGCTAGACGCCGAACGAGGAGGTTCGACTTTTGGGGCTCGCTGAGGCGAGACGAATTTGCGCGCCGTGGGTGCCGCACGAGATTGGGGTCAAATGAATAAGTCAGCATAGCGAGATTGTGTCTCTCCTCCTTATGTCGAAACCTTTAACTCAAAGTTAATAAAAAGGTTTCGTACCTGAACTAGAAATCGTTACGTGTTTTCAAATTTCAAGATTCCTATGTTCTTTATATGTTCTATCGTTATGAACATTATATGTCTACTTCGCACATGGCGTTAATTGTGGCTATGTAACGAGGGGATAGGTCTGTATTGAGTTTCTAATTGCTGTTTAAAAACACAAAATGAATAATACCATGGTGATCTCACCATACACACAGCATAACTTATTTTCTATGAAGCTCCAGTTTTTGGATAGGCTGCAGAGATTTATTCGCGTCAATCCATTGCTTTTATCATAGAGTATTGTTATAAAAGACCTATTTTTAGTCACCTGTTTTTTGAGAAATGGGTCATTGCCTTGAAAGAAGACTTATCACTATGGATATGCAATCTTCCTTATTCTTCTCACTAAAAGTATGAAGAAGCCGAACGCCCAGCTTGCTCATTTTTCCTATCTTTTTCAAGTGGCAGCAGTAGTAAATTGGGATGTGTTGAGGTTAAATACTAATCCTCGAGCACTTTTTGCACAGATTTCATCTCTCCAATCCTCTTAAAGCGTCGTCATTGAAGTCTTATGAGCGTTCTAGTCTGGGTTCTTCTGGTGTATATTGACCTTCGACCCGGCCAAACATGCCATTCCAAAGTGATACACCGGAGGGAAGTGACACATTCCGATGGCAGTTATGAGAAGAAATCGCGTAGGCGGACGGGGCTGAAAAAATAGGACAAGGTAAAAATCCCATGGTACACTCATAGACTGATGCACCGGAAGAGAGTGACCTGTGAACTGCGTGACAGTTATTTTCACTTGATGACGATCAAACATGCCATTCCAAAGATTGAGTGGGCAATTGAACTATTATATGACTCTGTGAAGACAGGAAGTCAGTGAGTTGGGGACCAGAGAAGTTGGAGAAAAGATGTATGGTAGGGAAAGCCACCACCTAGCAGAAGAGGCCCTCGGGACCCCCGATGGAGTTTGGAAACCCGTTGGTGACAAGATGCGGTAGAGAAAGCCCGCACTCAGCAGAGTGGGCCTCTGGGCCTCCGGTTGAGCAGCCCTGGAGAACGAGAAAGACACAACGCTGATGGCCATAAGAATGGAGGTCAATATATTGCAGTTTCTGTTCGGTCTCCAACTCCCTCTCACACGCAAACGTTACAAATAAAGTGAGAGGTATATTTTTTTAAAGAAGTCTTCGCTCGTCTTTATTTATTGCGTCTGTAGGTATTCAGCACATATATATGTATATATGTATAGTTGTATTATATGAGTATACAACACTTCTCTTAATGTGAAGGAAATTTTGAAAACAGTTTCAGACTTGGCTGTCAGTAATTACACCTTGGTCATTAACACGAGTAGTTTCTCAATCTCGTCTGTGGCGTTTTCTTTATTCCTAATCCCCCACCATGCACTTTCATTTCCGCCATTTTAGGGATATAATATCATAGATTAAATCAAGATGCGCATTCTTTTATCACTGAAATAAGAATGACTGATGAAGGCGCTCTTTAATCAGGCAATTCCCTGTTGCGTTTAAAACATTGGAAGTTTGAAATATGGAGTTACGACTTGCTTTTAAAAAACAAAAATTATTTATGCCGCAAATCAATATTTTATTAAGATGATGATTTCGTTCCAGTTAGTCTGTTCTTGGTGTGAGAGTATTCTCAACCGCCATTTGGGATCAAAGTAGAAACCCTTTAGTCCGAAAGGTCTCAAAGTCACTGACACCACAAATCCGGGAAATTTCTGATTGTTAAGTCGATGAAAATGTGTCTGTCTCGTTTTGTCGTCTGGACCCCAAATGGCATAAAAAATAATTCAGCGCTCACCCATGTCTTCTGTTTTCCATCACGTGATATGTTTAACCAATCAGAGCGCAGATTTCTTGTGAACTTTATTTCTACCCGGTTATCGGAGGAAAGGGACCCTTGAGCTGTCTCACAAAATTTCCATTGTCCTGCAGGTGTTGACCTCGGGATCATATCTGTTAAAAACTTCTATTCTCAGATTGGTTCCCTATAGAACGGAAAGACGGAAAACTGAAAATAAGTTTTAAAGAGAAGCCTTATCATTTACCCTCCAAAGAGACGCATCCATTTTTAGTACCGAGGTTCATGCAGCAGACCTAATACTCGATCTCATCTCGAAAAGCAACAAAAAGAACTGCATAATCTTTTCCGACTCTCTTTCTCTTTCTCTCTCTCTATCTATCTATCTTAACAATCCTGGTAAACAAAAACCTTGAAAAAAAAAACCTTAATAATAAAATTGCTAAACAAACTAAACTGCATATACAACTCTAAGAAGAACAATACAATAAGTAGAGACACCATTGGTGATTATAGTCGGGGAACTAAGTAAAACTATAAAACAACTTGCCCAGTCAGCTGGGGCTGTAGAATACACTGACTGCACCTCTGCAGAGGGGTAAGACCCCCCCCCAACGAGTGTCCTGGATATGACACTAAACAATCTGATGGTGAGGTTCCAGCAGTGCTGGAGCTTTGGGGAATGCGGAGTACCCCTTCATTGCCATCGCCCCCTGGTCCACTCTGGCCCGGAGTGGTAGCACCTGACAGGGCCTTATCTATGGGTTAAATAGAACTAACAGCATACTTATGCTAAAATGAATTGAGTAATCTGAATAGCTTGAAATAGAAACGTTTTTGACGATTAAACCGTACTTACACTTAAACTGCATGCTTATGCTTAACTGAATTATTTCAAATAGGACTGTTTTTCGACATTAAAACTGTATTTACACTTAACTGAATTGTTACATATAACTGCTTGAATAGTTAGAAATGGAAATGTTTTTGACCATTAAACTGTGTACTTATGCTAAACAGAATTGTTTTGAATAGAACAGATTATTTACATAAAAATGGATTTGGTGATAAATAACCAAAGGTTGATATGCCATAAAACCAACCAAACAAACAAACATATAAAACAACGAAGGACCCTTTTCGTCCGGTACTTTTCAAGTTGAGGACACCGGAAAATTGAAATAAAAACGGGGGTATATATCTATAATATATAGCAATGGATCCGGCAATTGGTGAGCATCTGCTCACTATAAATAACTGCAGAACTCGTTATGAAGATGATTGTTTTTCTGTCCTGCACAGGGCAAGAAATAAATTCCATCTCAAATTTCTAGAGGCGATTTATATTTCTATGAATCACCCCTCTCTGTGCAGGCAGTTAAACAGTCACACTCTTGATATATTTGGGGAACTTCTGGATACAGAGGTTACTTAATTTTTTTTTTCCTTTCTATCTGGCCATTCTATTTATATATTATAGATATATACCTGCGTTTTTATTTAAATTTTCCGGTGTTCCCAACTTGAAAAGTACCGGACGAAAAGGGTCCTTCGTTGTTTTATAGTTTTACTTAGTTCCCCGATTATAATCCCCAATCGTGTCTCTACTTATTGTATTGAACAAATTTTGCTGTACTCATAAATCGATTAAACTCTAAGAAGATAATTCACTGCAACATAAGAATTTAGAAGAAATGATAAAACAGAATCAGCAGCGAAATCAACGCTAAAAATGCTCTTTGACCAATGGAAAATCCCCTATGCAGAACTGAAGACAAAAATCAACATATTCTTCCACAAAAGAAATTTCAACACATATATAAAAATTCTTCCAAATAAAACCTGATTTACGAAAATTACAATCAGGATTCGGAATATTCAAAAAGGAACAAGACACTATACCCTGACTAACACGACACACTTTGTTGTGTTCTGTTTAGTGAACACAAGTAGTAGTAATAAGAAGACAAACCACGATATGTGCGGTAAATAGTTATATTTACAGGAAAAAGTATTTACAAGAGAGAGACTGTTAGTATTAGAACATAGGATTAGTGATAGAGTAATGATATACTTCAACAATAGGAACGGCTCTTCTGGTCTGACTCGTAGACTTATTCTTTTATTTCGTTGTATTACAATACCATTATAGAAATGAATAAAAGAGATATCAATACTAAAAGAAATTAAATAAATGCCATTATAGAAATGAATAAAACAGATATCAATACTAAAACAAATTAAATAAATGCCATTATAGAAATGAATAAAACAGATATCAATACTAAAACAAATTAAATAAATGCCATTATAGAAATGAATAAAACAGATATCAATACTAAAACAAATTAAATAAATGCCATTATAGAAAGAAATAGAATAAATACTATTATAGTAAGAAATGAAATAAATATCAGTACAGAAGAAAATAAAATAAATACCATTATAGAAATAAATAAATAACTGCCAGTATATAAAGAAATGAAATAAATGGCAATATAGAAAGAAATGAAATATATACTATTATAGAAATAAATAGAATAAATACCAATGTAGAAATAAATAAAACAAATACCATTATTGAAATAAATAAGATAAATACCATTATAGAAAGAAATAGAATAAATGGCAATATAGAAAGAAATGAAATATATACCTTTATGGAAATAAATAAAATAAATACCATTAAAGAAAGAAATAGAATAAATATTTTTTTAGAAATAAATAAAATAGATACCCGTATAGAAATAAATAAAATAAATGGCAATATAGAAAGAAATAAAACAAATACCATTATAGAAATAAATAAAATATCTGCCAATATAGAAAGAAAGGAAATATATATCAGCATAGAAATAAATAAAACAAATACCATTATAGAAAAAAATAAAATTAGTACAAATATACAAAGAAATGAAATAAATACCATTATAGAAATAAATAAAACAAATACCGTTATAGAAATAAATAAAATAGATATCAATATAGAAATAAATAGAATAAATACCATTATAGAAAGAAATAGAAGAATATTAATATAGAAAGAAATAGAATAGTTATAATTATAGAAATAAATAAAATAGATATCAGTATAGAAAGAAATGGAATAAATAACAAAATATGACAATCAACTTGAAGTTAACCCTACAAAACTACCCCTCAAATTGAGCACAGGGACCCGGGGGTGTAAAATACACCGACTACATCTCTGCAGAGGGGTAAGACACCGACCAAACGAGTATTCTGGATATGACACATAGCAATCTGATGGTGAGGCTCCAGTCCTGAAGCTCTGGGGAATGTGGAATACCTCTTCATTGCCATTACTCCCAGGTCCGGAGTGGTTGCACCAGATAGGGTCCTATCTATGGGTCTAATAAAGTTGCAAATTGCTAGTGTTAAATTGTTACTTTTGCATAGAAATACATGACACCATTTAACTGTGTGCAAAAAAAGTGAAAAAAAAGAAGAAGCAAAGGCTCGTTTAAAAATATTATAGAAATGTCTTTTTAAATCATATAGATATTTAATATATATATATATATATATATATATATATATATATATATATATATATATATATAAACTGAATTTGGCATTAAATAACCTACAATGATTGAAATAAATAAATAAGATAAAAGTTAACTTTTTTCTAAATCAAAAATACCGGGGTTATATTATTTTTAGTGGAATATTGTACAATCAAAACGTTTATGATTAGGTATTGTAATATTGCTCGTAAATAAATGCACTCCTAACAATTTTTTCCTATAGAAAGTTTATTTCCTTCTAGCCCAAACATACCAGGGTTTTTATTATTTCAAACAGGACATCATGCAAACAAAACAGATATTATTAGGTATTACAGCATCGCCCATATATAAATACACCCCTAACAATATTTTCTACAAAAAGTTAATTTTCTTTCTAGCCCTAACATACCAGGGTTTTTATTATTTCAAACAGGACATCATGCAAACAAAACAGATATTATTAGGTATTACAGCATCGCCCATATATGATTCACCCCTAACAATATTTTCTACAAAAAATTAATTTTCTTTCAAGTCCAAACATACCAGGTTTTTTATTATTTCAAACAGGACATCATGCAAACAAAACAGATATTATTAGGTATTACAGCATCGCCCATATATAAATACACCCCTAACAATATTTTCTACAAAAAATTAATTTTCTTTCAAGCCCAAACATACCAGGGTTTTTAGTATTTCTAACAGAACATTATACAATAAAATCAAAGGGTTTTTCACCAGACACTACTTGAATATCAAAGCTAAGCTGATCCTTAAGCGCCTAAGGTGCCCCTAAATATAATTGCCAAAAAAATAATGCATTTTTTGTGATGGCTACATCTGGCCATTGGGCTAATGAGTAGAGTGTTCGCCAATGGTCTGGGAGACCAGCGTTCAATCCCAGGTTGAGTCATACCAAAATACAAAAAATGGTACATGATGTCGTTTTGCTTAACATTCAGCATAATAAAGTATGGATCAAGGGTAAAGTGGATCAATCCAGGGAATGGAGTAGTGCCCTCCCCTACACCTCAGTGTAGTAGCTATTGAAAAGGGAGACTTCGGGTCACCCTCGACTAAAGGGAGACAACTTTACTTTTACTTTACACATGGGTCTCTATTCGTGCGTTTCCAACCACATTAAAATGACTTCTTATCAAATCTAACTGGGTAAGAGGACGGATATATCCAATTCTTATCGTTTGGTTTGGTTTTATGGCATATCAACCGTTGTAGGTTATTTAATGCTAAATCCTGTATATACACATATAGACCCATCGTCTTATGCTGTAGAATACACCGATTATATCTTTGCAGAGGGGTAAGACTTCCCCAACGAGTGTCCTGGATATGACACTAAACTATCTGATGGTGAGACTCCAGTAATGCTAAAGCTTTGGGGAATGCAGAGTAGCTCTTCATTGCCATCACTCCCAGGTCCACTCTGGTTTGGAGTGTTGAACCTGATAGGGTCCTATCTACAGGTAAAATATAACTGTTTGACTTTTAAACTAGAAACTTTTTAACTGTGTACGAAAAAAATGAGCACAGGCTCCTTGAAAATGTTATCAACAAAATAGTTTTACAAATCATATTATTCTTGTTAGATAGAAATGCTAGAAACTTTTTAACTGTGTACGAAAAAAATGAGCTCAGGCTCCTTGAAAATGTTATCAACAAAATAGTTTTATAAATCATATTATTCTTGTTAGATAGAAATACTAGAAACTTTTTGACTGTGTACGAAAAAAATGAGCTCAGGCTCCTTGAAAATGTTATCAGCAAAATAGTTTTACAAATCGTAGCGAATGAAGTAATCGCGTTGCCATTAGCGTTTATTGCAAGGCTCTTCATATATGAATTGAGCTCTCGGTAGCCGTTAAGCGGATGTATGTAAACAATAGTAATTGTGATTCATAACCGTTTAAAATTTACTTCGCTGCTGTTGGTTCCTTGTGGCTAAGAGGCAGAGTCTTGGATTGGCGTTTGAGTCATCCGGGTTTCATTCCCGGTTACGAGAAGCTAGTATGTCTAGCCACACTGATGAGTTCTGAGAGAACGAAACAGATCTGTCGGTGCACGACTATATATATATATGTATATATATAAAGGAATTGGCATTAAATAACCTACAAGGGTTGATTTGCTATAAAAACCCAAATAAAGTAAATATACATATAAATCGAATATATATAATTAGTAAACATATTCTGTTGATAACATTTTTAAAACGAGCCTAAGCTGATTTTTTGTACAAAGTTAAATGGCTTCAAATATTGCTATGTAACAATGACAACTTAACGTCAATCAGTTGTTTGCACACATTTAAAATAGTTAATATGTAAGAGATTAGTTTGTCGGTAATTCCATTTTTAAATGAATTACAACTGATATTTTTGCACACAAGTATTACGATTGTTTCCACCCCGTTAAATGGTTTCAATTATTGCTATCTAACACTTATAATTATATTCAATATAAATCATTTGTTTGCATATAATGAAGTAGTTCCACGTTTTGCTGTGTATTACTAACAATTCAATAAAAAAGCACCATTTGTCAACGCACAGTTAAATGATCAAACAGTTCTATTTCTAACAATTCAATTTAGCATAAGTCATTTGTTTGCTCTTAGATTAAATGTCAAACAATTCTATTTGATCCATGGATATTAGTCTGTCAGGTGCTATTATACTCATTGGTCTATACTGTTGGTCTTTCACTAGAGTTTGAGTAACAATAACACTTCGCAGGTGTCCTCTCCTGAATATTCAAACCGATCTTAACAATGGAGTGGTGTGGATGGTCTCGATTTTTCCTCTTATTTCCAATTCTTTCTGGGGGGTTTTCCCCAACCTTTTGGGACCGTTCCAAGTGCACCAACTGTAATTGGTACCATTTTTCACGAGCCTAAGCACATTTTTTTTTGTACACGGTTAAAAAGTTTGAAGTATTTCTATCAAACATGAATAATTCTATTTACCATTATCACTTCTTCTTCTTCTTCTTCTTCTTCTTCTTCTTCTTCTTCTTCTTCTTCTTCTTCTTCTTCTTCTTCTTCTTCTTCTTCTTCTTCACGATCACCATCATCGTTCTTTTTTTCACGATCACCATCATCGTTCTTCTTCTTCTTCTTCTTCTTCTTCTTCTTCTTCTTCTTCTTCTTCTTCTTCTTCTTCTTCTTCTTCTTCTTCTTCTTCTTCACGATCACCATCATCGTTCTTCTTTTTCACGATCACCATCATCGTTCTTCTTTTTCACGATCACCATCATCGTTCTTCTTCTTCTTCTTCTTCTTCTTCTTCTTCTTCTTGATCACCATCATCGTTCTTCTTCTTCTTCTTCTTCTTCTTCTTCTTCTTCTTCTTCTTCTTCTTCTCAGAAAAAATGTATAACTGTAAATTTAGAGTCAGGGTTAAAAATACGAGTTTGTAAATAATGATTTTACTGAAAAAATATCACCGAAGGTGTGTTAAATAATTCGCGTGTTTATCAATTAAAATCTGTTCCATTTCGAAGGAAAGCTGTAAGCTTAACGGTTCTTAATTAACAAGGTTTTCTGTCTATGACCTAATCCTTTGCAAAAATCTTTCTTTTAAAATAATAAGAAACAAAATTGTCAATGATATTTCTTAATCAGAACTGTGAATTGCTGTTTTTTAATGACACACTTGCTTGAACTGTAGCTCAGAATTTATTAGTAGATTAAAAAAAAATAGATAAATTTTTGAAGACCGAGTTGATTGAAAACTCTTTCATCGAAATAAGATCTCGACCAATTGCAGGAATTTTTGGAAGCTGTGAATTAAATCAAATTCTGATAAAAGAAATATTCTGTTAGTACCCATAATAACGTAGCGTGTCCAGTTTTAACCGCTGGGCAAATAGAACAAAGCTTAGTTTTTTTGGTTTTTTTCCTGTTAGTGTGATTGGTTTGAAAGACCTGAATAAATGTTGCGGGTAGAACTCTCCTGAAAATGAAAACGATAACAGCCACTGAAATAAACGAGACGTAATGACATTACAAAGTTGATAAAATGGAAACTGAAGCCGAATATCAAGATTTTGTTTTGATTGATTAAAAAGATTGGGTGGAAGCCGAAAAGTGATAATTGGTTATGCCAGGTCTTTATCGGGTAACCCAGTATCGTGTGCGCTGTCTTGTGACTGTAGCGGGAAAAAGAAAATGAGGAACGCAAATGACAAAACAATAAAAGAACGAAGATGTCAGCTTAAGAAGGCCATGAAAATAAAAATAATAATAAAATAACTGGACGAAATTATTAGAAATGGGGGACGCTAATTAGACAAATCGAGAAAGATTGGTAACGATAAGGTTTGTGTGAGAACAAAAGACCGATGCCAACAAGATTGTGTCGCTTGATGCAAACTTTGTTTTTTTTTTCATTTATTTATTTTTCTTTTTAAATTACCTTTTACAGACAATATGGCCGTCGTTTCAATTTGCCTTCATATTTTCTGTGACTTGCTGAATATTTTCTGATTGATTTCTAAGGATCGTTCTTGTTGAATTGGCTTGTTGGGTTTTATGGCATATCAACCCTCGCTTATTTAACGTCAAATCGAATTATATATATATATATATATATATATATATATATATATATATATATATATATATATATATATATATATATCGCATATGATTTATAAACGAAGAATTTGTAGATAACATTTTTTAACAAGTGAGAGCTCATTTGTTTGCACACAGTTAAATAGTTTCAAATATTGCTATGCAACGGTACCAATTGAATTTTAACATTAGTCATTTGTTGGCACACAGTGAAATGGTTAAACATATATGAGACTCTATCTGGTACTTCCACTCGAGATCAGAGAGGATCTAGGAGTAATGGCAATGAGGGAGTACTCCATTTTCCCCAGAGCTCAAGAAATGGAGCTTTACCATCAGATAGTTTACTGTCATATCCAGGACACTCGTTTGGAGAGGCAGTCTTACTCTTCTATTGAGATACAGCTGGCGTATTTTGCAACCCTAGCCGATTGACCTAGTTCATTTGGATCTGAAAGGGAACAGTAAATAAATTATAGATATGACTAGTTGGTTTAATACTATGTTAACCCTTGCTAGATCAGTTAAGCATTAATACGCAGTTTAGATGTTAACACAGTTCTATTTCAAGCAATTCAGTTTAACATAAGTACACAGTTTAGTTCTATTTGACCCATAGATAGGACCCGATCAACTGATTCCACTCTGGGCCCGAGTGGACCTAGGAATGATGGCAATGAAGAGGTACTCCTCATTCCCCAAAGCTCTTGGATTACTGAAGCCTCACCATTAGATTGTTTAGTGTCATAATCAGGATACTCGTTTCGGGAGTCTTATTCCTCTGCAGAGACGCAGTCGATGTATTCTGCAGCCCCAGCCGACTGGGCCAACAAAATGTGTTTACAAATCATTTATATTTAATATATGTATATGCTGGATTTAACATTAGATAACCTACAATGATTGGCATGCCATTAAACCAAACAAAACCAAGCTAAACCAATATGAATATATTCAGCATAGATAAAAGTACGTGTTTTTCCTCTTTTTTAAAAACACAATCGTGAGTTTTGGGATCTAACCAACTTCCCACCCAGTCAGGATTTGAAAAAAGGTAATTTTATAGTGGGCGCCAAGCTTGTATTGGTGAGGGAAGGTCCTCTGGGACCAAGGGATCAGCTTAATAACACCCACCTAGCACAAACGTCAGGTGGTCCCCGGAAAACCAAGAGAGGCGAGTTTGTGATATTAATGCAATTTCGGGGATTTGAATTTTGGCAATGTAATTCCCATAGGGAAAGATTTAGAAATAATAAACAACAACACGCTTTTCCAGGGTGGAAAAATCCAAAATAATAAATACATATATTTATATCGATACAAACATTCACACACACACACACACACACACACACACACACACACACACACACACACACACACACACACACTCTCTCTCTCTCTCTCTCTATATATATATATATATATATATATATTAGATACACAGGCAGGCAGAAAAGAAAGAAAGAAAAAAAGAAAGAAAGAAAGAAAAAGACGGTTTAATACAAATCAAAACATATTGTTAGCAATAGTTTAATGTTTTAACGATGACCAGATAATACTTTATTCAATAGAATCTCACCCTACTGATGCCAAATTGTGACTTTTATACAGCAATACTGGAAACCATTTGTGTGCAAAGAAATGACTGATGTCAAATTGTGACTTTTATACTGCAATACTGGAAACCATCTAACTGTGTGCAAAGAAATGACTGATGTCAAATTGTAACTTTTATACTGAAATACTAGAAACCATCCAACTGTGTGCAAAAAAATGACTGATGTCAAATTGTGACTTTTATACTGCAATACTAGAAACCATCTAACTGTGTGCAAAGAAATGACTGATGTCAAATTGTGACTTTTATACTGCAATACTAGAAACCATCTAACTGTGAGCACAGAAATGACTGATGTCAAATTGTGACTTTTATACTGCAATACTAGAAACCATCTAACTGTGTGCAAAGAAATGACTGATGTCAAATTGTAACTTTTATACTGCAATACTAGAAACCATCCAACTGTGAGCACAGAAATGACTGATGTCAAATTGTGACTTTTATACTGCAATACTAGAAACCATCTAACTGTGTG
This sequence comes from Sepioteuthis lessoniana, assembly GCA_963585895.1. Lineage (NCBI taxonomy): Eukaryota > Metazoa > Mollusca > Cephalopoda > Myopsida > Loliginidae > Sepioteuthis > Sepioteuthis lessoniana. Next base: position 19,840,832 of record OY757943.1, read on the forward strand.
CAAAGAAATGACTGATGTCAAATTGTAACTTTTATACTGCAATACTAGAAACCATCTAACTGTGAGCACAGAAATGACTGATGTCAAATTGTGACTTTTATACTGCAATACTGGAAACCATTAAACTGTGTACAAAAAAAATGTGCTCAAGATTATTTTAAAATATCTTGAAGAAAATATGTTTACAAATCATTTATATATATTTAATGTATATGTATAAATAGGACTGGCATTAAATAACCTACAATGGTTGATATGCCATTAAACCAAATCATACCAAACAAATACTTATAATCTATTCACAATTACATGGTTTAAAGTAACGATTCGTGTTTAATAATAATCATTTATTGCACACAGTTATATGGTGTCAAGTATCCCAATCTACAACTTATAATTCATACACAATTGTATAGTCTAAAGTTATGATTCCTGTTTAATCATAATCCTTTGGTTATAATTATATCTTTAAAAAAACTCTTCCTATCTTATAATAATAATAATAAACAATGAATTATAGCAGGTTAGTTTTATGACATGTCAAACCTTATAGTCTTTTTTTAATGCTGAAGACTGTCTTTACGCAAGCAATTGTATGGCTTCAAGAAGTTTTTTGTTTAGTTTCCCTCCCAACCAAAATGTGACCTAAGGCCATTTTAATGAGGACAATCACGCGGGAAGCAAAACGCCTTCGTTGCGGTTTAAAAAATATTTAGCTTCATCGGCATTTCCTGTCAATGTTGCCTTAGGCACCGGACAATAAGTCCAATCCTTACTCCTTTTAGACGAGGGGGAACAAGACTGATAATTTGTATGATTTCAAGTAACTTTCTCTTTTTAATCATTTGGTTTGGTTGTTTGCTGGCATTCAAACCTTCATGGGTTATTCAATATTTCAAATGTTGCTATGTAACATTAACAATTATATTTAACATCAGTCATTTGTTAACACACAGTTAAAAAGTTCTATTTGACCAATTGATGGCAGCCGATCAGGTACTACCGTTCCGAGCTATGGTGTGGTGACACAGGACTAATACCAATAAAGGAGTACTCCATATTGCCCCACACTCCAGGACTGGAACCTCACCATCAGATTATTTAGTGTCATATTCAGGACACCTCTCGGCAGAGACGCAATCGGTGTGTTTTACTGTTCCAGCCGACGAGGCTGTTCTTTTTGAATAGTTATTAACTGATAATTATATCTCTAACTATTTTTTATCTAATTCTAAAAATTTACAAGCCTTCATATTTAGTTCACAATCGTTTTACAAAGGTAAAAACTTCCTATTCAGATTCAATATCAATGTTTTAAAAGCCTGTGTATAAATACACTTCAATATCAGTTTGAATTGATAAACACTTCAGACTCAATTTTTAAAAGTTAATGTATTTGTATTATTCAGACTTATTTAAAACATAATCTCAAATGGATTTACCGTATTTGACGGCATATAAGGCGCACCTTTTTTTACTAAAAATATCTTTTAAAATCCCCCTGCGTCTTATAGGTCATATGTAGGTTTAAAATTGGCGATAGTCGGCTGAAATTAGCCCCCTAACAACTCCTATTAGCGTAGACTTAAGAGTAACTTTCATGTACCTATTGTTATTATTTAAAAGGCTATTATGCAGATTAAAAGTGTTATCATTGATAACATTCATTATATTAATTTCATCACGTTTAATATTAGTACTTTGTTTTTTCTTAAGTTGTCCTGCTGAAATTGGGGTACGTCTTATAAACTCATGCGTCTTATATGCCGTCAAATAGAGTATTTAAACCATAGAGAGGAACCTAACTGGTATTACCTCTGTAAGGTTTTACGTATCTATTTCTATTCAATTGGAGAGAGTCTCCATGGTATAGGGGTGAACGTTCTAAACCACAACATCGCAGTTGGCAATTTCGAACTCTAATCGTGTTTATTATTTGTTTATAAAGAATTATTATTATTATTATTATTATTATTATTATTATTATTATTATTATTATTATTATTATTTAGTTCAAACCATACGTGTGCAAATTATTTGTATTTGATAGGAACACTTGAAACCATATAGCCCAGACGGCTGAGGCTGTAGAATACATCGACTGCGTTTCTGCAGAGGGGTAAGACCCCACTGCCCAACGAGCGTTCTGAAAGCGAGGAGATTTGGGGAATGTGGAGTACCCCTTCATTATCATTGCTCCCAGGTCCACTCTGACCCCGAGTGGCAGCACCTGATAGGGTCCTATCTATGGGTCAAATAGAACAAACTGTGTACAAACAAATGACTGATGTTAAATAGTAACTGTTATATAACAATACTTGAAACTATTTAACTGTGTGCAAAAGAGCTTTGGCTCGTTTAAAAATGTTATCTACAAAATGTGTTTACAAATCATATATATCTAATATACATGTGTAAACAAGTTTAAGGATTATACAACCTACTATGGTTGATATGTCATAAAACCTAACAAAACCAAACCAAACCAGACCAAACCAAATTGAAATCATATAACTGTTTGGTTTGGTTTGGTATGTTGGGTTTTATGGCATATCAACCTTTTGTAGGTTATTTAACGCCAAATTCATTTTTATGTAAATAATCTGTTCTATTTTAAACAATTCTGTTTAGCTTAAGTACACAGTTTAATTCTCAAAAACATTTCTATTTCAAACTATTCAAGCAGTTATATGTAACAATTCAGTTAAGTGTAAATACAGTTTTAATGTCGAAAAACAGTTCCATTTCAAATAATTCCGTTAAGCATAAGCACGCTGTTTAAATGTAAGTACGGGTTAATTCTCAAAAACATTTCTATTTCAAGCTATTCAGTTTACTCAAACAATTCATTTTAGCATAAGTATACTGTTAGTTCTATTTAACCCATAGATAGGGCCCTACGAGGTGCTACCACTCCGGGCCAGAGTGGACCTGGGAGCGATGACAATGATGGGGTACTCCGCATTCCCCAAAGCTCCAGCACTGCTGGAGCTTCACCATCAGATTGTTTAGTTTCATATCCAGGACACTCGTTTGGTGGGGTCTTACCCCTCTGCAGAGGTGCAGTCAGTGTATTCTACAGCCCCAGCTGACTGGGCAACCTTGTAACTGTGTACAACAAATTACTTTTTGATAAACATGATTACTCGAAACCATAGTAGTGTGTATAAATTATTTATATTAGAGAGGAATCTTTGAAAACATACAACTGTGTGCAAATTATTTGTATTAGATAGGAATACTTGAAAGCATATAACAGTCTGCTGAAAAATTATTATTTTATAGAAATAGTTACTTGAACCCATATAATTGTGTATATATTATTAATATTAGATAAGGGATATTTGGAACCATACAAGTGCGTACAAACATATGACTATTATGAAATAGAAATAATTACTCAAAATCATATAATTTTTAGTGAATACATGAAACCATATAACTGTGTGCAAATTATTTGTATTGGATATGAATAACTTATATCATATAATTCGGTATAAATAATTAATATTACTTTGGTTTTGGTTAAGTTGGATTTTATGGCATATCAACCACTTCAGGTTATTCAATGCCAAATCCATTTTTATACATACAAACAGTTCTTATTTTTATCATTAAGGCTTTTCGGTCTATTGTCTTCATCTTTATTGTTATTTCCACAACGTTTCGGCCGATATGTCCTCCGGCCTTCTTCAGGTGTTTGTCGAACTTGGGAACCTTCACGGAACCTCGAACCACGTCCTTTATTGAAACCACGGGGGTCGCCTGTTCTGATTCCGTTTGCCATAACCGGGTACAAGTGTTAAGTATTCCTGTATATTACTCGCCTGTAGTGAGGATTGAACCTGTAACCTTTAGATGATTGTCTTCTGAGAAGCTCAGGGAACCAACGCCTATAACCGTTACGCCATGTGTCCTGCTGGACACTTGTACCCGGTTATGGCAAACGGAATCAGAACAGGCGAACCCCGTGGTTTCAATAAAGGACGTGGTTCGAGGTTCCGTGAAGGTTCCCGAGTTCGACAAACACCTGAAGAAGGCCGGAGGACATATCGGCCGAAACGTTGTGGAAATAACAATAAAGATGACGACAATAGTCCGAAAAACCTTAATGATAAAAATCAACAAGCTTCGTCTCAGAAATTTAGACAACTAATAAACAGTTCTATTTCAAACAATCCAGTTTAGCATAAGTACGCAGTTTAGTTCTATTTAACCCATTGATACGACCCTATCAGGTGCTACTGCTGCTGGCCAGAGTGGACCTGGGAGCAATGGCAATGAAGAGGTACTCCGCATTCTCTAAAGCTCCAGCGTTACTGAAGCCTCACCATCAAATTATTTAGTGTCATATCCAGGATACTTATTGGCGGGGAGGTGTCTGCCATCAGATTGTTTAATGTCATATCTAGAATGCTGGTTGGGCAGTGGAGTCTTTCCCCTCTGCAGAGGAGCAACTGGTGCATTCTACAGCTTCAGCCGACTAGGCCATATTAATATTTGATAGGAATACTTGAAGCCACATAATTATGTATAAATCATTAGCATAAGATACGAATATTTTTATCATTAAGGTTTTTCGGACTATTGTCTTTATCTTTATTGTTATTTCTACAACGTTTAGACAACGAAGATACGAATACTTGAAACCATAAAACTGTATTAAAATTATTTGTATTAGATAGGAATACTTGATATGATATAACTGTGGGAACCCCCCACCAAAAAAAAAAGCAACAAAAAAAAAAAAAAAAAACAAAGTAAAAAACAACTACGCAAAAATATAAATAGGAAAGCGATTCCCTTAAAATCAATCATTTTTTTTTTCTGTATTAAACTTTGTGTAATCTGTATAAACAATGATAAAATGAAAGATCTTATTAAAAAAAAATGTGTTGATGAAAAGAAAAAAAAAAAAAAAAAAACGGAAACAAACAAACAAAAAAAAAAAGGCAAAAAACGAACAAAGAAAGAAAAAATATATATGGATAATTTTGTTTTCAAAAAGTTGTTTACGTGAAATAATTTGCATAAAGAAAAATATGTTTATGAATTACACCTCGATTTTTAAAATTTGCCAAAAATCAACTATTTTTCTAATTTCGATAAAATTTTCAGTTCTAATTCATTTATGAACGAATTCATTAATTTATTTCGCAAGAAAGAAAATTAGAATTTAAAAAAAACGCGTTTAACTATTTTATTTGTGAAATGTATATTATAAAACAACATTCATTGTTGCATTCTCTGTACTGAAGTAGTAATTTACTAAGCTTTTTGCTTAGATGTGGCACAAGGCCATATGAATGGAGTACCTAATCAGACATTCTCTGTACTGAAGTAACATCTAGTCTTATTTGAACTCCAAACAACCCACCCAACCTCCTTGTTAAATTTGTGCCACTCACATAATTATAGAAACTTTCACATGTCTTATTGTCAAATTACACAGAAAGCACAGCTTCCTGAAGTTAAACAGCAAAATCCCTGGTCGATATTTAATAGATGACCAATTAAGCTAAAAGCAAGTTCGGTAAGCAAAGCTTTGTGAATGATAATAATGATACAATTATTACTTTCTGTCAAATCACTCAGAAGATAGCAGCTCCCGCTTGACTATCAAAGTTAAGTGGCGATGTGCCTGTTCAATATTTAGATGAGGAACCACGGAAGAAAAAAGGTAGGTACAGTAAGCAAACTAAAACCTGTGTGTGCCATATGTAAGCAAAGCTTAAAGAAAATAACTTCTAAAAAAGAACATTCGAAGTTAAGCAGTGATGAACTTGTTCAATTCTTAGATGGGTGAACAGCAGGTATTGTATGCAACCTGAGGCCTGTGTGTCATATCTAAGAAAAGCTTTGTAAATAACTAGTAAAAGAGGACATCCTGATGGTAAGCTGTGATGTGCCTGTTCATTACTTAGATGGGTGACCATCTAAGGAACAGCAGGTACTGTAAGCAACTTGAGGCCTGTGTGCCATATCTAAACAAAGCTTAATAAACGATAATAATCACACTGAAAGTACCGGTTTCCATTATCTCACTGTAGTTAAGCAGCAATTAACCTGTTCACTATTTAGATGAGAGACTAATCAAGTAACACCAGATTGCGTAAACAACTTGAGGTTTAAGAATTAATTTTTATTTATTGCGGACTTTTTGTCCTCATCTTGGTAGTTTTTGTGTTGTTTCTTCTTTCGCTACGTTTCGGCCAAATTTCACCACCGGCCTTCTTCAGGTGATTTACCGTGACCTCGGATAGGAATGCTGAGTCTTGTAACCGTATCCCCAGTAATTACTGCCTTCCATAGTTGTTGTCTATCGCACCACGTTTTTGACCAAGTAAATCTCTGGCCGGCTTGGGGAGGATTTGACAATAAGGTACGAAACCTTTTATTACATTTGAGTTAAAGGTTTCGACATAAGGAAGAGAGATGCACAATCTTTCTATGCTGGCTTCTTCTGCCCACACAACACGTGTGGCGCCCGTAGCGCACAAATTTGTCTGGCCTCAGCGAGCCCAGAAAGTCGACCCTTCCCGTTCGGAGTCTAGTTCTCAACTAACTGATTTTTTCAAAATCCCCCAAATCCTCCGCGCGGGCTTCCGGTGCATGACGTCATTCACATCCACTGGTCAACATTTCTATCTGGGATTTTTATTTTGACATCTGTGAACGACACATCCTCCCCGCGCGCGCGTCAACACCTGTGCTCAAGTTTGCACCTAACTAACCCATGTGCAGAGCCGAAAGGTTCTCAGCCTAACTAAACACAAAGGCAAGATATATAAAACGAAATCCCTCGGCCATTATATTACAATATTAACGTAAATTTCCCACTGCAAGCCCCCCCCCAAAAAAAACAGAATTTTTTTTTTATTAAGTTGCTTATTTATTCGACCTCCCACTTGATTAGATTTGACACAATGACCCAGTCGATTGGGGCTGCAGAATACACCGACCGCATCTCTGCAGAGGGGTTCGACTCCTCCAACGAGTGTTCTGGATAAGATACTAAATAATCTGATGGTGAGGTTCCAATGATGCTGGAGCTTTGAGAAATGTAGAGTACCCCTTTATTACCATCGCTCCTAGGTTCACTCTGGCTCGGAATGGTTGCACCTGATAAGGGTCCTATGGGTCAAATAAAAGTAATTACTCTAAACTGAATATTTTAAATTTAATTTTTTTCCATTTGACTGTGTGTTGACAAAAAACTGTGTACTTATGCTAAAGTGGATTGTTTGAAATAGAAGTGTTTTGAGATTTAACTGTAAGCAAAACTCAACTTATACTAAACTGAATTGTTTGAAACTTTTATAAAAATGACTTAATTCGGCGTTAAATGACCCGAAAAATATTGATCGCCGTAAAACAAAATCAACCAACCAAGATTTGACACAAGGTCATTTTTATTGTGTTGGACCACACACGAATTGAGTCTCATGCGCAACTGTGACAAAACAGCTTGATCTCTTTGGCATTCCCTATTTTTGGGGCGCCTTTAGCGCTAAGCGATAAACTTAGCCCTGAAAGCAGGTATTGCCTAGGGGGACGGTTCCTTGGGACCAGGTAGTCTGCATAATAACCCCCACCAGGTGCAAATTTAATATTAATTTGTTTATCCTATAAAACGAGGCCTAAGAGTAATAATTTGCATAAAAACGAACTTAATGTACACATCTGAAGCTGTTGTAACGATTGTCAACCTTGACAGAGGGCCAATCATCATTATCATCATTGTTTCTAAATTTAAGTTCTAGAATAGCGAGTTGGTAATTTAATTTTCCTTAATTAAAATGAAATTTTATTGAACATTTTTATTTGTCTGGAAAATAATTTTTTTAAAATCCAAAATTAATTTTTCTATTTCTAACATTCCAGTGTATTAGGTCGTGTATGAGTGTGTATGTGTGTGTGTTATATTTTCTCCTTTAGCATGCATATATGCGTGTATAACAAGTGCGTGTGTGCGTGAACCATATCTACTTTTGCGTACTTCTATAGCTTCTATAATATGTGTGTGTGTGTGTGAGAGAGAGAGAGAGAGAGAGAGAGAGAGAGAGAGAAAGAGAGAGTGTGTGTGTGTGTTATATTTTCTCCTTTAGCATGTATGTATACGTATATAACATGTGCGTGTGTGCGTGAACCATATCTACTTTTGCGTACTTCTATAGCTTCTATAATGTGTGTGTGTGTGTGTGTGTGTGTGTGTGTGAGAGAGAGAGAGAGAGAGAGAGAGAGAGAAAGAGTGTGTGTGTGTGTGTGTGTGTGTGTTATATTTTCTCCTTTAGCATGTATGCATACGTACATAACGTGCGTGTGTGCGTGAACCATATCTACTTTCGCGTATCTCTATAGCTTCTATAATGTGTGTTGCGTGTTTGTGTATGTGAATGAATTGTCTATATCTATATGAATGTGTATGTGTCTCTCTGTAAATGTACAATATGTCAGTGCGTGGGTATTGCATTTATGTATATAGGTATGTGAATTGGTGTGTGTGTGTGTGTGTGTTTGTGTGTAACATGTTTGTGCGTGGTAAAGCATTTGTATCAGCTTTTTGGTTTTAATGACATATCAACCTTCGTGGGTTATTTAATTCCAAAGCCATCCTTACAGAAGAACAGCAGTGGTACCGTTTAACCCATAGCTGGGCGGGAGAGAAGAAGAAGGTTCACACCTTTTCCAAGGATATCAGTCCGAAAGTAACAGCACGACTGTGGTTCGAACTCGCATACTTGGATCTCGCTGTCCAGCCTTTTAGCCATTAAACTAGGGGACTCATTCCTATAGCATTTGTGTATATTGGTATGTGTAATTTGTTTGTCTTTGGATATTTGTAGGATGTGAGTATCCAACTATGATACACACACATACGGCATTTCATCACATATAGCATATCACACACATACATTATACCAACACATGGCATATCACACACATACATTATACCAACGCATGGCATATCACACACATACAGTATACCAACACATATAGCATATCACACACATACAGTATACCAACACATATAGCATATCACACACATAGAGTATACCAACACATATAGCATATTACACACATACAGTATACCAACACATATAGCATATCACACACATACAGTATACCAATACATATAGCATATCACACACATACAGTATACCAACACATAGCATATCACACACATATCAAACACATATGGCATATCATATTATCTGATGCTAAATCCTGTTTTGTATATATTTGAAATATAATTTGTAAACGAACAGTATGTTGGTTTTGGCTTGGTTTGGTTCGGTTTTATGGCATATCAACCATTGTAGGTTATAGTCCATTTTATGCATATAAACAGTTTTATTTCAAACAATTCAGTTTAACATAAGTACACAGTTTAAATGTCAAAAACAGTTATATTTTTAACGATTCAGTTTAGCATAAGTACAGTTTTTTGTTTACACACAGTTAAAAGTCAAAAACAGTTCTATTTCAAACATTCAGTTTTGCATAAGTACACTGTTTAGTTCTATTTAACCCATAGATAGGAGCCTATCGGGTGCTACTAGTCCGGACCAGGGTGGACCTGGGAGCGATGGCAATGAAGTGGTACTCCACATTTCCTAAAGCTCCAGCATTACTGGAACCTCACCATCAGATTGTATAGTGTCATATCAAGGACATTTGTTGGGGGAGTCTTACGCCTCTACAGAGAAGCAGTCGGTCTATTCTGCAGCCCCAGTCGACAGAGCCGCAGGACACTCGTTGGGGGACGACTGGGCTATAGTTTGATGGTAATATTTTAAACAAATCAGTGTTCATTTGTTTGCACACGGTTAAATGGTTTCAAGTATTGCCATCTAAGACTAATAATTCTATTTAATATTTATCATTTGTTTACGCAATTAAATGGTTTCAAATATTTCAATCTAACAGAAATAATTCTATTTAATATTTATCAATTCTTTGCACACAATTAAATGGTTTCAAGTATCAATATATTACGGTAGCAATTAAATTTAACATCAGTTATTTGTTTGTACACAATTAAATGGTTAAACAGTTCTATTTGATGCATTGATAGTATCCTAACAGGTATTACCACTCCGGGTCTGATATATCACACACATAGAAGAACATATGCATAAAAACAAGTTTACTTACACACACACACACACACACGCGCAAACACAAATCTGGGTGTAATGGCAACGAAGTGTTACTCCAAATTTTTGAAAGCTCTAGGATTAGATCTTTCCCATTAGATGCAGTTTAGTGCCATATCCAGGACACTAAATCTAATTAACCCGTTTATAGGACTTTGGCATGGTGATCATGTTGTTCGCCAATGGCCTGGGAGACCTGGGTTCAGTCCTTGGTCGAGTCATACCAAAGACTCAAAAAATGGTACTTGATTCCTCCTTGCTTAACACTCTGCAATGTAAGGTAGGGATCAAGGGTAAAGTGGAGTAATCTAGGGAAAGGAGTAGCGCCCTCCCCATACACCTCATTGTAGTAGCTATCGAAAAGGGAGCCTTCGGGTCACTTTCGACTAAGGTAACCAACTTTACTTTTTACTTACAAGTTCTATCTCTTCGGGTCAGAGTGGACCTTGGAGTAATGGCAATGAAGGGGTACTCCACATTCCCCAAAGTTCCAGGACTGGAGTTTAGTGTGATACCCGGGATATTCGTTAGGTAGTGGGGGTCTAACCCCCTGCAGAGATACCGCAGGCGTATTCTCCATTACCAGTGGACTGGGCGTGTGTGTATCAGCGTTTATGTGAATGTGTGCGTCTATGTGTAGTATACAAATATATGCGTATAGCATTTGTGTATACTAATGTTTGTGTAACATATTTGTGTATATGTGTCCATATATTAGACTATGTTTGTGTCTGTGAGTTGGACGTCTTAAAATTTGTCTCGGACACAAAACTGCACGGCGGAACGCCGTTCATCTTCCAAAATTTTTTTAATAAGTTTTTTTCGTATTTCTTCCCGTTTTTTTTTTTTTATTTACGTATTTCTTTCTTTCTTTTTTCTTTTTTTCGTATTTTTGTTTTTAGCCTAAAAATGTGTCTGTCCGGGGAAATTTATCGGGTTAAGATAAAAAAAAGACGACTAAAAAAAAAAAAAAGATAAAAAAGAAAAGAAACTAGTATAAATTTTAAAAAATCGTGAATGATTTTGGTGCGAAAGAGTGATAAAAAAAATGAATAAAAATAAAATGAAAATATTTATCTGAAATCACGCTTGAAAATTCGGCAATATAGATAAAACTAATGTTTGTATAGGAGTTTCGTTGCCATAAATTTGTGCAGTGCGAATATATATTTTGTTTTCTTTCTTATAAATGGCATAAATAAACTGCTATGTAAGACTTGGGCGTTCGTAACAAAAAATTAACGTAGTTTTCCTGCGAGTTTCTCGCGTACATAATATACACTTGAGATGTGAAAAGCGATAGGCGATGTAGATATATTTTTGTACAATTATGAAGAAATATTTATCGTGATATTTGTCATATATCAATGAGAATGTTTACACGGCTACATTTTAATGTTCCCGACTATTCGGCTACCCAATCTGTGGGTCATAACTGGCAGTATCAGATTTTCCATCAAAGAAAGAATCCTTCCCGTTTTGTAGTTTTATATTTTGATTTTATGACGAGAGCAGAAAAAAATAAACGAGTAATTACTAATTGTGTAATGACAAATAAAACGTTTAAGTAACATTTATTTATATATTTTCTTTTACGGAGATTCTGTTGTATTTCATGAGACGGTGTTTATCGTCATTGTGACGGACGAAGCTCGACGGGAGGATATTTATCCGACCTCCCATTTGGTCAGATTTGACACAAGGTCATTTCTATTGCGTGTGTGTATGTGTTTGTGTGTTACCAGCGAATCGAGACTCATGAGCAGTCGTCACAAAAAATGATCTTCATTTTTGGAGGCTCTGGAAGAACGGCCCCTAAAGACTTGGCAATCATTAACCCTTTATACGCCCGGCAAGGTACAAGATTGAGAAGCATCGGGAGATATAAAAATAAAAAGCGAAATAAGATGATGTCATCCTTTTTGTTTTGGGAGATGTCTACGTCGTTATAAACCGATTATTTTAATTTTAATTCATCTATTTATTTTCTTTTTTTGGTATGTCACAGTAACACGGCAAAAACGGCACATTGCAGCGGGATGTTCGTTAGAGCAATAGCGCTAAAAGTTTACAGAATAAAACAATTTTCAATCCAATCCTATTTACTATTCTGAGATTTAAAGTCTTATTTACCTAACCCCTCCGACCCGAGCAGGATGTGGTATAAGGTCAATTTTAAGCGGTGTGTTCTCTATTTTTATGTATTTTCCCAACCCCTCCGCCACGGGTAGGATGTGACACAAGGTCAATTTTTAAGCGGAGTGTTCGCTCTTTGTATGTATTGACCCAAATCCTCCGCCACGAGCAGGATGTAATACAAGATCAATGATTAAGCGGAGTAGTGCTGGTTTTGTATTAAACGTTTTCCTTCTCCTAAATAGGTTGCCTTACCAAAGTTAAAGAACCTACTCTACCCTACTATTTTGCCGTAGCAGGGGAGAGATCAGATGGATTTATGTCTTTCCCAGAGACATTCGCGCAAAGAAAAAAAAACATAGTCTCCTCCAGTATTTTAACTCCAATCGCCTATTCTATTTCCTACGACGATAACCGTTAATTTTTTTCTAAATTTTTCATAGTAAACATTTGATTAAATCTTTAATTCACATCAAAGTCTGTAAAATCCCGTTGATACTCGATCACTGTGTATAAATAAAGACCGTAGCGCTGAGAAATAAGTGACCGAGGGAAATTGAAAGCTCAATTTATGAGGTGGCGCCAACATGAATCCTCGGCCCTGCCTGGCATTAGTGCTGGACGGGGACTATGATCAATGTTAGATTCGTGGCCGAATGGCCCCCAGCTTCGGCTGGGTCAGCTTTGGTTGGGCGAACTGCATTGATAGCATAGCATAGCATAGCATAGCACCAACTGGTCTAGTTTAAGCTATGGACAGGCATACTTGCCGGACTCACGTTATATCTAGTGAGTTCAAGTTCAGCTGTGTCATCAGGCTCACATTGCTCCTCTTGAGTCTATGACTACCTTTGCCCGGTAGGGCACGAATCTCGGCTCCTGCCCCACCTACCTATTCCATAAAACCCCCAGTATAAAAAGACCTTGTGTCAAGTCCTGTCTGGTGGGAAGTAGAGACAAACATCACCAACCTGAATCATTGCATATATATATGTATATATATCCGTAGGGTTGAGTTCTCCGGCGAATGAAGTAATCGTGTTGCCATTAGCGTTTATTGCAAGCCTCTTCATATATGAACTGAGGTCTCGGTAGCCGTTAAACGGATGTATGTAAACAATAGTAATTGTGATTCATAACCGTTTAAAATTTACTTCGATGCTACTGGCTCCTCGTGGCTGAAGGGTTAGAAGCTTGGATTGGCGTTTGAGTCAACCAGGTTTCGATCCCAGCTGCGGGAAGCTAAAATGTCTAGCCACACTGATGAGTTCTGATAGAACGAAACAGATCTGTCTGTGGATGACTATATATATATATATATATATATATATATATATATATATATATCGCATTATATATATATATATATACCTAAAAAAATATAGAAATAAGGTAAATGAACAAAAATGAAGAAATGAAAAAAACTTAACTGATATACATACACGACAAAAAATAGGTAACTGAGGAAATAGGCTCGAAATTAATATAAGTATTGATATTTCCCTTACGAAAAAGTTATTATATAAAAAAAACATTAAAAAATGTAATTATCGAACTTAGCTAAAAAAGAAAATAAATAAAATAAATAGCAGAAAAATAAAAAAGTTAAATCACTATAATTCCAACCGACAGTAAAATAAAAAAGAATAGATAAATAAAATAAAAACGGAAGTGCGGAAAAAAATGAGGAGATAACTCTTCACCCCTCTTCCATCCCCTCCCGTGTCAATTCTGATTTATTTTATCCATAAGATCTGAAAAAGTCCTGTTAAATTTTTCTTCGTGTTTTTGGTTTACATCAGAAACACATAACAGGATGGAAATAAATTTATAATCCTAAAGTAACCGGTCTTTGGTTTTTCTTAAAGAAATATATATATATATATATATATATATATATATAAAACAGCACTTGATCAGTCACAAACCCACCAAATGAGATAGTGACAACCATACACTGTTATAATATATATATATATATATATATATACTTTCGGAGGTACCTGTCTACGTAGGGTGAATGGTCAAAATTTTGATCTTAAAAATAAGGGGTCATTCTTTATATGAGATATGTTCTTGAAACTTCGAAGCTTACCTTGTTTCTAGGTCCAGCCTTGCTGTAACTTTGATCCCACAAAGCTTGCACCAAAACAAATTAATAACAATTATCTAAAAGGATTGTCATGTTGTAAAAACTAAATAACTTTGAAGTGCTCCGTCTGACTGTAAAACATTCAGTGAGATATCACTTGCACAAAACTGAGGTGTCCTCGTGATGTAATGGTTAAAACGCTGGACTGTGGAATCGTTGTAAGCGAGTTCGAACTCTAGTCGCGCTTTCACTTTCACACAAATACAATTGGGAAACGTATGAACCCCTTATCCTCCTAGGTATGTGTTAAATAGTGACACAACTATTCTTCAAGAAGAATGGCATTAAATAACCCACAAAGGTTGATATGCCATTAAACAATGAATCCAAACCGCACGAAACTTCTGTGTCTTTTCAATGTTTCTGCTTGCATTACGTCATAAAACTTAGAACCAATCATTGCAATGAATCTCACCAGGCAGACAACTTTCAATCATACGTAAATCTTTTAAAAAAATTTCCGCAAAAAATAATTTTTTAAGGAAAAGGGAGATTGAAGGAATTATAAAATAAGATCAACTAAACCTTTTCAAAACATTTTTTTCTATCTTAAATGTGAGTCTTTAATAATGATAAAGAAGTGATATTTATTATTTGCTTAAGGCCGAAACCAAGACAAAATTGTTTTGTCTATCTTATACAAAGCAAAGAAAAAATTTTTCCTGAAAAAGAGCTTTTTAAGGAAAAGGGGGTTTTTTCCTGAAGAAGAAGGCTTTTTAAGGAAAAGGGTTTTTTTTCCTGAAGAAGAAGGCTCTCGTTACGACGATTTAGAAGGGCCCAACAACGTCAATAAGAAAACACGTAAATGAATTGAAAGTCCACAAGAAAATTGAGGATAGCAATTAAACTTACAACCAGACACAGGAATTATAACATAAGATCAACTAAAAATTTAAAAAATAATTTTTCTTCTGTTTTAAATTTGAAACTTTAATAATGAATAAGAAGTGATATTTTCCTAAGTCGGCAATAAATTCTTTAAACTTTTTATGTTGGTTGGTTGGGTGTTTTATTTTACGGCGTATCAACCCTTTTTAGGTAATTTAACATCGAATTAAAATTTAAACAATTCAGTATAGCATTTGTTTACAAACAGTTAAATTTCAAAAACAGTTCTATTTCAAGCAATTCAGTTTAGCATAAGTACGCAGTTTGAATGTAAAAAAGCAATTCAGTTTAGCAAAAATTCACAGTTTATTTCTATTTGACCCATAGATAGGACCTTATCAGGCGCTACCACATCGGCCCAGTGTAGACTTGGGAGCGATGGCAATGAAGGGGTACTCCGCATTCCCCAAAGCTCCAGCATTACTGGAAGCTCACCATCAGATTGTTTAGTGTCATATGCAGGACAATCGTTGGCGGGTGGGGGGTTATACCCCTCTGTAGAGAAGCAGTGGGTGTATTCTGCCGCCCCAGCCGACTGTGCGATGAACTTTTTAACTTTGTTCTCAGACAAATTATCTTACGAGGGTCGGCTGAAAAAATCAGAGGTTGATCAAAATAATAAAGTTTTACTTAACATTGTTCACTATCGATAACACCGGTTCATATAATATGTAGAAATACTAGACTAATTTTCTAAGCATTTTGTTTAGATATGGCAAAAGGCCGAATGAATGGGGCGCCCAAAGAGACTCAAACTCACTCGTGAAGGTTTGATCATATTTACCAACTCCTCCGCTCGGGCAGGATGTGACACAAGGTTAATTTTTAAGCGAAGTTTAACAGGTTTGAATTCAGAGTTTTCCTTCTCCTAGACTAGTTGCCTCACCAAGGCTGAATAACCTAGTCTGCCCAACTATTTACCCATAGCTGGAGGGAGAATAATTGGATGCATACCTTTCCCAAGGGTATTAGTGCTATGTGAAATGCAATCAGTCTCGTCGAGGATTTGAACTCGTGTCGCCGTGTCCATTTCCTACGACGGTAGCCGTTACACCACGTGAAGGTTTGATAGTCAATTTTGCTAACCATTCCACCACTCGAGGTGCCCTACAAATAAAAATACTGAACAAAATTATGTAAAAACTCCCTTATCTTAAGATTTAGTTCATTTGGTTTTGTTTGGCTATGCCGAAATACGTTCTAAAAGTATATAA
Organism: Sepioteuthis lessoniana; assembly: GCA_963585895.1. Taxonomy (NCBI): domain Eukaryota; kingdom Metazoa; phylum Mollusca; class Cephalopoda; order Myopsida; family Loliginidae; genus Sepioteuthis; species Sepioteuthis lessoniana. The sequence goes on from OY757943.1 coordinate 19,857,382, forward strand.
AAAAAGTCTTTCTATGTTTTTCCCTGTATGTCATTATATTAAAGATATATTTTTCTTTGGTAGCATAGCCAAAAGTTTGGAGTCGTTCATTACAGGCAATATATATTGAATTGGTTGGATTTTACAGCAAGTCAACCCTTGGGTTATTTTATTCCGAAGACGTTTTTTTTTAGGATTAATGGCATATCAACTCTTGAAGGTTATTTAATGCCCAATACCATATTTACTAACCCCTCCGCTCGGGCAGGATATGACACAAGGTCATTTTTTAAGCAGATTTTAGCAGGTTTGAATTCAGAGTTTTTCCTTCTAGACTAGTTGCCTAACCAATGCTGAAGAGCCCAGTCTGCCCTATTATTTACCCAGAGCTGGAAGGAGAATAATTGGATTCATACCTTTCCCAAGGGTATTAGTGCTATGTGAAATGCAATCAGTCTTGTCCAGGATTTGTACTCGTGTCGCCGTGTCCATTTCCTACGACGATAACCATTACCCCACGGGCACAATACTGGTCGTACATGTATATGGTTTTGTGGAGGAATGGAAGAGCAGTAATCGGGGACGTCCGACCAAGAGCACCGTTGGTCACAGCTGCATGAGACATGCAAATGGGTCTCGGCGGTGTAGATGGGAGACGCATATAACATGTCCAGATTGATCTACTGCGACGTTGGGAACGCATCGCAGATACGAACAACTATACAGGTTTGTAAACGAATAGTTTTTAGATAAAATTTTAAACAAGCCAAAGGTTTTGTTTGCATGTTGTTAAATGGTTTCAAGTATTGCTTGATAATCTAATAATTCTTTTCAACATCAGTCATTTGTTTGCTCACAGTTGAATATTTAATCCATTCTATTTAACCCCTTGATGGCACCCTAGCAGGTATTACTACTCAGGGTCAGAATAGACCGGAAAGTAATCGCAAGAAAGGGGTACACTTCATTTCCCAAAGCTCCAGAACTGGAACCTCACAATCAGGTCTAGTTAAGTGTCATATCCAGGACACAGGGAAATATATGATAATACTTTCTGTGGATAAAATTAAGGATCGTTTCTTATACAAAGCCGTTCCTTACTCGAGTATATACGGTAACCTGTTATGGGCGAAGATTTGATCATTCATCCTACGTAGGCAGGTACCTACGTAGGCAAGTGTATATATATATATATATATATATATGTAAACGATGATTCAGGTTGTCGCTACTTTATAAATTGAGCTTTCAGCTTCCCTCGGTCACCAGAAAAGAAAGCGATGTTTTGTGCGTTATCTCTCAGCGCTACGGTCTTCATTTATTGGAGACTCTTCGAAATTATTTACAGTGATCGATTGGAAGTCGACCTTGTGATACCAACAGAGATAAACGGACAGCTTGTGAGGATGCAGGCAATTGAATGTTGCACGCATCGCATCCTTGTTCATCTTGTACGGACTGGACGCAGCTTCCGGATCGAACACCCGACTAAAAAGAGATATAGCCGACGGCTGCAGGAGGGAATCTCCGCCAAAGTCATCCATCTACCACCGATTGTTAGAACGGTCGATTTGCACACCGGCACTACTAGAACCTTTTTTATTGGTTTAAATTCCATATCAGTACTTTTTTTAAGCCAATAAGAAAGGTCAATGGTGGCTACTTACACAAATTCGAAATAAAGCTATGGTCAGTTTCTAATTACTGTATTTAACGGCTTATAATATACACAGGATTACATCATGCACCTCTGTTTGAGGAGAAATTTTAAAGAAATAAATAGGTTTAAACTACAAATGTTATATGAAATGTTTTCGATTGACGTTCATAGCTCACGTATCCTGGGTATGACACTAAACTGCATCCGATGGCGAGGTTACATTGCTGGCGTTTGAGGGATGGGGAGTACCCCTTCATTATCATTACTCTCCGGCCCACTTTTATCCACATCGGTTGTACTTGTTAGGAGTGCCATCTATAGGTCAAATAGAACTGTTCAATCACCACGGTTATAGTATAGGTATATATTTACAAGAACAAACGATGGTTACAAGAACATAGGACGGTAAGCTAGTTCGCATATCCGCGAGGGGACGAGGTTAGCTTCCGGATCTAGACTGTATTTGCTGCGCGCCCCACCGAACAGGCTAGTGTGGCACAAGGCCTTTTTTTAGGTAGGTCCAGGTGCAGGGCCGGAGCACACACGCGCCCGACATTTTCTAAAAATACCTACGGCCTCGTCGGCATTCCCCTTATTAGGGGCGCCTCAGGCGCCAGGCAATAAACCCAACCCCCCCGTAGGGGGTAAAACCCTGGGACGACGTCCCCCTGAGGCCGGAGGTAATCTCCAGTCAACAAGCCACACCCGGCCAGATCCGCGAGCAAAGTGTAACCTATCGACTGGAGTGGCAGCCGAAAACTTTCCGGATCTAGACTAACTGCGTCTTCCGGTATTATGGAGAGTGGTTGAGTACATTTGTTGGTGATTCCGCCACAACAGATTAATAGCAACAAGCAACAAGTAACAAAAAAATTATTAGAAAACAATCCCAGAAGATTTTTGACATATCGTTAGATTTGGTTTGGGGTTTTGTCTAATGGCATATCAACCTGCGTGAGTTATTTAATGCAAAACCCATCTTTGTTGAAAAACCGAAGTAGTACTGTTTAACCCATAGCTGAGGAGATGAATAAGGGGTTTCGTGCCTTTTCCAGAGTAATTTGTCTGAAAGTGAACGTTAAAGCGCTATTTGAGTTCGAACTTGCTTACTACGATGTCACAGTGGAATGCATTACTCTAGGGCGACTCCTCTAGAGTTTGGTGTCATACTAAGGACTGGTCTTAATGCCTAGCAATTTAAAATTTCTTGCTCTTCAGTGATTGTTAACGAATTCATTTCGCAGAATAATACATATAAATATTGTTAAATTCTACAAAAATAACCAAAAAGGTTAGTAAATGATGGAATATTCTCTATTTGTTACTCAGCACTAAATCTACCTGGAATGTTCTGGAAAATGGGTAAACCAGAAAATCTCATTACCCAGAACCCAAAAGCAAAGCTTGAAGATAAAAATAAGTCTTTTTAATTTACTTTAGATATGAGCAATTTGAAAATTACACGCCCCGTTCGGGAGCAAGAAAAAGTGAAAATTTTGTTACGTGGTGTTTTTAGGATTTTTATCACAACTGTTTCGCTTCGTCTCTTTTACAATTGTGAAGAACAGAAAAAAAGAAAAAATACAATTTGGTGGAGGAATACACTAGAATAAAGAAAAAAAAAACAATTTGGTGGTGGAATACACTAGAATAAAGAAAAAATAAAATTTGGTGGAGGAATACGGTAGAATAAAGTAAAACTACAATTTGGTGGAGGAATACACTAGAATAAAGAAAGAAATACAATTTGGTGGTGGAATACACTAGAATAAAGAAAAAATACAATTTGGTGGAGGAATACTGTAGAATAAAGTAAAACTACAATTTGGTGAAGGAATACACTAAAATGAAGAAAAAAAAATTTGGTGAAGGAATAAAGAAAAAATACAATTTGGTGGAGGAATACTGTAGAATAAAGTAAAACTACAATTTGGTGGAGGAATACACTAGAATAAAAAATATAAACTTGGTGGAGGAATACACTAATATAAAGAAAAATACAATTCGGATGAGGAATACGCTAAAATAAAAAAACAAAATAAAACAACAAATGGGTGGAGGAAAGCAAAGAATTTGGTGAAGGAATACGTTAGAATTCGGAAAGATACAATTTGACATTCGAAAAAATAAAAAATACAATTCGGTGGAGGAATAAACTAAATTAAAGAAAAATTACAATTTAATGGAAGAATACACTGCAATAAAGAAAAAAATGCGATTTAGTGGAGGAATTCATTAAGATAAAGAAATTATATTATTTGGTGGATGACTATACAAAAATAAAGAAAAAGCACAATTCAGTGGAGGAATACACCAAAATAAACAAAAAGTACAATTAATAGAACTTCAACCCACAGCAGTATCGGTTTTTTATCCTTAACAGCATCATTTCGACGCAATATGATTTAAGCCCCCAAAAAGCTGTCTGTGTAGTAATTACTAATTCACAAGTCTTAAAAAAACGTTTCTACAGCAAATGTTCGGTGTGCACCGGTACAAGATATGATCATATCTGAAAAAGTATTAAGACATTAGATAGATGGAGCTACTATTACCCTTTACCGAAGTTGACTTGTGCCATACGGGTGACAGTTAAAACGTTCGAGGTATTTCTGTCAAACTCTACCAATCGGATAATAAGCATGGTAAGCTATTAGCTAGATGGAGCAACCATTACTATTTGCCAAAGTTCTCTTGCACCACGTAAGAGACAGCTTAAAATGTGAGAGGCATTTCTGTCGCACCCAGTAGCTGAGATAATAAGCATGGTAATACATTAGCTAGATGGAGCTACCATTACCACTTGCCTAATTTCACTTGCACCACATAAGAGACAGTTTAAAATATGGGAGGTATTTCTGTCGCATCCTACAGCTGAGATAATAAGCATCGTAAGATATTAGCTAGATGGAGCTACCATTGCCCCTTGTCTAAATTCACGTGTACCACAGGCCTGACAGTTTAGAAGGTGGGAAGTATTTTCTGTTGCATTCTGTGTAATATTGAAATGTTTTCTGACTTTCTGTAAGAGCTGGCATGTGAAAATAAAAACAAGAGAAAGATAAAACTTGTATATTTATGTCGAAAAGTCGGGGACAACAAATTACAAAGTAAGGATAGTAAGTCTGCTGAGGGGTAAGACCCCCCCCCAACGAGTGTCCTGTTTACGACACTGAGCCATTTCAGCCCGGTCAGCTGGGGCCGTAAAATACGCCGACTACATCTCTGCAAGAGAGGTAAGACTCCCCCAACGAGTGTGGCCCAGTTGGCTGGGGCTGTAGAATTCACCGACTGGAGAGGGGTAAGACTTCCCAACTAGTGCCCTGTATATGACACTAAATAATCTGATGGTGAGGCTCCTGTAATGCAAGAGTACCCTTTCATTGACATCTCTCCCATGTACACTCTGGCCAGGAATGGTAGTACCTGATAGGGTCCTATCTATGGGTCAAATAGAGATAAACTGTGTACTTATTCTAAACTGAATGCTTGAAATAAGACTGTTTTTTACATTCAAACAGCGCACTTACGCTAAACTGAACTGTTTGAAATAGAACTGTTTCTCATTTAACTGTGTGTAAACAAATGAATGATCTTTAATTGAACTGTTAGAGATACATTGTAATACTTGGAACTTTATTGACATGCTATGTTGAATTGTTAGAAATAGAATTGTTTGATCATATAGGAGAAGTGCAAGGATACTCTTCAACCTATTATAGGGGGGATAAGGGGGCTTAATACCTTTCCAAATCAATTAGTCAAAAAGGGAGCGTAATTGCGCGACTGCAGTTCGAACTCGCTTACTTTGAGTTCGCAGTTCAGCACTTTAGCCATTATGCCATGGGGACCTTCCCTGAATACTAATGTTTTGCACACGGATCTTCTTGACACTTTGGGGGCCCTAAAAGGTACTATCGCTCCAGGTTAAAGTGAACGTGAGGGTTATAGTTATAGTTATGAAGTTATGGAGGTGCCCGTGGTGTAATGGTTATCGTCGTAGGAAATGGACACGGCGATATGGGTTCAAATCATGGACGAGACTGATTGTATTTCACTTTGTAGTAATACCCTTGGGAAAGGTATGAATCCAATTATTCTCCCTCCAGCTATGGGTAAATAGTAGGGCAGACTAGGTTCTTCAGCCTTGGTTAGGCAACTAGTCTAGGAGAAGGAAAACACTGAATTCAAACCTGTTAAACTCCGCTTAAAAATTGACCTTGTGTCATATCCTGCCCGAGTGGAGGGGTTGGGTAAATATGGTTATGAAGTGATATTCCGTACTCCTCAAATCTCCTGAACTGGGATCTCACTAAGGGCACTCATTTTTCTGAGGCAAATGGGTATTACCTCTCAGCAGGGAATCCAGTCAGCATATTCTACGCTCCACCGACAGAGCTCGTTTCATTTAGGGTAGTTCCTTTTTACCGAAGAACATTAGAACTTTTCTTCTTGGCCAGACATGTTTGCTTGACGCACTAACGCCTGGTGACTGCAAACGGGTAAATACAGAGGAAAGGGGAAAAAAGCGATCAGGGCGGAGGATGTTTGGATGTGGGAGGGATGAGGTAAGGAGTTGGCAGATTGGGGTGGGGGTTGGGAGCAGAGATGGAATGATCGTTTGGAATTGGCCGGTGCTGGCAATGCAAGATAAGGATGACTTTTAGGGGTCATTAATTCGCATGTGGCAAGAGGAGTGAAATGAAAAGTGTGAGTCGCTGACTGGTGGGGAGGGGGGAAGGAGAAAGAGAAGAAAAGGAAAGAAAGAAAGAAAGAAAGAAAGAAAGAACGGAAGAAAGAGAGGTTCGGAGGTAGTAGGGTGCTGAGACAGGTCGACGTGGGAATGAAGGAAGAATAGTGAAAAATGAGGTTGTGAAGCGAAGACTTTTTTTTTCTTTTTCTTTTTCTTTTTCTTTTTCAGGCGAGTGGTGGTGTTGTTTTTCCACGTCTTCTACGTCTGAGACTGTCATTTAATGGTGACTTTAAATAAATGGATGACAAAGTGAAATAGTATTTACGATGAAGCTGGCCAAAAGATTAATGAATAGAGTTGAGAAAAAAAAGCATAAACAAAAACAAAAGAATAACGTCAAGGACCGCTTTCAGAATTAAACAAATTTACATGTTTATAATTCTAACTTCAGTATTTCTTATTTCTTTTAGAGAAGTACAGTTGGTTACTAGTTTAGAGTTGGTGTCTGTTCAGGAATGCGAAGAATGTCCCCTGTAAAATACGGCATCCCACAGCATTGACTAAAATGTTTAAATTTGCATGTGGAGGCAACAGCATAGTCGCATACCCCAGGAAGCATTTGATGATATTTCGCAACATATTACAAAATAGTTTTTGTCACTGCTTCCTACCAGACAGGACTCGACACAAAGTCAATGACCCGAAGGTCGATTATAGTAGGGATTTACGGGAGGGGAAGGTCGTGTACGAGCCGAGGCTCAAGCCTTGCTGGTCTATGCTGGTCATCGGGCCACTTTGTGCAATGTGGGCCTGATGAGCCAAGGAGGTCGTGGGCCCAAATCAGGGGCCAGGGCCATATGCCAGATTATAGCTAAAACCGGACAGCAAGGTCCAGTGCTATACAAGGGGAGCAAAGGAGTCAATGTTGCAGTATGCAACATATTACTAAATGGTATGCAGCATATTACAAAATGGTATGCAACATATTACTAAATGGTATGCAACATATTACTAAATGGTATGCAGCATATTACAAAATACTAAATGGTATGCAGCATATTACAAAATGGTATGCAACATATTACTAAATGGTATGCAGCATATTACAAAATGGTATGCAACATATTACTAAAAGGTATGCAGCATATTACATATGGGTATGCTACATATTTCTAAATGTGTGCAGCATATTACTTACTGATATGGTATACATTACTAAATGGTATGCAACATACCACGAAATGGTATGTAACATATTACAAAATGGTATGCAACATATAACTTAATAATGAGTAACCAAGTCAGACTTTCTTGGATCGGCAAAATCCTTTATTCTGATTTTATGCATATACGTGGTGCTTTCAATAAGTTTCCAGACTTTTTTCTGAAAAAATTTAAAATTGTCGTAGACTCTTGAGAATTCACTATGTTATTGCTATACATCTTATGAGATGACTGACCAATTCTTATGATTCCGGCTTCAAATGAACAGCTACAGCAGGAATTGGAATACACCCTACAAAAGCCTGATTGTCACAGCTGGTGAATTTAAAAATTGCAATCTGGACGTGTGGACACTTTAGAAGAACGATATGCAATAAAATTCTGTCTTAAACTTGGAAAAAATGCCACAGAAACGTATGGAATGCTTCAGTCTGCTTTTCGACCATCTTGCATGAATCTGTCTTAAACTTGGAAAAAATGCCACAGAAACGTATGGAATGCTTCAGTCTGCTTTTCGACCATCTTGCATGAATCGGGCATCAGTTTTTGAGTATCATAAGAGATTCAAGGAAGGCAGGGAGTCTATGAGGGATGGCCAGAGGTGTGGGAGGAGTAAGAAAGTCAATATACCAGAGTTGATTGGCCAAAGGGTTAGGGTTACTATGTTGAGGTTTTAAGGGAGTTCTGGAAGAGATTCCTAGGGAAGAGGCCAGTACTGTTCAAATCGGCTCAGTGGCATTTCCACCTGGACAATGCACCAGTCCACAACTCCATCCTTGTCACAGACTATTCGACCAAGATGGGTATCAAGACAGTTCCTCATCCTCCCTATAGCCCATACCTTGCTCCCCGTGACTTACTTATTCTCTAAGCTCAAGGAAAAATTAGAGGCTGTCGTAATGATACAATTGAGGAGATGAAAGAGGCTGTGACGATGGTCATTTACACGCTCACACAAGAGGACTTCCATGGGGTCTTCCAGATGTTGTTGGAGCGGTACAACAAGTGCATTGCAGCCGGGGGAGATTACTTCGAAGGGCACTAGAATTTCATGTGTGTACTATCAATAAAAGTGCTCATACGAAAAAAGTCTGGAAACTTATTTAATGATCCTCGTATCATTTGCTCTCATGGCCAAATTTTAGTCTTTTGCACAATTCCTAGTGTATCACTTTTCCCACCCAGCCATGACTACTCTTATATCTTTTTTGTTTCAGTTTGATGTAATCGCTTATTCTATGATTAACTGTTACATATCTCTCACCAGATAACCTGCAGTTTTTATTCTTCTGTGTATTATCAAGTTTTGCTTTGTCTCTTTAGTTCGATTAGTTGATTAGTTTATATGGCTAGCCTAGTCTAATGGGGCTGTAGAATACACAGCTTGCATATCTGCAGATGGTAAGACCACCCTCTAACGAGTGTCCGAGATAAAACCGATGGTGAGGCTTCAGTCCTAGAGCTTTGGGAATCTAGAGTACCCCTTCCTTTTCATTACTCCCAGCTCCATTCTGATGCCGAGTGGTATTACCTATGAGCGTCTCATCTATGGATAAGATAGAACAGTTTAACTATTTAACTGTGTGCAAACAAATTATTGACATTAAACAGAATTATTAGTGTTACATAGCAATACTTGAAACCATTTAACTGAGGTCAAACAAATGATTAATATTGAATAGAATTATTTCTGTTAGATAGCAATACTTAAAATCATTTAACTTTGTGCAATCATATCAGCTCTGGCTTGTATAAAATGTTACCTATAAACTATTTAACAAGTCATATTTATATATATATATATATATATATACAAGCATGGTTTAGCATTAGATTATCTATATTGGTTGATATGCCATGAAACCCAACCATCAACCTATTTCATATGGTATTGTATTGTGCTGTAATTAAAAGAAATTCAGTTTCGCTTTTCAGGTTTCCTCTTCTTATTCATATCATTGTCATCTTGCGTGCCATCTTTTTTTGTTTGTCGCTTGAAGTAACCATATATCGTACGTAATCGTGTAATAGGTGATTTTTTAAGAGCAATTTTTCACCTAAAAAACAAAGGGGTCGTTTATTGCATGAGATATGTTTTTGAAACATAGGTATAGGCCCACGGTAGGCAAATGCAGCTCAGAGGGCTGCATGTGGCACACCGTTGAGTCAAGTATGGCTACCATTAAAATTTTATTTTTATTTTTAGTCTTTTTTTTTTTTTTGCCTTGAACCGTTTGTAGTGCGCATGTCCGCAAACCATATTAGCCAGTCTGCACGTTGAAAAGGGTAGTAGCGGTAATAGGAACTCAGCGCTCTTACATATAGTACGTGTGTATAACACGTATTGACACTGTCAATGCTACTTTGTACTTCGGCCGATTTGGGCAACACCTACCTTCGCAGAATTTTCGATTTTGTTGGTGGTTGTGTACGTCAGTTTTCCTATTCAAATATTGTAGATATATTTTTTTTTATCATGCTTTTAAAATAATTTACGAGTTTAATTTTTCCGAGTCGTACATTAATTTATTTGTTTAAATTTCATTTTTTTAAAATTAAATCTATTTAAATTTTTTAATAACATGACTATGGAAAATATCAGAAAATAAAGTTACGAAGATGAAAATAGAAACAAGGACTTTTAAATTCATTTAGTCAAGCGAATGACACTATAAACAAAGCAAGCTTTTGCGAGCTTGGAATATTGCTCGCGCCAAACGTCGTCCATATGGAGAAGAAGAATTCATTCAAAAAAGAACTTGGAAGAAGTGGTTAAAATTTTGGATCCAAGTAATATAAAGCTGCATAAATTGATCGAACAGGTTCCATGTCTCACTGAACAACTGAGCGTCGAATTGGTGCAATTAGTAAAAATGTTGCAAATAATTTGATCCTATTTACCCAACCCCTCCGCTCGGGCAGGATATGACACAAGGTCAATTTTTTAAGCGGAGTTTAGCAGGTTTGAATTCAGAGTTTTCCTTCTCCTAGACTAGTTGCCTCGCCTAGTCTGCCCTACTATTTACCCATAGCTGGAGGGAGAATAATTGGATTCATACCTTTCCCAAGGGTATTAGTGCTATGTGAAATGCAATCAGTCTCGTCCAGAAATTGAACTCGTATCGCCGTGTCCATATTCTGTAACGATAACCATTACACCACGGGCACATCCACCAAATAATTTGATATGTGATTTGCAAAATTGAACAGCATTTAGTTTAGCGCTCGATGAGTCTACAGACATTCAGGATGTGCCACAATTGGCGATTTTTATCCGCTATCAACATCCAGACGTAAATGTGGAGGAAGAAATATTAGAACTAGTAGCTTTGCTCGAAACATCTCACGGTATCGATGTTAGAAATGTGCTTGATAAAATAATATACAGGTTTGAATTGCCTCAAATAAACTTTTAAGGGTTGCACATAACGGAGCGCTAGCAATGATGGGGTAAAATCTAGTTCTCATTAGTCTTTTAAACAATCATCCTAAATTTCCACGTTTTTTTACCACTTCATAACATAATTCACCGTGAGGATCTTGTAGTGGAATACTTCAAATACGAAAGTGTGTGAAAGATTGTTTTGAAGATTGTGAATTTAATTAAAACAAATGCTAAAATACACCGTCAATTCAAACAACTTTTTAGATGAGTTGCGACTGAATGACGAAATAGATGAATTTCCCAGTGATTTATCCATATACAGGGTGGAACGATAAAATTGTCGCCCTAGAAAAGACATGATTCCGTTTCCGTTTAATGAAAACTGGTTTTCTTTCTTTGTTGCTGACCATCTACTAGTTGACCAGTCGTATACAATTCCCAAGAGCGATAGGAGCCTTCTATCATGTCTGAAAGTGACACAGTGTTCAACGAGCGAGATCGGAGATGCGCCGCTGTACAATCCATACTCTCTACCGATTCAAGTTATGACAACAGGAACATTGCCAGCACCCTCAAAATGCAAATCCGGACGGTTCAACGTGCCCAGAGTGACGAAAACAAAGTTTCCGGATACGGTTATGGTCTTTGGTGTGATTTTAAGTGACAGCCATATCATGCCACCTCACATCTTCTAAGTCGGCTTGAAAGTCAACACCAAAGTGTACCTGGATGTGCTGAAGAGTGTGGTGATCCCCTGGTGCAATCAGATGGCCAGTGGCAGAACCTGAGTATGGCAGCAGGAGTCTGCCCACAAGTCCAAAGAGACCCAGGCTTGGCTTCAGAAGGAGTGGTACGACTTTGTACTCTTCTCTCACTGGCCCCCTTCCTCCCCCGACCTGAACCCGCTGGACTACTTCGTTTGGTCATACGTCGAGAACATCACCAACATGACCTCCCACAACACCAAAACCAGCCTGATCGCCGCCATCCGCCGAGTATTCGCCGAGCTCCCGCCGGCACTTGTGGAAAAGGCATGCTCCCAGTTCTGGATCCGTATCGAGGCGGTGATTGAGGCTGAAGGCGGCTACATGGAATAGATGTCAGCTCTACTATATAATCAAGTTACCTGAATTGATTTTTTCAATAAAAGTTTTTAAATAAATTTTATCGTTCCATCCTGTACTGTGTTGTAAAATAGCTGTCAACTTAAAATGTTTAGAGCTGTTTTGTGGAACTCCTAAATCCTATCATAATATTTACAACAGAAAAGGGCAAAATGAAACTTGGCTAACCGATGAACTAGAACATTTGCAAATACTTAATTTGGTTTGGTTTCTTTGTTTAATGGCATATCAACCTTTGTAGGTTATTTAACGCCAAAGCCATTCTCCTAGAAGAACAGTAATCGTACTATTCAACCCATAGCTGGGAGGATAAGGGGGTTCATACCTTTCCCTAGGGTATTTGCCCGAAAGTGAACGTAATAGCACGACTGGAGTACGAACTCGCATGCTACGATTCCGCAGTCTATCGCTTTAACCATTACACCACGAGGACACCCCTTCCCTTAATTTGGCTTTACAAGGAAAAGAAAAAATATTACTGATTTGTCACCAACGATATTCAGTTTTGAAGCTTCAGTTAGACTGTTTGTTTACGATCATGAGAACAAAATATTTAATCATTTTCCACGCGTAAAAGCAAATGTAATTAAGGTCAAAAAAGAAAAGTCAGATGAATATGAAGAAAACTTGAAAGAATTAAAAGCAAATTTCAAACATTAGTTTGAAGATTTGAAAAGTTTAAAATCTACATTTCCGTAGTTTCGGCCTTGCTTAACACTTAGCATTATAAGTTAAGGATCAAGGGTAAAGTGGAGCAATTCAGGAAAAGGAGTAGCGCCCCCTACACCTCGGTGTAGTAGCTATTGAAAAGGGAGCTTTCGAGTCACCCTCGACTGAGGTCATCAAATTTACTTACTTGCGACATTACTGAAGATGGATTTCCAATTTCTGAAATAATACTTTCTGAGATTGAGGGATTGGAGTTATTAGATATGAAAGAGAATCAGACATTGCAAATGCTGCATGAAGCTTCGTCTATGATAGAATTTTGGAAACTCGTGCCTGAATCAAAATATCTAAACTTGAAGTAAGCTGTTGGTCGTTTATTTTTAATTTTTGGTATAACGTTACTTCGTACTCCACAATGAAGTTCGACTAGCAAACCTACACGAGTGAGTTCGAGTATCAATGGGTGCCCCTTTCATATGGCCTTGTGCCACATCTAAGCAAAAAGCTTAGTAAATTTCCACAATGAAGTTCGTGAAGTCGAAACCTCATTCACAGTTGATCAATTAGCATCCCCCCACCCCCCCAAAAAAATTCTGCAGACAGCTTTAACTAATTTTAAGCCAAATTTTAAAAATTTGACCAAAGATAGTCGTTAGATGTTATTATACTTTTTATTAATAAATAATTTTAAAAAATTTTATTTGATTTTTTGTTATATTTGAATTTTATTAATGAAATTTAGAAATAATTATTTTCTTTTTATAATTATATTTTTTATATGTGTTTTTATTTTCTTATATGTGACGTGTAAAAATATGCAATTACATTGAATAAGAATTTTTGAATTTGTTTATCAATGTGTTGCTCTTTTTAAAATATGAAAACAGGATTGCAGTTCTATTTTGTCTGATGTGTGCCCATTTCTGATATAGGCTATACAAATCGTTTAATCTGTCTGTAAAATTGACTGAACAAGTCCTGGCGGCAACGCCCCACAAGACAATTCATTATATAATCAATGCTATTGATGGTGCATAATCAATGCTATAGTGAATCAGTGGTGGAATGTTTGAAATACCTAAATAAACACGGCGGGCTACATCAAGGTCTAGACTATATTGTTTATTTATGGTCTTTATTGATGTTGATTGAATTGCAGTAGTTTTAAAAGTATTTATACGTGTTTGAATATGTTCTCTTTATGTCACTGGATGTTGAAAAAAATATTTTTGTAATCAACCGAAGACAAAAATTAGGGGTTGTTCCTTATAATGAAAACACTTTATGCAATAAATTTCTCTCTCCAGTAATTATTATTTTGCTTTTTGCTAATTTTTCCGACCAGTGTTTGCTGGTGGTCTTTCACTGGAGTAACAGCAAGTCTCTTCAGGTCTCCAGGACTCTTCTCAGTATTCTGGCCGATTTTAACAATGCTGTAATCTCGATGGTCTCGACCCTTCTGATTTCTAATTTCTCCAATCTTTTTACAAGCCTTTCAGGACCGTTCCAAGTGCACCAACAATAACTGGTACTACCATCAACCCCGTGTTCCACCGTTTGTTTTAGTTCTCTGGCAAGGTCAAAATTTTTGTTTATCCTTTCGCTTTCTTTTGTTTTTTGCTTGATGCTTTGCCGCAACGTCAAATTCCACCCTAAGTCTGGTCTCCTGGTCCGGATTAGCTAATTAGCTTTTATCAAAAAGTCGCAGAGAATCTTATGCATCACATTGTCTAAAACAGAATCTGGTTTGTGCAAATATCATTTGGACAGTTTTTATACTGCTTTCAACCATAGTTGGGATATCTCACTTGTTAACAAGAGTAAAAACATAGCCTTGTCCGTTATTTACATGGACCCCCCCCGCAAAAAAAAAAACGCTAATACTTGAAATGTCCAGCCAATTGATCGGATCGGGTCTCTTCGACCGCCCGTCTTGCCCAGTAAATGCTAAAGTGGAGTGTTGCAGGTCATAGGACCACTTTAGTTGCTGGATGATATCTCCTTAACAACCAAGATCCCATTTTAAGCATTACGGGTCGCCACCCACGGCCAACAGGTAGCCTTGTTGGTGTGTATATTGGGGTTGGAGAGGGGTCTTACTCCTCGAATTGGCGACCAGATTGACGGGTATGGCGCGATATGAGTTTTCTAAATTTTAGTTTCTTTGGATTTCAAGAGGTGCTCTTGGCGTAATAGAGTCGTAGGAAATGGATACGGCGACAGTAGTTTAAATCTCGGACGATGGTTTGATTTGTTTTGTTTTTATGGCATATCAACCATTGTAGGTTATTTAATACCAAATTCTCTTTATACTATGTGTATATGATTTGATTTGGTTCGGTTTTATGGCATATCAACCATTGTAGGCTATTTAATGCCAAATCCTCTTTATTTGTATATATTAAATATATATGATTTAGTTTGGTTTGGGTTTCATGGCATATCAACCATTGTTGGTAATTAAACGCCAAATCTCTTTTATAAAGATATAATAATATATGTGATTTGATTTGGTTGGTTTTTATGGCAGATCAACTATTGTAGGTTATTTAATGCCAGATCTATTTTTATACACATGAACAATTCTATTTAAAACAATTCAGTTTAGCATAAGCACAGGTTTTTGTTTACGCACTGTTAAATTTAAAACAATTCAATTTCAAACAATTCAGTTTAGCTAAAGTCATTTGTTTGAACTCAGTTTTAATGCCAAAACTATTTGAATTATAAACAGGACCCTATCAGGTACTACCACATTGGGCCTGAGTAGACCTGGGAGCGATGGCAATGAAAGACTACTTCACATTCTCCAACGCTCCAGCATTACTTGAGCCTCGCTATCAGATTGTTTAGTGTCATATGCAGCACACTCTTTAGAGGAGTCTTACCCCTCTGCAGAGGAGCAGTCAGTGTATTCTGCAGCTCCAGCCGACTAGGCCAATATCCTGGACGAGGCGGATTGCATTTCACATGGCGCAAACACTTTTGGGAAAGGTATGAATCCATTTATTCTCCCTCTCTCCGGCTAGCGGTTGTTCTCGTGGTGTAATGGTTAAAGCGATGGATCGCGGAATCATAGTAAGCGAGTTCGAATTCCAGTCGTGCTATTATGTTCACTTTCAGACAAACACCCTTGGGAAAGGTATGAACCCCATTATCGTCCCAGCCAGGGGTTAAATAGTACCACTACAGTTCTTCTCGAAGGATGGCTTCGGCATTCAATAACCTACAAAGGTTGATATGCCATTGGTTGATATGTCATTAAACAAAGAAACAAACCAAACCAAATCCCTCCGGCTATGGATAAGTAGTTGAGCAAACTTGGTTCTTTAGCCTTGGTTAAGCAACCAGTCTGGGTGAAAGAAAAGTCTGAATACTGCTGGTTCTGTGGAATACGTTGACTGCTCCTATGCAAAAGGGTAAGACACATCCCAACGTGTGATCAGAGTATAACCCTAAATCTGATAGTAATACTCCAGTCCTGCCATTACTCCCAGGTTCACTCTAACCTGGAGAGGCTGTACCTGTTAGGGTCCTTTCAATCTGTTCAATAGAATTAGTGTCCTACGTATGACACTAAACTGTCTGATGGTGAGGCTCCAATTCTGGAGCTTTGGGGATTGTGGAATACCATTCATTGATATTACTCCCAGATCCACTCAGGCCCGGAGTGGTAGTACGTGTAAGGATCCAATCTATTTGTGAAATGGAACTCAGTAATCATCTACTATACTTGAAACCATTTAACTGAGAGCAAACGGATGATTAATATTAGATTGAACTGTTGCTATAAGGTATCGGTTGAATAATAGTATTTGAAACCATTTAACTATGTGCCAACAAATGAGCTCTGACTCGTTTAAAAATGATATTGCTTCCAAACTATGTACCTTCAGATCCCTCATTTATATATATATATATATATATTGCTTCCAAACTATGTACCTTCAGATCCCTCATTTATATATATATATATATATATATATGATAGAAATATATGTGAAGTTGGATGAATCAAACACTTAGGACCAAATGTTATGGTATTGTTAAATAGCGCTCAATATCAATGGTAGAGCATTTACACACACACACACACACACACACACACACATATATATATATATATATATATATATTATTACATGGTAGATTCTGTGACCTTGGCTTTCATTAATTAAACTAATCCGGTAATCAATTTATCAATCACTCAAACTATAGATCTCTCAATTAATCAATCAACCAATTAATTAACTAATCAACTAATCACGTAATCAATTAATCAATCACTCAAAATATCGATCTCTCAATGACTCAATCAAACAGTCAATTTTATACACCTCTGCATTTACTACCTTGATAAATAAGACAATAAAATAAAACCGAGATTCTCCTACAGACTCTTACACCTATAACACCTCCAGTTGGCCAACCAAGACATCTTATATTCATCAGCTTTGTTTGGACACTGGATTCCGTCTAGATGTCTTATCATGATGGAGACAGAAAGTGAGAGATTCAAAGGAAAATGTGCTTTCGATATGCAATGATGAGGATCATCATCATCATCATCATGTCGCCCTGCTAGCCTGGATTTCCCTGATCCTCTCTCGCCACCAGTCGCTATCGTCCAACGTTTCTGAGTGGACCTCCAGGCTACATCCTATGCCGGCACAGAACTGTTGTAGATAGGTTCTTGCTGGTGGTCCAAACTTTACTCGTCCATGAGAAGGGTCAACAGGAATACATTGCTTATGAGTTTGCCCTTCCTGTTCCAGCAGTGTCCCTCATGTCTGGGTCGTTTAACTTGAATGGTTTTCGTGATGGGTGGCAGGAGGCCGTACAGCTGCTGTTTTGTGGGGTGTTGCCACCGGGACTTATTCAATACACCTCACAGCATTCTTGTGTAATTACCACCAAGCTTTTTCTCCTTACATCTATTTAGCATCCATGTGGTACATCCATATGTACCAATATTGAAACGACCGCTGCTTAAAGAAACTGTTTTTTATTTTATCGGTCAGGTCTGACTTCTATATGAACGATAGCCAATCGATAGCTGTCGATGCCTTTTCTAGTCACGTGTTGATGCCATTCTCGGTTGATGAAACGCTGCTTCCATGGTAGGTGAATTTGTCCTCGAGTTTCTGAGGACCACCCTTTAGTGTGGAGATGTCGCCTCTTTGATTAAAGCACATGTATTCTGTCTTGTCTGCATTGACATGGAGGACTATACCACCTGCTGCTCGTTCCAGGCTATGTAGTAAGGATTCGGCTTGGGCGGGTGTATTTGCCAGAAGCTCTATGTCATCGGTGTAGTCTGCGTCCGTAATAGTTTGTGTGGGGTACCTTCTGCTTCTTTCCTTTGCCAGCTTGAAACCATTTCTTTCATTAAATCTATAGACGTTCTAAGCACGTAGTCAAGGAAGATAATAAACAGGTATGGGGCTAATGTGTCTCCTTGCAGCACACCTGCTACAATGTCGAAATAGTATGTCTCTCCATTCGGTGAGAGGACTTTTACTTTCGTGTTTTTAAATAGCATTTTTATGGCTGCGACGGTTTCATTGGTGAGGCGGTAGATGAGGCATAAAATAACCCTAGACGGGTTGACATGCTGTTAAGATCAATCCACCAGTCAATAAACTTTATACACATTTGCAATAAACAAACGAATAATCGTCTACTTCGCTACTGACAAACCAGACGTAAAATATAACACCGCCCCAAATAACAAATTTGCTGTCTTTTTTACCAGATAAGGTAATTTACTAAGCTTTTTGCTTAGATGTGGCTCAAAGCCGTATGAACGGGACATCCAATGAGATTCGAAATCACTCGTGAAGGTTTGCTAATCTAGCTTGCTAACCATTACCCTACCCGACGTGCCCCTTCAAAACAACTGTAGTAGTAATTTACTAAGATATTCGCTTAGATGTGTCACAAGGTCAAATGAAAAGGGTACCTAATGAGATTCTAAATCACTCGTGAAGGTTTGCTAGTCTAGCGTGCTAATCCTTACCCTACCTGACGTGCCCCTTCAAAACACCTGTAATGGTAATTTACTAAGTTTTTCGCGTAGATGTGTCACAAGGTCATATGAAAAGGGTACCTAATAAGACTCGAACTCACTCATGAAGTGTTGCTATTCTAGCTTGCTACGATTACACCACCCTAGGTACTATTTTTACTACATATGGTAGAGGCAGCATAACAAAAGCAGAATTTAGATATTTGCTCGAAGTAACTGATCGCAAAATCGATGTGCCTCCTTAATGCTGTGACTTTCTTTGGCGTAGTGTTCCTTTGTGAGATCGATGCCATCATCGCTGAAGAAAACCTCTCACCACTCCCACCATGTCTCGATTTAAATATCGCACGTGTTATCCATCTCTATTTTGAGCTCAGCACGAGAGTCTCAAGCGTGATCCAGCTCACAGTACGGTCAACACAAAACGTACAAGGACTGTTGTTGATACGGTTACACGCGATGAACAGGCAAAAAACATAGAAGATGACATAACAACTACAAGATAGCGGTTAACGGCTATGTTAGTCACACAGCTCGCGTCGATGCCACAGATATTGATCAGATGAAGGATTTCGGCTTGTTTTCTCTTTTTATTACCAGAGTGCAAAAAAAAAAAAGAAACAAAAAAAAAAAAAAGGAAAAAGAAGCCCTCTCCCTAAAAAAATAATATCAACAAAAAACAAACTAACGAAAAAAAAAAAAACAAAAAACAAAAAAACAAACAGGTGTCTTTGTCTTGTGTTAAGTCTTGTTTTGAGTTCTATTTTTCCTTTTTTTTTTATTTCTTTTTTTATATAATTCTTTTTTTCTTTTTTCAGAGTTGGTAAAGTAATAATTGGAGGCGCTGGTGGCGTAATGGTTATCTTCGAAGAAAATGGGCAGGGTAGTCGAGTTCGATTTCTGAACGGATCACTTTCACTTCTCTGAATGGAGCCTTTCACCTTTAGCTAATAAACCTTAAAAAGTGTGTAGGGCGTGGATTTTGTGGCTAAAGTGCTCGTAGTCAATGAGTTCGAACCCCAGTCGTGCTATTACGTTCATTTTTTTTTTTTAAATTAAAACCCTTGATAAAGTTATGACCTCTTTTATCACACCAGCTGTGGGTTAAATAGTATCACTTCTGTCCTTTTATAAGGATGGCTTTGGCATTAAATAACCCAGGAAGGTTGATATGCTATTAAAACAAAGAGACCAAACCAACTTTTAAAAAATTCTGCTTTCAACCCCTTCATCCCACCTCAAACTATGGGTAAAACAGTAGGGCAGATTTCGTAAGGGTAACCAGTACAGGTAAAGGAAAACTCTGAATTTTAAACCTGTAGGTACATATTTACCTAACCCCTCCGCTCGAGCAGGATATGACACAAGGTCAATTTTTAAGCGGAGTTTAACAGGTTTAAATTCAGAGTTTTCCTTCCACAGAACCAGCAGTATTCAGACTTTTCCTTTACCCAGACTGGTTGCTTAACCAAGGCTAAAGAACTAAGTCTGCCCAACTACTTATTCATAGCTGGAGGGATTTGGTTTGGTTTGGTTTGTTTCTTTGTTTAATGGGATATCCATATTTACCAACTCTTCCGCTCGAGCAGGATATGACACAAGGTCTATTTTTAAACGGAGTTTAACAGGTTTGAATTCAGAGTTGCCTCACCAAACTGAAGAACCTAGTCTGCCGTACTATCTACCCATACCTGGAGGGAGAATAATTGGATTCATACCTTTCCCAAGGGTATTAGCGCTATGTGAAATGCAATCAGTCTCGTCCAGGATTTGAACTCGTGTCGACGTAGGTATGGTGATAACAAGTCCACCCTATACAAAAAAATCCTACTATGTTCATCCCAGTTGGTTAAGGCTGTAGAATCTACTGACTGCATCCCTGCAGAGTGGTAAGACACACCCAACGAGTGTCCTGGATATAACATTAAACAATCTGACGGCGAGGTGCTCACTGCTCCCAGGTTCACTCTGATACGGAGTTGTAGCACTTGATATGGTCCTACCTATTGGTCAAATAGAACAAACAGTGTGCAAACAAATGACTGATGGTAAATTGTGTCTGTTATATAGCAATTCTTGAAACCATTTAACTGTATGCTAAAACAGTTCAGACTCGTTTAAGAATGTTATCAACAAAATGTGTTTACAAATCATATATATATATATATATATATATATATATATGCATTAAATAACCTAGAAGGGTTAATATGCCATAAAACCCATCCAAACCAAATCATATATATTTAATATATGTGTATAAAGAAGATATGGTTTTAAATAACCTACAATGGTGTTCATATGCCGCATACCTTAACGAAAATCAAATCATATATATTTAGTATATATATCTATATAAAGAGAATTTGGCAATAAATAACATACAATGGTGGTAATATGCCACAAACCCTAAACAAACCAAACCATGTATATTTGATATATATATATAAAGAGGATTTGGCATTAAATAACCTACAATGGTTGGTGTGCCATATACCCCAACCAAACCATATCATATACATTTAATATATATTTATGAAGAAGATTTGGCATCAAATAACCTACAATGGTTTTATGCCATAAACCCCAACCAAATCAAATCCTGTATATTTAATATATATTTTATAAAGAGGATTTGGCATTAAATAACCTACAATGCTTGATATGCCATAAATCCCAACCAAATCAAATCATATATATTTGATATATATGTATAAAGAGGATTTGGCATTAAATAACCTACAATTGTTGCTATGCTATAAAACCCAAACAAACCAAATCATATTTATATTTAATATATTTGTATAAAGAATGTTTGGCGTTAAATAACCTACAATGGTTGATATGCCATAAAACCCAACCAAACCAAACTTACTTTGTTGTTCCAAAACCAACGGGGAAGAAAATTGATTTGGAATTTACAGTTTTTCTTTTCTCAGTACTTTTGCCCAATCCAGGCTAAAGAGCCCTGTCTGTTCTTTTATCTTCTCAATGCTGAGGAAAAGAGGTGAAAGGTTTCATGCCTACCCCAATAGCATCTGTGCAAAGTGAGACGCGGTTCGTCCAATTCCCACGATGATAACTGTTACATAACGCGTGTTTCATGCTGAATTAATAACAAATAGCTCTAAGGCCACTTACGTCCCATCTCACAAGCCGCATAAGATGAACAAGACATGTTGGATGAACTCGTTAGTGTAACCCTACCAGAAGAAAACTTTCATACATCAACTCGGAACAGACACCGGATGCTGCAGACAGGACCTGCCGTGAGTGATGTCCAAGAGAGACAGGATGGTAAGAGAGAGTCAAGGAAATAAGTTCTATCAGTACGTCTTGTTGTCGATGATGATGATGATGATGATGATACTTCTCATCAACAAATTAAATATAATATTATAATGAAATGAAAAAAGAAACGAAAAAAAATTTGAATGGAAAAATAGAACAGTTATCTGAATTAAGTTACTGAACTTTGTCGGTCAATATATCTCTCTATTATGATTATATATATATATATATATATATATATATATATATATATATATATATTATTATTATTATTATTATTATTATTATTATTATTATTATTATTATACCCCTTTAAGCGTTTTTCACTGGAGTTTGAGTGACAGTAAGTCTCCCCAAGTTTCCAGGACTCTTCTCAGTATTCTCTCTGATCTTAATAATACTGTAGTCTGGATGGTCTCCACTTGTCCTCTGATTCTAAGTCTTCCAGTCTCTTTACCAAGCCTTTGGGGATTGTTCCGAGCAAACCAATTATTAGTAGTATCACCATTCCATATTTTTTTAGTTCTGTAGTCTGAGTACTTATCTCGCTTTTCACTTTCTTTTATTTTTACTCTGTTGACAGCTGTACTGCAAAGTCCACTATTCAGCAGGTTCTCTTTTTTTTATTGTTGTTGTTGTTGACTATCACTTGGTCTGGCCGAGATTAAGAGATCTGTTTGTATCTCAAAATCCCAGAGCGTCTCATTCTCCAGGACGGAGTTTTGCATATACCACTAGTTCGCATGGTCAAATTTGAATTTCTTTTACAATTTTCAGTAGATTCCCTTCCCCAAGCATATTATTATTATTATTATTATTATTATTATTATTATTATTATTATTATTATTATTATTCCTTTAGAGTTTTTCACATCAGCGTTAGCTGATGGTATTTCACTGGAGTTTGAGTGATAGCAAGTCTCCTTAAGTCTCCAGGACTCTTCTCAGTATTCTGGCTGTCTTCAATAATGCTGTCGTTTGGATGGTCTCTACTCATCCGCCAACTTCCAAATCCTCCAGGCCCTATTATTATTTACTCTTTGAGAGTTTTTACATCATCTTTAGCTGGTAGTATTTTACTGAAGTTTGAGTGACAGCAAGTCTCCTCAAGTCTCCAGGACTCTTCTCAGTATTCTGGCCGATATCAATAGTGTAATAGTTTGGATGGTCTCCACTCGTCCGCCAACTTCCAAATCCTCCAGGTCCTATCATTATTTACTCTTTGAGAGTTTTCACATCAGCTTTAGCTGGTGATGTTTGAGTGACAGCAAGTCTCCTCTAGTCTCCAGGACTCTTCTCAGTATTCTGGCTGATCTCAGTAGTGTAATAGTTTGGATGGTCTCTATTCTACCTCTTTTTTCCAAGTCCTCCAGTCCCTTTAACAATCCTTTGGTGACTGTACCAACTTGAAAGTGACGTTTTTACCAATTATAATTTGTATAAACGTCGCTTTCAAGTTCCACAGTTTTTTTCAATTCCCTAGCAATGTCGAGGTACTTATCTTTCTTTGTATCTAGCTGTGCATTTTCTTGGGATGTGGTTGAGTGGCTTCATCGCAATTATAAATAGTAATGGTGATAGTGCATCCCTTTGGAATATACCTCTTTGGATTTTCGTTTTAGCTCAGCTTTTCCTACCAGTCAATTTCACTCTCTAGGTTTTCATGTTTTTTTCCAAATAAATGAATATTTTGAGGTAGTTTATTATTCAACTTTGCGGGAGCATATCATATGCTTTTTTGTCGTCAATCTTGGCCATAGCTAGATTTACTTTTTATTATTATTTATACTTTTGAGAGTTTTCCACCATAGCGTTTGCCGGTTGTTTTCTTATATATCCATTTTATGGGCTTCCTCATATCCATTTTCATATGTTTCCTAATGATGTATCCATTTGTTGTATATTTCTTTATAATACATCCAGTTTTTATGTTTCCTAATAATCATTTTTTTTTTTTGGTTTGGTTTGGTTTCTTTGTTTAATGGCATATCAACCTTTGTAGGTTATTTAATGCCAAAGCTATTCTAGAAGAACAGTAGTGGTGCTATTTAACCCATAGCTGGGAGGATAAGGGGGTTCATACCTTTCCGAATGGTATTTGCCCGAAAGTGAACGTAATAGTGCGACTGGAGTACGAACTCGCATACTACGATTCCGCAGTCCATCGCTTGAACCATTACACCACGATGACATCCCTTCATTTTTTTTGTGTTTCCTTATAATATATTCATTTTCATGTATTTCTTTATGATATTTTCCTTTTTGTGTTTGGTTCGGTTTAATGGTAGATCAACAATTCAAAGTTGTTTAATGTCAAATCCTCTGGATGCAAACATTAAAAATGAATGATTTGTAAACACATTTTATTGGTGACTATGATATTGTAACACCTAATAATATCCGTTTTCACTGTACAGTGTTCCACTATAAATGATAAAATCCTGGTAAATTTTGTTTGGAAGAAAGCTAACTTTTTATAATAAATATTCGGGGTGTATTTATTTATAGGTAGTACTGTATATGACTAGTGTCTGTCACATCTTTGCAGAAGAAGGCAGTCCAGTCAGCTGGGGCTATAGAATACACAGACTGCCTCTCTGCTGAGGAGTAAGATCACATCCCACAACGTGTATCCTGGATATGACGCTAAACAATCTGATGGTGAGGCTCCAGAAATGCAGGATCTTTGGGAAATGCGGTGTACATCTTCATAGCTATCGCTCCTTGGTCCACTCTGGCCCGGGGTGGTAGCACCTGATAGGGTATTATTTATAGGTCAACTAGAACTGTTTGATATTTAAGCTTAGTACAAACAAATGACATGCTAAATTGACTTGTTAGAAATAGAACTGTGCGATCATTTTATTGTGTATAATATTATATTATATATTATATTATAATATATTGTGATGTTTAATTGAATTATTAGTTATACTTAGCAATGCTTGGGACCATTTAACTTTGTTGACTTATGCTAAATTGAATTGATTGAAATAGAATTGTTTATTTATTCAATTGTGTGTAAACAAATAACTCATGTTTAATTGAATTGTTAGTGATAAAAAGCAATACTTGGAACCATTTATTTTTGTGGGCTCATGTTTACAAATCATATATATTTAATATATATGAATAAACTGGATTTGACATTATATAACCTCTTACGGTTGATATGCCATAAAACCAAACTAAACCAAAAGACGACCATCAGCAAAGATATTTTCGCAAGTCCTATCTGGAATAAATAAGTTAGCTGTCTTTTTTTATTGACATTGTCCCCTTGCACCCTCATATGAATTTTCAAACCTGTTGTAAAGTAAGTTAGTGATCGTAGTCGAGGGCTACCCGAAAGCTTCCTTTTCAATAGCTACTACACCGAAGTGTAGAGGAGGGTGCTACTCCTTTCCCTGGATTGTTCCACTTTACCTTTGAAACGTACCTTATAACGCTGAGTGTTAAGCAAGGAGGTATCAAGTACCATTTTTTAAGTCCTTGGTATGACTCGACCCGAGATTGAACTCCAGTCTCCCGGCCCATTGGCGAACACTCTACCACTAGGCCAATGGGCCGGTATACAAACCTGTTGTAGACCTACATATTTTGACAAAGAATTGATAACAGTGGAATTTCTCATATACAGGGTAGTCCAAAAATAGGTTGACAGTTGGTGGAATGTATCAAGTTGTTGCAAAAGCAGTCTAATTCACATGACCTTTATTTCCAACAAGATGCCTCTTCCCCTGAACATTATTCAAGAGCACTCCGTGAGTATCTCAATGAAACATTTCCTGAGAAAAGAATTAGATGCAGAGGTCCGTTTGATTGGCCATCTCATTCACCTGACTTGACCCCAATGGACTTTTTTTCTTTTGGGAGAGTACTCAAGTACAAAGTTTATAGTCGAAAAACCAGAAGTGTTGGTGATTTGAAAAATTACATCAGAGATACATTTCAATAAAGAAATGAACAAAGAGACTTGTGCAAAAATGTTTATCGAAATGTGAGGGGTAGACTTCAAACCTGTGTAAATTATAATGGACAGCAGTTGGAGCAGATGCGTTGATAAAATTTTATTGCTTTTGTATTATGTACACAATAAAATCTAATTGTCAAAGTAATCATCATTATCATGTCGCGCCACAGGCACGGATATCCCTGACCCTCTCTCGCCACTTCTCCCGATCATTCATTGCCTCTGGCAGGTCTTCAGGGCTACATCCCGTATCCTCACATAGCTGCTGGATGTATGCTCGAGTTGGTCGTCCTGCTTTTGCCCGGCCATATGTGGGGGTCCATAGGAGTACATCACTTATGAGCTCGTCCCTGCTTCACCAGCAGTGACCTGCATGTCTGTTTCGTCTAACTTGGATAGTTTTCGTGGTGGGAGGTAGGCGGCCGTATAGTTGGTGCCTTGTGGGTTGTTGCCGCCAGGACTTGTTCAACATTCTTGTGTAATTGCCGTCTAGCTTCTCCAGCCGTTTAGTTAGCGTCCAGGTGGTGCATATGAAATCTCAAAATGAATGTTATTATTAACTCTCCATTTACTTTTGGACCATCCTATATATATGTGTGTGTGTGTGTACATATGGGGAGAGAGAGAGAGAAAGAAAGAAAGAGAGAGAAAGAGAGAGAGAGAGAGAGATCTTCAAGCTTTTTCCCCACTTTTTGCAAGTAATAATTTTTTTAGTTTAATTTAGAACCTATACTGTTTAAAGAGGCATAAAATTCAAACAGAAGATCCAATTATCATATTTACCAACCCCTCCGCTCGGGCAGGATATGACACAGGGTCAATTTTTAAGCGGAATTTAACAGGTTTGAATTCAGAGTTTTCCTTCTCTTAGACTAGTTGCGTCACCAAGGATGAAGAACCAAGTCTGTCCTACTATCTACCCATAGCTGGAGAGAGAATAATTGGATTCATACCTTTCCCAAGGGTATTAGTGCTATGTGAAATGCAATCAGTCTCGTCCAGGATTTGAACTCGTGTCGTCGTGTCAATTTCCTACGACGATAACCATTACACCACGGGCACCAATTATCATCATCATCATGTCGTGCTGCAACCACGGATTTCCCTCTCTTTTGCCCTTTGCCTCTAAAATCTAATTGTCAATGTAATCATTGTATTAGTAAATATAATTGTTTATATAATCTAAAAAAAATGTTATCATTTAATACCCACGTCCTTTTGGACCACCCTGTATATAGCAGAATATGTATGCATATATGTATGTATGTATGTATGCATGTATGCAGTTATATGAGTATAGTATCGTTCTCTTGGATAGCCAACCATATGGAGCCACTTCAATAAGAATGTTGATTTCTTTTCAATCTAAGTGCCTTTTCCTTTAAAATCAGAAAGGTAGGACTTTAGCTGATCATAACTTATTTTGTCAAATATGATATGTAATAGAAAGGATAAGATGGGAGTGGATAAACCTGCAGCTTAACTCAATTTTTATTTGAAACTTTTACTATAATTGATAATAGCCAATGGATTAAGTGCATTGACACGGAGGAAGGTCATAATAAAATCATTTTTTTTGAGAGAGAGACAGAGACAGAGACAGAGACAGAGAGCTGGGAACAGAAGTTATATTTAATTAGATTTCCATGAATATAAACACTTAACAGCATAAATAATGGACAGACAAACAAGCAAATAAACAAATTAACAGATAAAGTTACACAGTTCGTTATAAAGATAGATAGTTTTTAGTGGGGGGGGTGAAATGATTTTTTGTGGATTTCAATTTGAATTTTTTGCTTGCTGAAGAACATTTGTAGAACGAGAATTCGATAGTTTTCAATCATGAGATCTTGTATGATTTGTAAGTCCTTCTGTAGCCAAACAGACCCAACTACTGATGTTACAAACATGTTCAGGCTATAAAGTGTCCGGCACCGAGATCGAATCCTGCTTCAGAAGGGATCGTTTTATACAGGAGTGTTCGATTCTCCGTAATTCCAACACTATATAGCTTTTGTAGATAACTTTATATCAAGTTGATCGATTTACCGTCATCTGCTCCCGGTATTCAATTTCTGTATTCGGAGCCCTGAGGGAATTTTTGTGATTTTTAAAACATCTTTTCAACAAGGGTCCGAGAGACCGGGGTTCAGTCCTAAATCGAGTCTTACCAAAAACTTAAAAAATGATACTCAATGCCTCCTCGCTTAACACGCATCATTATAAGGTACGGATCAAGGTCAAGTGGAGCAATCCAGGGGAAGGAGTATCGCTTTCCCCTACACCTCGGTGTTGTAGCTATTGAAAAGGGAGCCTTCAAGTCACCCTCGACAACGGTCGGTCAACTTATATATATATATATATATATATATGGGGGGTATGTGTGTGTGTGTGTGTGTGTGTGTGTGTGTGTGTGTGTGTGTGTGTGTCAGCGCGTCATATGTATATATTAAGAGTATCAACGTTTAACTTGTTATGGAGATAACTGATAACGTTTGGCGCCAATTTTAATTTATTCACTTTTAACTTGTCAACTCAGAATACAAACCAAACGAAACGCGTATTTGATTTTATGATGCAAAAAATTGATAAAGTCCTTCGTGCGCTTACAAACACAACTTTTTTTTTATTGTAAGATAGAAAGGATAAAACCATACGTTTGACAACAGAATATTATTTCCAACATCTGTTTTTGCGAAGAAAAAGCCCTCCTTCAGTTCATAAAAACTCACCCCCACCTCTTTCTCTCTCTCTCTTTCTCTCTCTCTCTCTCTATTTCTCTTTCTCTCTCTCTTTCTCTCTCTCTTTCGCTCTCTCTCTCTTTCTCTCTCTCTCTTTCTTTCTTTCTCTCTTTCTCTTTCTCTTTCTCTTTCCATCTCTCTTTCTCTCTAAACCGTCACTGAATATCTGTCACCAAGAGAAAGTTCTGAACAGTATAAACTGATGTCGGGATTTACTTTGTTTATCAGGCACACGGGCTTCTGATTTCTAGCCCTAACCCACTATTCCAAAGTGGTCATCCATCCAAAAGGTTGATTAGTAGGTTGCTTATTGGATTTTAACGGCATGTCAACTCACCTGAGGTTATTTCATACCTAGAGGTTAGGGAATAATGTACATCTATATTAACATTTTTGTAATTTACGGCTTTAATAATGCATTAATATCATCGGAACGGTATTGAGGGGTTATCTCAAGTGGTATTGATAAGGTTTCTGCTTAGAGCTTTTGGTATAATCTTGTTTCTCGCAAAAAGGTTGGTTGGTTGGGTTGGGTTTTATGGCATATCAATCTTAGTAGGTTATTTAACACCAAATCCATCTTTATGTAAATAATTAGTTCTATTTAAAACAATTCAGTTTAGCATGAGTACACAGTTTAATTGTCAAAAACATTTCCATTTCAAACTATTCAAGCAGTTATATGTAACAATTCAGTTAAGTGTAAATACAGTTTTAATGTCGAAAAACAGTTCCATTTCAAATAATTCAGTTAAGCATAAGCACGCAGTTTAAATGTAAGTACGGCTTAATTGTCAAAATCATTTCTATTTCAAGCTATTCAGTTTACTCAAACAATTCAGTTTAGCATAAGTATGCTGTTAGTTCAATTTAACCCATAGGTGCTACCACTCCGGGCCAGAAGGGACCTGGGAGCGATGGCAATGAAGGGGTACTCCACATTCCCCAAAGCTCCAGTCTCGCAAAAAGGACCAAAATTCATATATGTTGACATTTTCAAACTGATTTTTCATATTATTAAGCGTTTTCTGATGACAGCGAAACTTCTATATTCTATGAAAATGTGTTTAATAGTGTATGTTGCTTCACACTGATTGGTGTTTTGAATATTAAGGAGAGCGTATATCTTATGTGTACAATTCATAATTGGGTTATAGTTGTTCTTTGCTGGATTTTCTGAAGGCTGGTCTTCATTCTCCCAAAGTGGGTTTGATCAAGAGGAGTTCATGGTGGTAATTGTTATTCTAGCGTCGTTGGCATTTTGTATGAAGGAATCTATTAATTTTAGGTTTCAAGTTAGTATATGGAATCTTGGATTTGTCGGGGGCTAGATCTAAAGCCGAATTGACTGCCGAGTCAGCTCTTTCATTTCCCTTCCCTCAAATGTGGCTTGAGATACAGCATATAAGAATATCTTCAGAGTTGGATATATGGAGTATAATCTAACCAAGAATTCTATGATGGTGATGGTGGGGGGTTCATTTGATTGTTTTTTTTTTCCATTTTTTAAAAAATTTCACTCATCCAAGTACTGAGAAGATTCCTTGTTGCTTAACTTCGCTGAGCTTGCGGGAACTGGTGCTTTTAGCATGTTTTGATCGTAAGTCTGAATTTTCCTAGCCTGATACATCACACTGTCATACATACCTTGATTGTATCACCTGTGGAGGGGATAACACCCACTCACTAAAAACAGGGGATGCCTTGGGAATGACACTAATTCGCATCCAACGAGAGGGCTTCAGTTCTAGAGATCGAGAAGGGTGAGGAGTACTCGTTCATTTCATTACTCCCAAGTTCATTTGGAATGGTAGTACAAATTATGGACCCAGGTACGAATCTAATAAATCCGTCAGAAAAAAATTAGTATCTGAGAGGTTTGATTTGGTTGGGTTTTATGGCATATCAACCATTGTAGGTTATTTAATGCCAAATTTTCTTTATACATATACATTAAATATATATAATTTCGTTTGGTTAGGTTTTATGGCATATCATATAATGCCAAATCCTCTTTACACATATATATCAAATGCATAAGATTTGGTTTGATTGAGTTTCATATATATATATATATAATTTGGTTGGGTTGGATTTTATAGCATATCAACCATTGTAGGTTTTTTAATGCCAAATCTTCTTTATACTGTGACGGCAAATTCTTTAAAATCCCAAAACGGGACTTTATTTTTGCACGTGTGAAGACGGGGCAGGTTGGCACTTGATCCCTTATAGAATAAGTCCTCGTTCAGAGTTTTTTTTCTCTCAGGCATATAAGAACTGGCATATTACGTGAGGGATTAATTTAGGGCTAGACTAAACGCCGCTGGCAAGGGGTTCCAAATTTCACACTATCCACATACCCACCAGGTCGCTTTCCTTCCTCCCCTAGACAATGGAAGATATGGACCTATAGGTTTAGTCGTAATAACATTATATTGTAGTAGTCGGCAACTCCGGTTTCCCGTGTGATATTTTAAAGGAATTAATAGGACAATTCTAAGCAAGATAACATAAGGCGAATAGAAGCTGAAAAGGAAGCATGAAGTAACAAACTCGTAGAAGAAACTGCAAATAACAACTTAGACCACGTGGTAACATTAAAATACATGAATCTTTTACTACAATTATATACACCTTCAAAGTGTCAAAATATATAATAATTGAACAGTCCATGAACATAAATGTCTTTCTTCTTTTCTGTTCTTTCGTTTTTCTTCAAATTCAGAGAGAGAGAGAGAGAGAGAGAGAGAGAGAGAGAGAGAGAGAGAGAGAGAGAGAGAGAGAGAGTGTGTGTGTGTGTGTGTGTGTGTGGTATATAAAATTTGGGTATAAGGAGAAATGGTCCCAAAGTTACTTATCTTATTTTTCGACGGGGTTTCACTGGAGAATCTTTCTTCTTTTACGGGCTAATAGACTTTAGGCTATTTTTAACACTGGCTTGAAGAAAATGGCTTCTTCGTGTCTCGCAGATATTTTTTCATCTTCTTCACCCGGAGTACTTGGCTTTTGGTTCTGTCTCCTACGAACCATGTCCAAAACTAACTTTCTTACTATCTATTTCCACTGACGGGAAGGAGTCCCCAATTCCGTTTTAGGGTCCCAGCCAATCATTTGGCTTCTCTCTCCTTCCCCCTGGCCAGGCGATCCATTTGGGCTACTATATGTCACCCAAGTCCCATTCTTTTTCCATCAGGTCACCCAGTACAAACATCTGTTTTTCCATTCTGACCTGGGTTTGTTACTTTGGGATTGACCTACATTCTTTCATGTCTTAACGGCCATTTTTTGGCGGCTTGCCACTGTTAATTCAAACGGGAGGATAGTATTAATCTTATTTCTATCGTTTCAGTGGGACACCACGTGACAATACATATTAAATATATATGGTTTGGTTTGGTTGGGTTTTATGGCTTATCAAACATTGCTGGTTATTTTATGCCAAATCCACTTTATACATATATATATATATATATATATATGATTTTAATCACATTTTGTAGTTAACATTTTGAAACAACTCTAATAATTCAGAATAGACACAGGTAGGTGGGGGTACCCTTCTTTCCTGTGTCTATTCTGAATTATTTTATCCATAAAATTTTTTGGTGTTCTTGATTTATATCAAAACCCATAACAGGATGGAAATAAATTTATAATCCTAATGTGATCGGTTTGTTGTTTTTTCTTAATGAAATTATTGCTCTGTAATGTCTGTTACATTGAGCTCTTTACCAGAAAAATTTAAATGTTCACTGTTGAATGTTTTTTTTTTTTTTGTCCTGGTGGAATTACTCCCAACTCCGGTTTAACTGGACCAAATAATACTATATATATATATATATATATATATATATATATATATATATATAAGCATTTATGTTTGCTTGTTTGTTTGTTTGGATTTTATGGACTATTCGTCTTTGTTGGTTATTTAATGCCGAATCCATTTTTATACGAATAAATAGTTCTATTTCAAACAAATCCCTTTAGCATGAGTACTCAGTTTAATTGTAAAAAAAAACACTTCTATTTCAAGCCATTCAGTTTTGACAAACAGTTTTATTTTAAAAAAATCAGTTTAGAATAAATATAGTTTTTTTTGTTTACACACAGTTAAATGTCAAAACAGTTCATTTTCAAACAATTCAGTTTAGCATACAAAAACAGTTCCATTTGAAACAATTCAGTTTAGCATAAGTACGCAGATTAAATGAAGTAGTTAGTTTAAATGTCAAAACAGTTCTATTTCAAACAATTCAGTTTAGCATAATTACAAACTTTAGTTCTATTTGACCCATAGATTTGACTCTATAAGGTGCTACCACTCCGTGTTAGAGTGGACCTGGGAGTGATGGCAAAAACTCCAGTATTACAGGAAACTCACTATCAGATGGTTTTGTGTCATATCCAGAAGACTCGTTGTGGGGGTGTCTAACTCCTCTGCAGAAAAGCATTCGGTGCATTCTACAGCCCCAACCGACTGTGCAATACACAGAGTTTTCTTTCAAATAATTCAGTTTAGCATAAGGACGCAGTTTAAATGTAAAAACAGTTCTTTTTCAAAAAAATTAGTTGAGCATAAGTACACAGTTTAAATGTCAAAACAGTTCTATTTCAAGCAATTTTGAATTGCATTTAACCGGGCCATTGGCCTAATGAGTAGAGTGTTCGTTAATTGTCCAGGAGACCAGAGTTCAATTTCAGGTCGAATCATACCAAAGACTCAAAAATGGTACTTGGTGCCGCCTTGCTTAACACTCAGTATTATAAGGTACAGATCAAGGCTAAAGAGGAGCAATCTAGGGAATAGAAAAGCACCCTCCCCCACACCTCGGTGTAGTAGCTATTGAAAAGGGAGCATTCGAGTAGCCCTCGACTACTGTCGCAAACATTCCTTTTTTTAGTTTAGCATAAATACGCAGGTTAAATGCAAAAACTCTCCCATCTCAATGAACACAGTTTAGTTCTATTTGACCCATGGATAGGACCCTATCAGGTGCTACCAAAATAGACCTTGGAGCTATGGCAATAAAGGAGTGCTACGCTTTCCGCAAACCTCCGGCATTACTGGAACCTCACCATCAGATTGTTTAGTGTCATATCCAGGACACTCGTTGGGGGAGTCTTACTCCTCTGCAGAGAAGCAGTCGGCGTATTCTATTGCTCAGCAAGCATTTATGCATGATATATATATATATATATATACTCCCCTACACGCGTAGGGTTGAGTTCTCCGGTGAATGAAGTAATCGTGTCGCCATTGGCGTTTATTGCAGGCCTCTTCATATATGAATTGAGGTCTCGGTAGCCGTTAAACGATGTATGTAAACAATAATAATTGTGATTTATAACCGTTTAAAATTTACTTCGATGCTACTGGCTCCTCGTGGCTGAAGGGTTAGAAGCTTGGATTGGCGTTTGAGTCAACCGGGTTTCAATCTGATAGAACGAAACCGATCTGTCTGTGATGACTATATATACATACATATATATAGGATATATGTATATATCTAGGATATATGTGTGTGTATATGTATCCTTATATAAACACACATATATGTATGCCTGTATATTCATATATATATGTGTATATATATACAAACATGCCCACAAGGCGTGCATAAATATAGATACATGCTTGTTCGTATATAAACACGCGTGCACAGGAATGGATAGCTACCATTTCACACTTGAGCGCACATTACATAGATATACATAGACACACACACACTGTTTTATGCATATAAATATGCATATATATATATATATATATATATATATATATATATAGCCGCGAACACTCACAAATACATGCATATGAACATGCTTATGCATATATATGTATATATACATAAGAACCTCTATATAGGTATTTACATGCAAGCACACACAAACACACCCATATATGTACATATAGATATATACATATGCTCGTATATTAACATATATACAAATATATATATGCAAATTTCATTAAACATAATAGACATTTTATGTCTACATATTTTCTTTGGGATCCGTTCGAATTCCCGTATTACTTTTATCGTATTCTGGCGGAATTGATTTATGTATTGTCCATAGTTGCATGTATCCCTAGTACTTTCTACCCGACTTTGGGCCATCAGCAGGGGAGGATCTATTACAAAAGTGATGTAACTTTTGTTTTAGCATATTACTACTGTGTAAGGGCGTCTTTGCCCTTGAAGATTATGA
The DNA here is from genome assembly GCA_963585895.1 of Sepioteuthis lessoniana. NCBI lineage: Eukaryota > Metazoa > Mollusca > Cephalopoda > Myopsida > Loliginidae > Sepioteuthis > Sepioteuthis lessoniana. The sequence goes on from OY757943.1 coordinate 19,892,368, forward strand.
TGTTTGTTTTTGAATGTGATTCTATATTTAGTGCCATTAGCTAAAGACATTTAAGTACATTAGCACTGGTTTGAAAATTAATTCTATTAAGTGCCGGCTGCAGGTTTCTGATATGTAATGCTTCGAGAATCTGAAGTTTTTGTTTATTATTTTGATGTTCTAATATTGTTGTGTTGTCGGTGAGAATTTTCCGTAGTTGTGTTGTTGGGCATGAATGTTTTTTTAAATGCTGAGCTATTGAACTTGTGTCTGAAAGGTGCATTGTAAGTCTCCTCGACAGGGTAGTTGAGGTTAAACCAATATATATATTATTATTATCAGAGATACAATCTCCTAAAGGACATTTAAATTTATATATAACGTTGGTTTTTTGCAAAACTCCAATCGAGGGAGAGGAATTATTTCTAATGACTAGATTCGAGGTTTTAAACTTATTATAATATATAAGTTTTATTTTTTTATTAGGATCAGTGGAGAGTATGTTTTTGTGAATCAATGTTTTCATATATATATATATATATATATATATAGAGAGAGAGAGAGAGATGCGTACGTGCCTATTAACACGTATGTATCAAATTTCGTTTGTTTATATTTTCCACTGTCGGATATCAAGTGCTCAATTCGTTAGAAGATCTTTTACGCTGGGATACATATGCTTTTACATATATACATGCATATATGCATATGCAAATATTTGTGCATACATATATCTAATGTCAATACATACACTGGCACACACACCTATGTATATGTATATATATAGGTAGACATATATATATATATATACACGCATATATATACACACACACAAGCATATATATATATATATTTGTATACACACTCGCATATATAAACACACACGCGCATATATCTATCTATCTATATATATATATATATATATATATATATATACACACACACACGGATATATATATACACACACCCGCACACACATATATATATATATATATATATATGCAAGCATACACATGTACATACCTGCGAAACATAGGTACACATCTTGGTACATACATATCTACATGCTTGTGCATACATACACAAATTATATATATATATATATATATATATATACATTCGTGCATACATCCACACATCCATCCACAGAGGTATTCATACATTCGTATATACATCTAAGTAAGCAACGAGTCTCAGTAAACGGCTATCAAATGTTTTGTTTGCCTACAGTTACCTCCCTTCCATCACGCACACTCTTAATTTTTCCCTCCATAAAATTATCTATTCATCACATGTCATCCAATATCTTCCTCACGTTCATCTTTGGATTAATATCGTATCTCTTTATTTCTTTTAATCTCATTACTAAATTGGAGGTTTAGTTGTTATTTCTTTTTTGTAATAAATAATTCGTTTTATACGCTTTTGACTTGGAGGACTATAAATTTGTAATACATTTTAATGCATGGTTCATCTTGTTTAAAGTTTGTGTGTATCTAATTCCATTAGATTGCCCAGTCAGCTGGGGCTGTAGAATACACTGACTACACCTCTGCAGAGGGATAAGAGTGTCCTGGATATGACACTAAACAATCTGATGGTGAGGTTTCAGCAGTGCTGGAGCTTTGGGGAATGCAGAGTACTCCTTCATTGCCATCGCTCCCGGGCCCCCGCTGGCCCGGAGTGGTGCACCTCATAGGGCCCTATCTATGGGTTAAATAGAACTAACAGCATACTTATGCTAAAATGAATTGTTTGAGTAAACTGAATAGATTGAAATAGAAATGTTTTTGACAATTAAACCGTACTTACATTTGAACTGCGTGCTTATGCTTAACTGAATTATTTGAAATGGAACTGTTTTTCGACATTAAAACTGTATTTACACTTAACTGAATTGTTACATATAACTGCTTGAATAGTTTGAAATGGAAATGTTTTTGACAATTAAACTGTGTACTCATGCTAAACTGAATTGTTTTAAATAGAACAGATGATTTACATAAAGATGGATTTGGTGTTAAATAACCTACTAAGATTGATATGCCATAAAACCCAACAAACCAACCAACTTATTCCATTAGAAAAAAAAAAACAACAGAATAATAAACATAAATGAATTCTACTCAAATATCTTAACGTTGGCAGTAAGCGTCGGTTCTGTAGTAGTGGGGTTCTCGTGCCGTATTGACAAATATAATGGATAGCGATATCGGAGTAAGTGAGTCCGAACTCCAGTCGAGCTACTACATTCAATTTCGGGCTAATACCCATGGTAAAGGCATGAAACCCCTTATTCTACCAATTATTGTTTTACAAGAATGGCTTTGGCATTAAATAACTCACAATTGTTGATACACCATTAAAAACAAATAAAGGAAACTAATAACAATCTGTTATCTGGTTTCAACTATTCTTCTCTAATTTCAATAATTTGCTAGCAATTATATGGTAATTATCATTAAAAAGGAAGAGTTTATGGTACTGGGAGTGTCATCGTGGTGTAATGGTTAACACGATGGACCACGAAATCGTAGTACGCGAGTTTGTACTCCAGTCGCGCTACTACGTTCACTTTCGGGCAAATACCCTTGGGAAAGGTATGAAACCCCTTATCCTCCCAGCTATGGGTTAAATAGTACAACTACTGTTCTTCTAGGAGAATATCTTTGGCGTTAAATAGCCTACAAAGGTTGATATGCTATTAAACAAAGAAGCCAAACCAAGTTTATGGTATTAGGAGTTTTAGAGGTTTTGGTAGTTGGTTAATTCTTCTTTCTAACTCCAATACATGTTGTGTTCTTTTGCTGATCGCGTTTGGGTTAGGGTTATGGCATATCAACTTTTCTAGGTTATTTAATATATGTAACATACTCATATGCAGATGCATGCAGAAACACATTCAACACAATAAAGACGAGCGGACACAGTTCTTTAGAAAAATATACCTCTCACTTTATTTGAAAGGGTTCGAAAGGGTTACGAAAGGTATTATCTGTGAGAGGTGAGTTGGAGACTGACCAAAACTGCCACATATTGACCACCCCCCAGCTCTTCTGGCTACAGCAATATTTCTTTCACGTTCTCCTGGGCTGCTCAACTAGGGGCCTGGGGGCCCAGCCTCTGCTGGGACATGGTTCTCATTCCAGCATCTTCGGATCCCCTGATACCTTCGACCGGATGCACCTATTATTTACACAGGTGCATTTCTCATCTGACAGCCCGGCCGGGCTGGAGGTCAACATGTTACATATATAATCCATTTTTATACAAATCAACAGTTCTATTTAAAACAATTCAGTTTAGCATGATTACTCAGTGTGTCAAAAGCATTTCTATTTCAAGCTATCCGGTTTAGTCAAACAGTTCTAATTCAAACAATTCAATTTGGTACAAGTATAGTTTTTGTTCAGACACAGTTGAATGTCCAAGCAGTTCTATTTCAAGCAATTCAATTTAGTACACAGTTTACTTCTATTTTACCCTTAGATAGGACCTTATCAGGTGCTACCACTCCAGGCCAGAGTGGACCTGGGAGCGATGGCAATGAAGAAGTACTCCGCATTCCCCAAAGCTCCAGCATCATTGGAACCTCACCATCAGATAGTTTAGTGTCATATCCCGGACACTTGTTGGAGGGGTCTTACCCCTCCGCAGGGCTGAAATCGGTGTATTCTACAGCCCCACCCAGCCGACTGAGCAATGGTCGCGTTAGTTGGAATGGAATGAAATGAAGGAAGGACACAAAGAGACGAGTTAAACTATTAAGACGTAAATTCATTACTATGGAAATTCGCAACTAAGTCTTGAAAGGGGAAGACCTCCCCAAACAATAAAATTGCTGCCCTCCAAGCCAAGTTCTGAGTTTTAATTTCCTTTGGGTTTCTTTTTGGCGCCAGAGTAATGTAATTGAACGGCTCATACGAAATTAAATGAATAGATAGGTAAATAGATAAATAAATAAACAGACAGTAGTCGCAAATTACAAGGAAAGGCAATCGTTGCCATTAAGAATGACATCAGGGACGAACTGAGACTTCTAAGCTTTTAGAAAAGATTCTAAACCTTTTTTTGCCGTATCGACACACGGCTAACGAAAGTATGGACAGCTATCGATAGGCTCTCGATCATATAGAAATCAAACCTGACCGATAAAATGAAACGCAGTTTCTTCAGGGCAGCGGTCGTATCGATACTGCTATATGGATGCACTACTTGGACGCTAACTAAACGGCTGAAGAAGAAGCTAGATGGCAATTACACAAGAATGTTGCGAGCAATATTAAACAAGTCCAGGCGGTAACACCCCACAAGGCACCAATTATACGGCCACCTGCCTCCCGTCACGAAAACTATACAAGTTAGACGAACCAGACACGCAGGACACTGCTGGAGAAGCAGGGACGAGCTCATCAGTGATGTACTCCTATGGACCCCCGCATATGGCCAAGCAAAAGCAGGACGACCAGCTCAAACATACATACAGCAGCTATGTGAGGATACGGGATGTAGCCCTGAAGACCTTCCAGAAGCGATGAATGATAGGGAGAAGTGGCGAGAGAGGGTCAGGGATATCCGTGCTAGTGGCACGACATGATGATGATGACAGGGACGAGCTCATAAATGATGTACTCCTATGGACCCCCGCATATGGCCGAGCAAAAGCAGGGCGACCAGCTCGAACTTACATACAGCAGGTCTGTTAGGATACGGGATGTAGCCCTGAAAACCTGCCAGAAGCGATGAAAGATAGGGAGAGGTGGCGAGAGAGGGCCAGGGATATCTGTGCTGGTGACAACTTTTGTTCTTTAGAGCATCAACAGCAAGACGCGAGAAGGAGAAGACGTCAGTATGAAACGAGCCACGAAGATGTTAGGAGAAGCGAGTTTATGAGCTCCAAATTCTGCGGCGCCCAGAGAAGGTGTTAGTCTCCTTAGAAAAGCATCTTAAAAACAAAGAAAAAAAATTCAATGTCTGTGTCTTCTCTTACTTTATTACAAGAATATGTTGCTAGTTTTTTTTTTCTAGTTTACGGCTGTCTCATGCTTGTATTCCATTTCTTTATCACAAGTGTGTTTTCAATAAACCTTTGTGTAGCTTGACAGAGTTCATGTGTTTGTCAACTTGTTTACTACGGCGAAGTCACACCGGGGGTCTAGAGACTTTTTAGTACCGCTATGGTACACCAGGAAGCTTCTTCTTCTTCTTCTTCTTCTTCTTCTTCTTCTAGCATTGTTCTTCCTCTTAGAGGCCTCTTGGGAGACTGTTATTTCTTTTGTATTTCTTATTTTTTATCTGGTTTTATTTTACTACATTATTGTTATCACTTTTATTCATTGTTCAGCCTTCACAAGTTTTTAAAAATCATCATTGGTCTAATGAGTAGAGTGTTCGCCAATGGTATAGGAGACTGGGGTTCAATCCCAGGTCGAGTTATACCAAAGACTCAAAAATGGTGCTTGATAGCTCCTTGCTTTATAAAGTAAGGATCAAGGGTAAAGTGGAGCAATCCAAGGAAAGGAGTAGCGCCGTCTCCTTCACTAAGGTGTTGTAGCTATTGAAAAGGGAACCTTCGGGTAAACCTCGACTGAGGTCACCAACTTTTTACTTAATATTAAATAGGAATACTTAAAACCATATAACTTTGTGTAAATTATTTGTATTTAATCAGAATAACTGAAACCATATAACATTGTACATAGAAATGATTATAGACAAATTTGAAAAGTTCAACGGAACATTGAAAATATAATTAAAACCTAAATTCTTAATTAAACTCAAACTCATGTTTATTTTACTGTCTCCATACTTTTTTTATAATTCATATCAGCATTATCCCTTTTTATTACTACACCCGGAAAATTCCACAGCTAGAATATTAAGCTACAGTTCGTTACGAATTCGACACGTATAATTCGTTAAATAGTTGGGCAGACTGGATTTCTTCAGCCGTGGTGAGGCGACTAGTCTACGAGAAGGAAAACTCTGATTTCAAACCTGTTAAATTCCGCTTAAAAATTGACCTTGTGTCATATCCTGCCCGAGCGGAGGGGTTGGTAAATATGATGACTCGTTAAAACTCTCAAACTACCCCCACTAACAGTGCTTGCGCCCGCGTACAATGCCCAGTTATGTCATTTTTCATGCTAAGAAATGCAAAGTTCACCCAAAGAAAACCTTAGCTCAGGATCAAACAACAAAACAAATATAAAACTTTAGTTTAATTAGGTATTTTCAAAACATTGCCAAGTCTGGTATTAGGTCGCAAATATTGGGCACTCGATGAGGACCGAACGCAAAAAAAAGTAAATTGCCAACGAGACTATCAGTTACCCATGTCATTTTGTGACGTCCTCTTTAAGTGAATGGTTTCGCTTGTCGTTTGAGCGAGGGTGATTGGCGAGGGAAGTTGAGAGGAGTTGGGCGCTCGACGGAGAGGAAATGTAAAAGGTTTTAGCAGATCGATTGGGAGTCACTTGACCTAACTCCCAAACGGATCAGTGTATTCAGCCGGCCAATAATCTGGTTCCCGAGGTTTCTTAGGTGACGAAGAAAAAGAAATAGAAAAAGAAGGGTGAGTAAAGGGTTGTAAGCGAGACTGGTCTATGGAAGTAAAATAGCCATGGGGAAGTAGAGGTTAGGCCTGGGAGCACCGACCATTAATCACAAACGCCACACAGGAATGAGCAAGTGAAATATGATCGACAGCTCATTGACCCTCTGTACTCTTCTGAGGGTGAACGGGTCTTCACTCACAGACCAGTTCCACAGAGATAACCCCTGTAGGGTTTCTGTGGCAACACCAACTCGTTTGGCTGAAGCCTAGGCAGTAGCCAACATGGTAATTTCGGTTTATATATATATATATATGTATATATATATATAGACCGAAATATATATATATATATATATATATATATATATATATATATATATATTGTCACTGTTGTGCCAAAAAAATGAATTTTTCCACATTTTCAAAAATGTTACTGACCTGGAGTGGAAGGTTGGTATGGTTTCTTTGTTTAATGGCACATCAACTTTTGTGGGGTATTTAATGCTAAAGCATTTGCAGAAGAAAAATAGTATTTTACTTATAGTTGGTGGGATTAATCTGAAATGAACGTAATAGCTTGACTTGAGTTCGAACTCACAACGATTTTGCTGTTGAGTAGGTTAGCCACGACATTAGGGAAATCCCCCTCCCGTATTGTTAGAGTTCCATTTATGGGCCAAATAAATCTGTTCGAGAATTATTTGTATTTGATAGGAATACTTGATACCGTCATCATTATCGAGTCACTCTGACTGCATGGAGTTCCTTGATTCTCTTTCGCCATCCGTCCCTATCATCCATCGCTCCGGACAGGTCCTCCTGGCTGCATCCAATGTCCGCACAGAGGTTGACTAGTACTGGTATGTCCATGTGTAGGAGTACAGAAGAAAACGTCGCTTATGAGTTCGTCTTGCTTTCATCAGCAGTATGCAACGTCTTGTTCTTACTTGGAGGGTTTGAGAGATAGTAAGCAGGTTACCGTACAGCTACTGCTTTCTGGGGTCCTGCTTAAAATATTTGTTCAAGACAATACGAAGCATTCTTGTTTCGTATCTATGTAGGTCTTTGGCTATGTATTTTGTTTATGTCCATGTAGTGCATCCATACACTGCTACAGCTTGGAAGAAATCATGTTTTATTTTATCAGTTAAACCAAATTTCCATATGATTGATAACCTGTCAATAGCATTCATCGCCTTCACTAGGCGTATATTGACATCACTTTCAGTAGATGAGATATTGCTACCGAGTTAGTCTATAAATTTCAGAGGCTTGTCACTTAAAGTGGAGATTTCTGCTTCTTGTTTAAAGCAAATGAACTCTGTTTTATTCGTGTCCTCGTAGGGACCAATGCCTTCCGCTGCTTGCTCAAGGCTATATCACAGAGATTCGACTTGGGCTGGTGTATTAATGAGAAGCGCAACATTATCATATTTACCAACTCCTCCACTCGGGCAGAATATGACACAAGGTCAATTTTTTAAGCGGATTTTAACAGGTTTCAATTCAGAGTTTTCCTTCTCCTAGACTAGTTGCCTCACCAAGGCTGAAGAAATCAGTCTGTCCTACTATTTACCCATAGCTGGAGGGAGAATAATTGGATTCATACCTTTCCCAAGGGTATTAGTGCTATGTGAAATGCAATCAGTTTCGTCCAGGGTTTGAACTCGTGTGGCCGTGTCCATTTCCTACGACGGTAACCATTACACCACGGGCACATTATCTGTGTTGCCTGTATCTGTTATAGTTTGTACTTCTTGTCTTTTTTATGCGAAACCATTTTCTTTTGTTAGATCTATTTGCGTTCGAAGTATGTCGTCTTAGCAGAGAATAACAAATATGATGCTAATATGTCTGCTTGCAAGGCTCCAACGACTATGTAGAAGAAATCTGTGTTTCCATCAGATGAGCGAACTATTGCTTTCGTGTTTTTGCTAAGAATCATTATGACAGTTATAGTTTCTTTGGGGAGATCATGCGCAATCAATTTTCGGCGTAAGGAATCGAATGCCTCGGAGAAATTTGAGAATAGCTGTGTTTCTTCGAGATTCTTTACTCGTATCCCTTCGATAATTCCACGGATTGTGAGAATATGTGTGAGGTTGTAGAACGATTTCTTCGATAGTCGTTCTGGTTTTTCCGAAGAATTTTCTCAATTTTGAGTCGGATATGATCGAGAAGTTCTTAGTGATTCCGAGGTTGCCTTTCTTGGGGACGATGCAGTATTTCATCCATTTGTCTATTGAGTATTGGTTATAAACTGCGTTGCATAATCGGAAAAGAATATTGTCAAATTTTGATAAATTTTCAGTGGGTATTTTGTCGAAGCCTGTAGCTTTTCTATTTTTATCTGCGTCAAGTTTCTCCTCCGTAAACTGTTCTTGTTTGAAATTTAGTCGGCCATTAATAGTTTTTTGGTTAGGTTTGACAGTTATTTCAGGAGGGTTTCCGGACAGATTCTAGAAATGATCTTTCCACAGGTGCAGCCTTTTTACTTGACTGGCAGCTTTTAGTTTTACTAACTGTAATATATTAACGTGACCAGCGGGTGTAAATACGGCGGATGTTGTTGACAGATTGATAAGACCGGCGTGACCACCGAAATGTCATCATGTCCACAGGTGCTGTGTATCAGTGGATTTTGAGACAGCTGCATCCGCTCAAGAATAATATCAACAAGGTGATTGCCGAAATGTCACCATGCCCACAGGTGCTATGAATACAGTGGATGTTGAAACAGGTGCATCCGGTCGAATATATTGGAATATCACCTTGACCTGTGGACGTGGTTGAATTCTGTGATAGTGGCAGATGCGCACGCCCACAGAACAGGGCTTGGGCAAGTAGCCAATGGGAAGCAGACAACATAACCAATGGAAAGCAAAGAAGTGAGACGTGGGCGTAACCATAGTTAACGAAAAAGAGGAATTGCTGCAGGTCACGTGAGAGTTGCAGACTATGTAAGTTCCCGAATTTCGGCTAAAGTCAGTTGTTCACTGGCTCTTCCGTCTCCCGACAACTCCTTCGTGTGCGCGAACTCTCTGCGATTGCTTTTCTGCTCCACACAAGTATCGTCGCCAAAAATAAAAATATAATCTTATATTTTTATATTCATACGTGTTCCTCGTTGTTAATAACGACACAGTATACTATACAACATTACGAGGTGCTCTTCTTTCGAGACACATAATTTACTGTCGGCCATGCTATTCGACATTGTCTATCTAATACCAATTAAAATTTTTTTTTTTTCTTATTTGGCCTTGATTTTATTCTAATTGGTCTTTTTGGTATGTGTTAGTTCTCTCTGGGCTTTCTTAAGTTTCTGCAAGTTGGCATTTGTTGGGTTTCTTTTATAAAGTCAGGATGCTTTTTTCGTGTTAGCTTGTTTTTTCCAACCTGCTAGTGGCTCCCAAGGAACTCGACATTTGACTATTGGTTTGGGTTGATATACAATCTGCTGCTGCTTCAATATGAACAGTAACAATTTTTTTTTATATTTGTCCTTTAGAGTTTGACTTACAGATGTTTCCTGAAGAGTAACAAATTTGTTTCTTGTAGTTATCGGGTATTTATTGTTCATATCACTATTGGTCAGTGAGGACCGGTCTTAATGTGGTTTTAACTGCTTGTTTCATATTTCTGCTTTGACTTTGCCGAGAGGATTCGGTGATCGGAAAATACTCCTTCCAAAGAGGAGTATGCGTCATAGTTCAGAGTGCTATTTATCCACTCCTTGTTTGTGCGTATATAATCTAGATGTGCTACAGCGTTATTGGGGTAGGTATGGATCCATAGTTTTCCCTCGCTATTTGGGAATTTAGTGTTTAGGGATGCAAACCCGTCCTCAAGCTATACTATACGACTGTTTGCAAATTATTTGTATTTGACAGGCATACTTGAAACCATATAACTGTGTGCAAATTATTTTTATCAAATAGAAATACTTGAAACCATGTTACCGTGTGAAAATTATTTGTGTTAGATAAGGATACTTGAAACCATATAACTGTGTGCAAATTATTTGTATTAGATAAAAATACTTGAAACCATTTATCTATGTGAAAATTATTTGTATTAAATTGGAATACTTTAAACAATATAACTGTATGCAAATTATTTGTATTAGATTGGAATACTTGAAAGCGTATAAGTTGGCGACCGTAGTCGGGGTAGACCCGAATGTTCCCTTTTCAATTGCTACAACACCGAGGTGTAGTGGAGGGCGCTACTCCTTTCCTTGGATTGCTCCACTTTACCCTTGGTACATACCTTACAATGCTGAGTGTTAGGCAAGGAGATATCAAGTACCATTTTTTTAGTCTTTCGTATGACTCGACCTGGGATTGAACCTCAGTCTCCCGGGCCATTAGTGAACACTCTACCCAATAGGCTAATGGATGTAAATTATTTGTATATAGATTGGAATACTTGAAACCATATAACTGTATGAAAATTATTTGTATTTGATTGGAATACTTGAAACTAAAATGCTATTGCTAATTTTTTGTATTAAAATGGTTACTTAAATACAATTGTTTACTAAGGATTATTGTTATTATCATATTTACCAACTCCTCCGCTCAGGCAGGATATGACACAAGGTCAATTTTTAAGCGGAGTTTAACAGGTTTGAATTCAGAGTTTTCTTTCTCCTAGACTAGTTGCCTCACCAAGGCTGAAGAACCTGGTCTTCCCTACTATTTACCCATAGCTGGGGGGAGAATAATTGGATTCATACCTTTCCCAAAGGTATTAGTGCTATGTGAAATGCAATCAGTCTCGTCTAGGATTTGAACTCGTGTCGCCGGGTCCATTTCCTAAGACGATAACCATTACACCACGGGCACCTTTAGGACTATTGTTTTTATTGATATTAGTTTCTAAGTCCACTCTGATCTGGAGTGGTAGAACATGTTAGAATCTGATCTATGAGTTAAATAGATCTGTTTCAAAATTATTAGCGTTAGATAGGAATACTTGATACTTGGTAACTGTGCAAATTATTTGTATTTAGAATTGTTTCTTGGAGTTATAATCGTTCCTAATAGGAATTATCCTAACCAGTTCCCTCGTCCTTATTATCATCCCCAGCAGCGAGTTCTTCAGCAAGGATGTATTTGGCTTTTAATAACCCACGAAGTTTGATATACCATTAACGAAAGAAACCAAACCAAGCTAAACCGAACTGAACCTAAACTCTGTAAACGTTATGCATTGAAGTTGTACATGCGAGCATATTCGATACATGGTCGACATTTTACGTAAGTCCATTCCCACCAAATACAATGATTTTATGGCATATCAACCCTTGTGAGTTATCTAATTCCAAATCCTGTTGTATATGAATTGTAAGCAAATAGTTTTTGGGTAACTTTATCTTTAAACTAGTGCTTATTTCTAAGCACACATTTAAATGGTTATAAGTATTTCTATCTAACACTAATAATTCTATCTAATATCAATAATTTGCCCTCAAGTATTGATATTTATAATCAGTAAATCTATTTATCAGACATTCCTATCTAATATAAATAATTTGCACACTGCTGTATAATAATCTTTAGTAAATGATTGAACAGTTCTATTAACCATAGTTAGAACCCTAACAGTTATCTCCAATCTGAGTCAGAGTGGATCTGAGAGTAATGGCAATGAAGAGATACTCCACATTGCCAACAGGTCCAGGACTGGATCCCCACCATTTAATACAGTTTAGTGTTATATCATAGACATTCGTTGGGGTGAGGTGTTATTACCTGTCTAAAGATGTACATTTGATATATTTTACAGCACAGAAATCTGGGTGGTCACCACATGTAGGAGACACAGGTAGAGCTACGTTTACGAACACTGCAAGCCTGGTTCAAATCCTTGACGAGGCCGTTTATTGGTAGGTTGTTTGGGTTTTATGGCATATCAACCTTTGTTGACGCCAAATCCATTTTTATGCAAATAGTTCTATTTCAAATAATTCAGTTTAGCATGAGTACACAGTTGAATCGTCAAAAACATTTCTATTTCAACTATTCGGTTTAGTCAAACTGTTCTGTTTCAAACAATTCAGTTTAGTATAAGTACAGATTTCGTTTACACACAATTAGGTGTCAAAACACTTCTATATTAAACCATTCAGTTTAGTGTAAGAAGTTTCCATGTCAAAAACGGTTCCATTTCAAACAATTCAGTTTAGCACAAGCACGCAGTTTAAATGGAAGTACACAGTTTGATTGTCAAAAACATTTCTATTTCAAGCTATTCAGTTTAATCAAACAGTTCTAATTCATACAATTCAGTTTAGCATAAGTATGCAGTTAGTTCGATCTAACCCATTGATAGGACACTTATCAGATGCTACCACTCCGGACCAGAGTGGACCTGGGAGCCATGGCAATAAAGGGTTTCTCCGAATTCCCCAAAGCTCCAGCATTACAGGAACCTCACCATCAGATTGTTCAGTGTCATATACAGGACACACTTGCGGGGGCCTTACCCCTCTGCAGAGGTGCAGTCGGTGTATTCTACAACCCACGCCGACTGGGCAAAGATCTATTTGACTCGTAAGTGGAGCCGTAATAGATACTACCACATTGGGTCCGAGTGGACCTAGGAGTAATGGAAATGAAAACGTGACATCATACTGTCTAGAGCTTCAGAACAGGACACTCACCGCCGGATGCAGCCTAATGTCATATCTAGAACTCACTTTCTTATTTTTTTAACCTCTCTGCCATATTAGTAATAATCCATCTTCAATAATAATAATGATAATACTGATATTGTCCTGCCCCGCGGTCTCAAAGTCAGCAAGTTCAAACGTGCCCGTAATGTCTCGGGTCAAGAGGGAAAGGACTGGGTAATCCAAATTCATATCCTGGATGAGTCTGCTTGGGTAAAAGCAGAAATAAATCAGGCTGTAGCCAATGATCTTGAGTGATTGTCCTTCAATATTCTTATTAAGTTCACATTTGGACAAATATCCTTGGGAAAAGACATGAACCTCCTTATCTCCCCATCGATCGGTTAAATAGTATGATTGCTCTTCTTTTTGAAGGAAGACTTTGGCATTAAATTACCGACGAAGGTCGATATGCAATTAAACATAGAAACCAAATCAAACCAATATTAATATATATATTGTCAATCACGGACCGACTGTTTCGTTGCATCGCAACGCTTCAGAGTGGCTAGACACGCGAGATGCTTCAAGATGAGATTGAAATGCAGCTGACTTTATCATATTTACCCCCACCCCGCTCGGGCAGGACATGACACAAGGTCAATTTTTAAGCGGAGTTTAACAGGTTTCAATTCAGAGTTTTCCTTCTGCTAGACTAGTTTCCTCACCAAGGCTGAAGAACCAAGTCTGCCCTACTATTTTACCCATAGCTGGAGGGAGAATAATTGGATTCATACCTTTCCCAAGGGTATTAGTGCTATGTGAAATGCAGTCAGTCTCGTCCTTGATGTGAACTCGTGTCGCCATGTCCATTTCCTACAACGATAACCATTACACCACGGGCACCTTTTTTTTTTTTTTTTTTTTTTTTTTTTTTTTACATATACGTTTTCGGCTAACTGGAGGGCTCACTTCATGAGAAACACTTTGAATTTACGCGTAGGTGGCAGCGAGCAATTCCCCGTTCGATTGCTAAACCAATAGGTAGGGGAGCATATATATTGTCGGTATTTGTTCGTCCCACCGACCGGGCGAGTGTGGCACAAGGACTTTTTAGAGGGTACAGGAGCAGGGGCGTAGCGTAGACACGCCCGATAGCTCCAAAAATGCTTCGGGCCTCGTTGGCATTCTCCTAAAAGAGGCACCTCAGGCGCCAGGTGATAAACCTAGCCCCTTCAAGGAGGGTTAGAGCCTGTGGGAAGGCTCCCTGAGGCTCGAGGATGCCGGTCAAGGCGCATCTCGACCGACTGCCCCTGGAACCAGGACAAACCTGACCAGATCCGTGGATCGACCAACGCGGCCGACCGAAGTGTGTCCCAGCCCAGCGACTTCCAGAATGTAGTGCATACGCTCTAGGAAATCTCATTGTCATCCACAGACTGTTTCATTGTATCAAAACTCTTCGGTGTGGCTAGACACGCGGGATAGTTCAAGCTGGGATCGAAACCCGGCAGACTTTACGTCAGATGGATATCTTACCCTAGATTGTCGTCATACATAACGTAAGCGAAGGAATTTTTTTACGTATATATTTTTATACATTGGCTACCTGGAGGGTTCCATTCATGAGAAGGGCTGTATTAATGAGTATGTGGCCGACGAAACTCCTTTGCACGGGCAGAATGCGACACGAGGTCAGTTTTTAAGCGGAGTCAAACAGGTTTGAATTCAGAGCTTTCCTTCTCATTGACTTATTGCCGTACTAAGGTCAAGGAACCAGTCTCTCCTAATATCTATCAACTGCTGAAGGGAGAATCGCTGGATTGATACCATTCTCAAATAATCCCGTCCAGAATTTGAATTCGAGTCACCGTGTCCGGTTCCTACGACAATCATCGTTACACCATGGGCGCATCCAATAATATAAGTATAAATTTGGGAGGTATATATCAAACCATATGGCTGTCTATTTAGGAGAGATAAATAAAGTTTTTCTAATTGTTAATACAGATTCGGTGGTAATATTTCAAACCGTTTGGCCTTCTATTGAGGGCAAAGAAATTTTTCTTATTTATTTTTATAGATTTAGTAATTAGATTGCAAACTATTTGGCCGTCTATTTAGGACAAACAAACACTTCTTAATTATTGATATAGATTTGGTAGATATATTTCAAACCTCTGGGTGGTTTATTGAGGTCAGTCGAAAGAACACTTTAATTATTGATATAGATTTGGTAGCTATATTTCACACCGATTGGTGGACTATTGAGGAGAGACAAACGAAATCTTTTTAATTATTGATATAGATTTGGTAGCTATATTTCAAACCTGTGGACGGTTTATAGAGGACAGACAAGCAAACTCTTTTTAATTATTGATATAGATTTGGTAGCTTATATTTCAAACTATTGAGAACAGACAAACTCTTTTTAATTATTGATATAGATTTTGATAGCACTAAATCAAAACGTTTGACCGGCTTTAGAGGACAGACAAACAAACTCTTCCTCATTATTACTCTTACTGTCGATGAAAGCAATCATTCTTAAATATTCTGATTTACGTAAACATACTCGCAGCATATGCTGTACACAATTTGTTACATGCAATGTTCTTAGTTTTCTGCCTGTTTACTTATCGTTGTGTTGTGGTCAAAGTTATTGCCTTCATAATTCAACAACATGTCATCCTGTGAGTATAGAGTTTCGGAAGTCCGTCTGTGTCAGTTGAATTGATAGACATTAGTGCAGAAGTCACTTTTGCTAGAAGACAAAAACTCCTAACAGCGCCTATCAAATTACTTTTCTTCCTTTACAGGTCATCGCTTGTTTCCATTCTCTCGTCTCACAATGACTGCAACATAATTATAAATAACATATTCTTTTCAACGTGGCTGGCTGACTGTCGCTATCTATAAGCAAGCTTTTGTTGTATGAAGCCGATGGTGTAACTCAGTGCCCGCATAAATGACACCATCAGCGGCAATTAAGTGCGATGTATATAATTTGATATATGCACGAGTAGGATGCGACGCAAGGTCAATATTTAAGCGGAATTTAATAGGTTTTAAATTGGAGTTTTCTTTCTCTATGATTGGTTGCCATATCAAAGTTAAAGACACTAGTCTGCTCAACTATTTATCCACATACGAACTAGTTTGTAGGTTTGGTTTTATGGTACATCAACCCTCGTAGGTTTATATGCCAAATCCTGCCTATATATATACATATATATATATTGCTAGTATGTACTAGTTTACCTAAATACTCGGGTCAATAAAAAGTTTTGCAATATTTTGCTCGTGCGTGGTAGTTTGCCTAAACACTAGTGTGAGTCAAAAGTTTTGCATTATTTTGCTAGTACGCGCTAGTTTTCCTATATACTAGGATGAGTCAAAATGACGATGTGCAGTCGGTGTATTCTACAGCCCTAGCCGATAGGGCAACGCTTTTCAAAGCAATATATACATGATGTATAGGTGAATGCGGACTGTAGTGAGCTCTATTTTTATTTAATGCACTATATTTCAACGTTGTATTTCAAGCTAAACACACACACACACACACACACACACATATATATATATATATATATACGTGGTGTATTCAATAAATTTCCAGACTTCATTTGTACAGGCATTTAAAATTGTCGTAGACTCTTGAGAATTCACTATGTTATTGCTGTACATCTTATGAGATGACTATCCGATTTTTATGATTTCAGCTTCAAATGAACAGCTACAGCAGGAATTAGAATACACCCTACAAAAGCCTGATTGTCACACCTGGAGAATTTCAAAAATGCAATCTGGACGTCAGGACACTTTAGAAGAACGATATGCAATAAAATTCTGTTTTAAACTTGGAAAAATGCCACAGAAACCCATGGAATGCTTCAGACTGCTTTTGGAGCATCTTGCATGAATCGTGCATCAGTTTTTGAGTGGGATAAGAGATTCAAGGAAGACAGGGAGTCTGTAAGGAATGATGAGAGGTGTGGGACGAGTAAGGAAGTCAATACACCAGAGTTGATTGGCCAAAGGGTTAGGGTTAGAGTTACTATGTAGAGGTTTTAAGGAAGTTCAGCAAGAGATTCCTTGGGAAGAGGCCATCACTCTTCAAATCGGATCAGTGGGATTTCCTCCAGGACAATGCACAAGTCCACAACTCCATCTTTGTCACGGACTATTTGACCAAGATGGGCGTCAAGACAGTTCCTCAGCCTCCCTATAATCCAGATCTTGCTCCCTGTGACTTTTGGTTATTCCTTAAGCTCAGATGCTGTGGTTATGAGACAATTGAGGAGATGAAAGAAGCTATGACGAAGGTCATTGACACGCTCACACAAGAGGACTTCGATGGGGCCTTCCAGAAGTTGTTGGAACGGTACAACAAGTGCATTGCCGCCGGAGGAGATTACTTCGAAGGGGACTAGAGTTTCATGCGTGTATTATCAATAAAAATGCTCATACGAAAAAAGTCTGGAAACGTATTTCATTTATCCTCGTATATATATATATATATATGTATGTATTAATCTATATATCTAATCTGTAATTCTGTTGGTGTGAAAAAAAAAACAGTTTGTACTATTTGCAAATTCTAAAAACTGATATCTGGGAAAAAATTCAGTAAAAAAAAAAGAAAAGTCGAAAAGCACATGTGCTACTTGTAAATAATTAAGTAGCACGTATGCCTAATCAGAAGAAAAACACCGAAAGAATTACCTGAGCTAAAACGTAATAAAGTTCTCAATACATAAGATAGAGTTAATATAATGAAAATAATTCGTACATGGCCAAGAGCGAGTCTCCCTAGCCCAGTACAATCCTTTAGTAAACGGAAACAGAGACTATTTTTTAGGCAAATGAAACAGAGATTATTTTTTAGGCAATGGAAACAGAGTCTATTTTTAGGTAATGGAAATAGAGATTATTTTTTAGTCAACAGAAACAGAGACTATTTTGGAAGCAACGGAAACAGAGACTATTTTTTAGGCAACAGAAACAGAGATCATTTTTTAGGCAATGGAAACAGAGACTATTTTGGAAGCAACGGAAACAGAGACTATTTTTAGGCCACACAAACCGAACCAAAAAAATTGTCTAAATAAAATATCTAATAAGATGAACAACATAAAACCTAAGATTATAAATCTGTCAACATACAAATTAAACACAAATCTAATTAATTTACTTAAACTTGGTCAAAAATTCCCCCTCCAAAAGGCGCTATAGGAGAATTAAAAAAAAAGACCTCAATGAATTTTAAAGAAAATTTTGACAAATAAAACAATTCTCAATAAAAAAAAAGTACAGGTGACTTCCTAGTAAGAAATAAATTCAAATTTTCTCTGACGAAGATAACAATAGTTAATTAAAAACAATCTTTGAAAATCTTTGGTAACGTAAAAGAAATAAAACTACACAAAACAACCTGTCACACAAAGACGTTGTCCAGGGACTGTGGAATACACTGACTGCATCTTTGCAGAGGGGTAAGACCCCCCCCCTCCTGAACGAGTGTCCTGATTATGACATCAAACAATCTGATGAAGAGGTCCCTGTAATGCTGGAGCTTTTGGGAATGCGGAGTGCTCTTTCATTGCTATCGCCAGAAATGCTTTGTCATCGGCGCAGTCCGCGTCCGTAATAGTTTGTGCACTGTATCTTTTGCTTCTTTCTTTTGAAAGCTTGAAGCCGTTTTCTTTCATTAAATCTATTGTCTAGACAGATGATAAAGAGGTATGGAGCTAATGTGTCTCCTTGCAGTACACCTGCTACAATGATGAAGTAGTATGTGTCTCCATCTGTGAGCGGGCTTTTGCTTTCGTGTTTTTATATAGTATCATTATGGCTGCGACAGTTTCTTTGAGGAGACCATGGGCGAGAAGTATTTACTCCATCCTTCCTCTGTGTATGGAATCAAATGCCTTGAAGAAATCGTCGAATAATAGTGTTGCCTCGAAGTTTTTTGCACGAAAACCTTCAAGAATTCGATTTGTGATGAGATTGATCGATTTCTCCGAAAGCCATTTTGCTTCTTCCTCAGTATTTTCTCAATTTTAGGTTCTATGCAGGAACGTAGCAGAGCATTGTAGATCTTGACCGTTATGGATATAAGGGTTATACCTTGGTAGTTCTTAGCTATTCCGAGGTCACCCTTCTTGGGGAAAGGGAGGATGCGTCCCTTTGTCCATCTGTCTATTGTGTTCTGGTTATAAACGGCGTTACAGTATTAGGGAGTATGTCATCGAATTCCTGTGTCTTCCATACTTCTGCAGCTTTCCTATTTAAAATTTTTCTAAGTACTAAGTCAAGTTCTTCTTGCGTAAACTGTCTTAGTTTGATGTCTAGTTGATTCCTAATTATTTTGGGGATAGGTTCATCCGTAACTTTCGGTGGTTTTCAAAGTAAATTCACGAAATGTTGTTTCCACAGGCGTATTCGTTCTTCTTGGCTATCAGCTTTCAGTTTAGCTCTCACAGTACTCTTCCTTCTCCTCAATTTGTTTACTGTTTGCCATGCAATCCAAGATTGTCTATCTTCAACCGAGTCTCTAATCTTAGCTACGTTCTATCTTCAACCGAGTCTCTGTTAGGATACGGGATGTAGCCCTGAAGACCTGTCAGAGGCGATGAACGATAGCGAGAGTGGCGAGAGAGGGTAGGGATATCCGTGCTGGCAACACGACATGATAATGATGATGATAGAAGCAACCCTAAAAGATAAGCAGCAGAATTTCCCCGATCGAACAATTTGACCCTGGCCGTTGACCCGTGGGGTTCATCCACCCAGCACCTAATTAAGCGAGCTGTGGACCCGTCGTTGGGTTCGTCCGCTTTTACGTCCACCACGCTGCTTCCAATGGCTTCCGAGGTACATCTTGGGTGAAAAAAAAACCCCTAAAAAATCTTTTCCTTCCTTTACTTCTTGTCCTTCCCCGTGGTACATATCATCATCATCAAGTCGTGCCGCTAGCACGGATATCCCTGACCCTCTCTCGCCACTTCTCTCTATCATTCATCGCCTCTGGTAGGTCTTCAGGGCTATATCTCGTATCCTCACATAGCTGCTGAATGTATGTTCGAGCTGGTCGTCCTGCTTTTGCCCGGCCATATGTGGGGGTCCATTGGAGTACATCACTTATGAGCTCGTCCCTGCTTCTCCAGGAGTGTCTTGCATGCCTGGTTCGTTTAACTTGGATAGTTTTTGTGTTGCCGCCAGGACTTGTTTATTAAGTTTTAACTTAGTATAAGTCCACAGTTGCTTTATTTCTAAAATTCATTGGATAATCCTTATTTATGGTTTATCGCAATCTTAAAGGCATTCTATTTTTACTCTAACTTTAGTTTTCAAACACTCCGCAATATTTCTAAAGTGTTAAAATCTTTTAACTCGTTTTTCATGGTTCATTTGGAAACTAGGATTTAGATTAATAGTCTTTTTCAATTAAAAAAAACAGATAATATTCAACAAAGATTTTACATATATAAAAATCTAAATCCTGCTTCTAAAATAATAGTTTAAAAAAAAAGACAAAAGCTAACTGACCGGTTAGTTCACCTGATAAAAATACAGCGGCTATAGATTTTTTTTTGGGGTGGGGTGGGGGGATTCTTACAGCAATGCGAGTAAATTCTAAGGTACAATGGGAAGGCTCTTAAATGTTTCGTCTTTTATAGAGATATACACTAAATCCCAGATATTAAGACGCCAAAAGCTGCCTCCCACCATTTGTCAAAACTGCTACTTAGCTCTCAGTGTAAACTCGGGTATCAAGCGGTCAAGGGAGGAAAACAAGCCAGCTGATTGGTTTTGTCATTCGCTTCTTGAATATCCAATAAGTTTTCAAACAGTCGAAAAGCTTCACGAGAAATTCAACGAAAGTCAATCGTAAGTAAACTCTACTGAAATTCACCTGAGTTAAACGAAAATTAAAATTCAACCCCGAGAATTCTGCAAAAAAGACAACTTTACATTAGACTCAATTAAAATTAAACGAAAACTGAAATTCAACCCGAGAATTCTGCTAAAAGACAACTTTACAGAAGACTCAATTAAAATTAAACGAAAACTGAAATTCAACCCGAGAATTCTGCTAAAAGACAACTTTACAGAAGACTCAATTAAAATTAAACGAAAACTGAAATTCAACCCGAGAATTCTGCTAAAAGACTACTTTACAGAAGACTCAATTAAAATTAAACGAAAACTGAAATTCAACCCGAGAATTCAGCTAAAAGACAACTTTACAGAAGACTCAATTAAAATTAAACGAAAACTAAAATTCAACCTGAGAATTCTGCTGAAAGACAACTTTATAGAAGACTTGATTAAAATTAAATGAAAGCTGAGACTCTTCCACGAAACAAAAAAAAAAAAAAACTTTAATTAAAAGAACTTTGTTTTCCGGACTCACTCTCTCTTAGATAAGTTCCCGCAAATTACAAAAAAATTGCGACGCTTTTATCATCTTTTCTTTCTTGTTTCTTCTGTATAAAATTCATTTCTAAAACTTTGTTGTCTGTATTTTATCTTTTTACATCAGTATCCGAAATAGAAAGCTGCGAAACTTGCCATTTAAAATTCCACGCCCTCTAAAAACATATTACCTATTACTAATTTCACTTTTTACTATAATTACTATATTACAATTTTGATCTTAAATTCTTTTTTAATGCAAAATTTATTGATAAATTTCATTATATTGTAAATTTTTTTAGAATATAAATTCTTTTATATTGCAAATTTTGATATTACTTAAATTTTTTTACATTGAAAAATTTGTTGATAAATTTCTTTATATTGCAAATTTTGATACTCTGCAAATTCTTCCACAATATTCTCCTGATGACACTTCAGAAGCTCAATTAGTTGGGATATGAGACTTTGCAATATCTATCATATTCTTCTGATGACACTGTAGAAGCTCACTGGCTTGGGATATAAGACTTTGCCACATCCACCATATTCTCTTGATGACACTGCAGAAGCACAGTTACTTGGGATTTGAGACTGTGGCATATCCACCATATTTTCCTGACGACACCATAGACGCTCAGTGATTTTAGATATTAGGTTTTGCCACACCCATCATATTCTCCTGATGACACTGCAGAAACTCACTGACTTGGGATATGAGACTTTGCCACATCCACTATATTCTCCTGATGTCATTGCAGAATCTCATTGACGTGGGATATGACCTTTTGCCATATCCACCATATTCTCCTGATGACACTGCAGAAGCGCACGGATTTGGGATATGACACTTAGCCACAGACATCCTATTCTTTTGATGACACTGCAACCGCTCATTTAGGTAGGATATGTGACTTTGGAACACCCACCATATTCTCCTAATGACATTTCAGATGTTCACTAACTTGGAATATGAAACTTTGACACACTCACCATATTCTCCGGATGAAACTGCAGGTCACGCATATCAGATATGACACTTTGTTACACCCAGCATATACTTCTGATGACGCTGCAGGAGCTCACTGACTTCTGATATGAAAGGTTGCCACATCCACAATATTCTCTGATGACACTGCAGAAACCCACTGACTTGATATATGAGAGTTTGCCACATTCACCATATTCACTGATGAACTGGCAGAAGATCGCTGACTTTGGATATGAGACTTTGTCATATCTACAATATTCTCCTGATGACACTGCAGAAGATCAATTAGTTGGGATATGAAACTTTGCCTCATTCACTATATTCTCCTGATGACATTGCAGAATCTCATCGACATGGGATATGACCTTTTGCCACATCCACCATATTCTCCTGATGACACTACAGAACCTCACTGACTTGGGATATGAGACTTTGTCACATCCACCATATTTTTCGGATTACATTGAAGAAGCTCACTGACTTGGTATATAAGACTTTGCCTCATCCACCATATTTTCTTAATGACACCGCAGAAGGTTAATTAGTTGGGATATGAGATTCTGCAACATCCACTATATTATCTTAATGACACTGCAGACCCTCACTGACTTGGGATATAAGACATTAACACACCCACCATATTCTCCTCATGACACTTCAGAAATTCACTGTCTTAGGATATGAGACTTTACCAAATCCACCATATTCTTCTGAGGACGCTGCCGAAGGTCTCTGATTTGCGATATAAGACTTTTCCAGTAGAATATGGTGGATTTACCGAGGTCTATCCTATGTCAGTTTCTTCAGTGCCATCTTGGCAACATGTGGCTGACCACTGTCATGAAGCAAAATTACGACGTTGTTTGTACTAAAGCAATATATATATATGTATATGTGTGTGTGTGTGTGTGTGTGTGTGTGTGTGTGTGTGTGTGTGTGTGTGTCAGAATTATATAGACACAGTCAACGGTCCTTGGTGTCAGTCATTTTCTCGCCTATGCGATCATTGGAGCAAATTATTCATTTCATTTTTATCATATAGGAATTTTAGGGAGGAAGATCAATTAGTCTTATGTTCACATAGGAGAAATTCACAGTCACCAATCACAGTTGACTTTGTGTCTACGCTATCCAAATCACGATGCAGTCGTAGCGTAATGGTTATCGTCGTAAGAAGGGCCTTGGTGGCCCGAGTTCAAATTCTGAATGATTCTGTTTTTATTTCATATAGCGCTAATACATCTTCTCTCTCAAGGTATGGGTTAATAGTAGGGCACACTTAAACTTTGATATGGCAACCGTTCTAAGAGAAGGAAAACTCTGAATTAAAACTTACTAAACCCTGCTTATAAATTGCCCTTGTGTCACATCCTGCTCGTGTAGAGGGGTTGTGTAAATTTATATCATGATTAATTGTTTATATATATATATATAGAGAGAGAGAGAGCATTTGTACATGTCAAATTTAGAGATCTTATATAACATATTTAGGGTACTTATATATTTATATAACTAAGGTTAGCGTTCGCTGTCGAGGGCAATCCATTAGCTACTATACAAACATGTTGGGAAGAGCGCTACTCATTTCCCTGGGTTACTCCACTTACCCTTGATACGTACCATATAATACTGAGGGTTAAGCAAGAAGGCATCAAATACAATTTTGGGGGTCTTCGGTATGACTCAACCTGGTATTGAACCTCGGTCTCCCGGGCCATTGGCGTACACTACCCACCTGACTAATGGGCCGGTATATATATATATAAGTATTCGTACTTTAATATGAAATCCAGTCATATGGTCATTGCTTTCGTCAATTGTATATTTTATACATCTTAAGAAAGAAATGTTAATTGATTTCTGTTGATTATTCATGATTGTCCCATTCGAGACGCTTTGAGATGAGTCAGATCTAGTTTTTCGTGTTGTCATGATAGTTATAATTAGCAGTTGTTATAGTAAAACACAGGATTTTGAAAGTATAGCATCTTTTATAATAAACAGACTAAACCTGTACAAGGTCTAAAGTGAAAATCGATCTGAAGACTAAAATATGAGGTCGTGGTGCATTTTGAAAGAAAAACGTTAGCACACTTTTAGGCCATATCCCTGAGTTGGAATACTTGTGGTGAATGATAAGGATATCATTTTGAAGAAAATCAATAATTGACAGCTTTATTCACCATGTTTTTGTACTATCTATCTATCTATCTATCTATCTATCTCAGTCTATTCATATCTATCTATCTATCTATCTATCCAGCTCATATCTATCTATCTATCTATCTATCTATCTCAGTTTATTCTTATCTATCTATCTATCCTAGTTTGTTCATATATTTTTATGGTGAAACAGGATTTTGAAAGTGTAGCACTTTCTATAATAATCAGACTAAACCTGTACCAGGTGTTTTTATTTGTTTGTTTGTTTGTATTTCATGGCATATCAACCATTGAAGGTTATTTAATGCCAAATCCATTTTATACTATAAACAGTTCTATTTCAAACAATTCAGTTTAGCATAAGTACACCCTTTAATTGTCATTTTTTTCTAGCTATTCAGTTTAATCAAACAGTTCTTATTCGAAACAATTCAGTACGAACATTAGTTCTATTTAAACCATAGACAGGGCCCTATCAGGTGCTACCACTCCAGGCCAGAGTGGATTTAGGAGCGATGTCAATAAAGAGGCACTCCACGTTCCCCAAAGCTACCTGCATCACTGGAACCTTACCATCAGATTGTTTAGTGTCAAATCCACGACACTCATTGGAGGAGTCTGACTCCTCTGCAGCGGTCCAGTCGGAGTATTCTACAGTCCCAGCCGACTGGGAAATGTGTTTTTGTCTAAAGTGAAAATCGATCTGAAATCTAAAATATTAGGCCGTTGTGTATTTTGAAAGAAAAACGTTGGCACACTTTTTGGCCATATCCCCTTGTTGGAAAAATGTGGTGAATGACAAGTATGTCAATAATTGATAGCTTTATTCTCCATATTTTTGTACACAGTATCTATCTAATTATCTGTTGTGATGCTGACAAAAGAAAGGTACGGGGAACACAAAAATGGTTGATAGAAAAAATATATATTCAAGTAACGGAAACAAGATACAAGTGAACCTGATTAAACAGTAGTTAGTTGATAGGAAGCTGAGAGTCTTGTGGGGTAGTGACTATCCATCTACTACGCAAATCGTATCACACGTGATTGTGTCACGCTGATTGGGGAAGTCCGTCTGACGCTTTTGTTGACGTGTATTTATGGAGGATGGCGAGTCTATTATGTAGGGAGTACAACACTATCTATCCTAGACTGTTCATCTATCTATCTATCTATCTATCTATTCAATTCTGTAGGTATCTGTGTGTAATTACACACACACATACACACACGCATATATATATATATATATATATATATGAGTGTGTGTGTGTGTGTCAGTCTAAACATATCTATCTATCTATCTATCTATCTATCTATTCAATTCTGTAGGTATCTGTGTGTAATTACACACACACACACACACACACACACGCAAACACACACACATATATATATATATATGAGTGTGTGTGTGTGTGTGTGTGTGTGTGTGTGTGTGTGTGTGTGTGTGTCAGTATATACATATCTATCTATCTATTCAATTCTGTAGGTATCTGTGTGTAATTACACACACACACACACACACACACACACACATCTATATATATATGTGTGTGTGTGTGTGTCAGTCTATACATTTCTATCTCTCTATCTATCTATCTATTTATCTATCTATTAAATTCTGTAGGTATCTGTGTGTAATTACATACACACACACACACACACATATATATATGAGTGTGTGTGTGTGTGTGTGTGTGTGTGTGTATGTAATTACACACAGATACCTACAGAATTTAATAGATAGATAGATAGATAGATAGAAATGTATAGACTGACACACACACACACACATATATATATATATATATGTGTGTGTGTGTGTGTCAGTCTATACATTTCTATTTATCCTACTCTGTTCATATCTTTTTTTTTATCTCTCTATCAATTTATCTATCTAATTTTTTCCCATACTCATTAATTCTATTTGTTATATAGCCTTACTTTTTTACACTTCTATAACTTACTTATTATTTTACGTTTCCACTGTATTAATTAGCGGCCATCTTTTCACCTCGCTTCTTTATTGTGTCGCTCAGTCACCATCTTAATTCATGTTCGGTTTGCCTGATTCATGTGGTTTCTCTGTATTTCCGTCTGTTTTCATGTTGCATATTGATTCTTGACCGAACCGTCAATCACACCTGTTTAAATAAGCAGAAGCTGTCACGTGGTTTATCGTAAGTCATCCTATTTACCAACCCCTTCGCTCGGGGAGGATATGACACAAGGTCAATTTTTAAGCGGAGTTTAACAGGTTTGAATTCAGAGTTTTCCTTCTCCTAGACTAGATGCCTTACCAAGGCTGAAGAACCCAGTCTGTCCTACTATTTACCCATAGCTGGAGGGAGAATAATTGGATTCATACATTTCCCAAGGGTATTAGTGTTATGTGAAATTATCGTAAGTCATGGGCGTTGGGAAATGATATATGCAGATGTCCCAGGGAGTTGCAGTCAGCTGAAGGCAATGTGAGTCAGTGTCAGCTTGTAGTCACTGAGAGCGCCCAAGGAGGCGGAGGTAGCAGACCACTGGGCCCCCGGTTGAGTACCCCCTTGCCGAGAAGCAAAAGAGGTGCGAAGTGGGGTCTTGAAAATAACTAAGCGTTCTATGGTCAAGAGAAGACGAAGTTATGGGTCAATATGGCAATCGATCATTGCCTTCTTCCGTCCGTTTGTCTCTCTCACACCATAGAGATTTGACCCCTTACGAAAGAATAAAGGGACTTCTATATTTTCATAACTCAAGTGTTGTGGTTCTTGCCTCATTATGGGTATATTACATTCATTCTTTGCTGTAACTTCAACTGTCTTAGTTCTTCTGTGTTGAGATAACAAAACGAAGATACCATTCCTATGCGCACTTGCTTTAATTCTTACAAAGCATTTATTTTGACCCGTTGTGACCTTTTCGGGGAATGACGAGCATGGTCAAAATCAATCGTTCCTTTCGAACCGAAACCGGCAACTAATAAACTGTTCAAACTATTTTCTCAACTTTAGAACGGTTTTCTATTATATAGGGTGGAACGATAAAATTGTCGCCCGAGAAAAGACGACATGATTCCATTTCCGTTTAATGAAAACCAGTTTTCTTTTTGTTGCAGACCATCAACTAGTTGGCCAGTTGTGTACAAATCCCAAGAGCGATAGGAGCCTTCTATCATGTCTGAAAGTGAAACAATGTTCAACGAGCGAGATCGGAGATGCGCCACTGTACAAATCATGCTCTCTACTGATCCAACTTATGACAACAGGACCATTGCCAGCACCCTCAAAATGCAAATCCGGACGGTTCAACGTGCCCAGGGTGACGAAAACAAAGTTTCCGGCTACGGTTATGGTCTTTGGTGTGGTTTCAAGTGAAGTTCACATCATGCCACCTCACATCTTCGAAGTCGGCTTGAAAGTCAACACCAAAGTGTACCTGGATGTGCTGAAGCGTGTGGTGATCCCCTTGTGCAATCAGGTGGCCGGTGTCAGACCCTGGGTTTGGCAGCAGGAGTCGGCACCAGCCCACAAGTCCAATTAGACCCAGGCTTGGCAACGACTTTGTATCCTTCTCTCACTGGCCTCCCTCCTCCCCCGACCTGAACCCGCTGGACTACTTCATTTAGTCATACGTCGAGAACATCACCAACATGACCTCCCACAACACCAGAGCCAGCTTGATCGCCGCCATCCGCCGAGTATTCACCGAGCTCCCGCTGGCGCTTGTGAAAAAGGCATGCTCTCAGTTCCGGATCCGTATCGAGGCGGTTATTGAGGCTGAAGGCGGCTACATTGAATAGATGTCAGCTTTACTACATAATCAAATTATCTGAATTGATTTTTTCAATAAAAGTTTTAAAATAAAGCTGTAGTGTTGTTTTCTTTAGGAAGACAATTTTATCGTTCCACCCTGTATAATTAAGCAATGATTTTAATCATTTTTCATTAATCATATTTTATCATTCAGTTTGGTCGGGCTTTGAGCTATTCGGGTTAAGAGTTCAGGTGCATAGCCATTGGGTATAGTTCTACGCTCGCGCGCAAAAGATATGACAATCATCATTGTCATAATAAACCCCAGACAGGAAATAGGGCTGGAGTGTAGATGACGTCATGCCCAAAAGAGATGGGCTGAGAATTTGAGGATTTTGAAAAAGAGTTAGTTGGACCATGCAGGTAGACAATTGAGTTCCTACCATTTGGGCATAGAGAACTGAGTTCTCTACCGTTGAGGCATGTAGTTGGAGTTTTGCAGATCTCTACCGACAGAGATCTTAAACATCACAAGATGAGCTGCGTGTTGGGGATGGTTAACATAGTAAGAATTGTGTCTCTCTCCTCACGTCGAAGAACCGAAGCCAGAAGTTAATAAACCGTTCTTACCTAAATCCCAGAGTCCGCCTGTTTCCGCCTGCATTTGTACATGCATTTGTGTTGTGTATTTGACTGTATTTGAATATGTATTTGTAGTAACGTTGTTATTGATATCATTAAGGTTATGGCTATATAACATTTCGTTACACGATTGAAACTATCCGATCAGAGCCGTGATCTTAGATTAACCTCGGGTTCAGTTGCTCTCAATCATACCGAATGAACTATGATATTTTTCCTCCTGTTTAACTGTTTAGAATTCATTTGAGTTACCTACACAACCTGTCAACAATAGATTCTAACAATTTTTTATCTAACATTTTTTGCGCAAATATCGACTCAAAAATATTTGTATTTTACTAAAACTCTCATTATCTTTGCATACATAAAATCTGTCGGAAAATTAATGGGGTTGGGCGTGCTGTGGGGGCTATGAGTGACAGATGGATTAGCTGATTTCGTTATCATCTAACATAATGTCTTGGAAATATATATCACTAATATTAGCTTTCTATAACTGTACCATAGCCAGATACGGCTATGCGAAATGTACATGGGATGTTCATATATATATAACATAGATCACATAGAACATAGGAATCTCGAAATTCGAAAAACACATCAAAACTTCTCTGTTCATGTACGAAACTTTTTATTACCTTTGAGTTTAAAGGTTTTTCGACATAAGGAGAGAGAGAGAGAGAGAGAGAGAGAGAGAGAGAGGCAAGGTTCTATTCTGGCTTTTTCATCTGCCCCCCCATCTCGTGCGACATCTGCCCAAGGCCTCCGCGAGCAAGCGAAAGTCAACCATCTCGTCCGGTGTCTAGTCTAAACTCTACTAACTTTCTTCAAATTCCCCAAATTCTCCGCGCACTTCCGGTGCGTGACGTCATTCGCACTTGCTAGCCCTGTTTCCCATCTCGGGATATTGTGACATCTCTGAGTGACACGTCCGCTCCGCCCGCGCACACGTGAACACCAGTGCTAATGTTGCACCTTAGTAACCCAAGCACTGAGCCGAAAGGTTTTCAGCCTAACTAAACCCAAAGGCATCAAATGAAATCCCTCGGCGATTATATTACATAACTTGGGTGCTCTTTTCACCTGTTTTTATTTACAACTTCTCTTTTTCAGGTTGTTCCCCTATAAGCACCGAGGAACGAATAAACCCGAAATTATTTGGTCCAGTTTGGGAAATCTTCGTCACAAGCACTTGAAATACTTATGCAATATATATATATATATATATATATATATATATATATATATATATATATATATATATATATATATATACCCTGCCTTGCACATACGTTTTTGAGGAGCAGAAGAGATTCAAAGAAGAGCGCAAGGAAGTGAAAGATGGCTTCAGAATCGAGAAGCCTTCAGTTAGTAGAGGTGAGGTCAAAGTTGAGTTGATAAGGTAGATGGAGCGAGGCGATCGTCGGTTGATTGATTAAATAATCGCAAGTCAGCTGGACAGGGAAAAGAACAGTGTTTAGAAGATTATCACCAAGATTTATGCATAACTGAAAAATATGGAAACTCAATTGATTGCCATAATAAAAAAGAGTGTTAATTTCTTGAGCAAAAGATACGCTTGAAAACCTGTAATTTTGGTATCTGCATTTTTATATTCATTAACCAATCGACACTTTCGCGCTAATTTTTTAAATTTTGAGTTACTTCGCAGACGACAATATTTGACTTGCCACAAAAAATTTGAAGGATCAAAACCCCAAATAATTCAATAAGTGTTTCCCCTCCAAGAATATTAAAAATACAATTTTTGAGTAAATTAGGTTCATCGTTTTTCTCTAATTTCGAGCTTACCTCAGCTCAGTCGGCTGGGGCTATAAAATACACCGACTGCATCTTTGCTGAGGAGTAAGACCCCAACTAATGTGAATTCCTAGCTATAACATTAAACCATCTGATAGCGAGGCTCCAGCCTTGGAGATTTAGAGAATGCTGCATAGCCCTTCATTGCCATTACTCCCAGGTCTACTCTGACCCGGAATAGTAGCTCCAGATTGGGTATTATCTATAGGCTAAATAAAACTGTTTGGCTATTTAAAGTGAGTGCAAACAAATGACTGATATTTAGTTGAATTGTTAGTTATAAACGTTGGCGACCGTAGTCGAGGGTGATTAGAAGGTTGCCCTTTCAGTAGCTTCTACACCGAGGTGTACGGGAGGGTGCTACTCCATTCCTTGGATTATTCCACTTTACCCTTAATACGTACCTTATAATGCTGAGTGTTAAGAAGGCGGCATCAAGTACCATTTTTCTGAGTCTTTGGTATGACTCGACCTGGGATTGAACTCCGGTATCTCAGACCATTAGTGAACACTCTACTGATTAGGCCAATGGCCCGGTTTTACATATCGCAATAATTGGAACTATTTAACTGCGTACGTAAAATGAGAGCTCAGACTCATTTAAAAACGTTATCAACAAAATGTGTTTACAAATCATATGTATTTAATATAAATGTATAAACAGGATTGAGCATTAAATAACCCACAATGGTTAATATGCCATAAAACCAAACGAGACCATATATACTAATATATATGGGTAAACCGGATTTGGCTTTAAATAATCAACAATTCGTTTCGTTTCATTTTATGACATATCTGCCATAAAGCGAAACGAAAAGAAACCAAACCAAACGAAGCCTACCTAAATAATCATTTTTTTGTTTAAATAAGCAAAGAAATAGATATTTCTTCAGTAAGTAAAGAATTGTTTATTCGTATTTAATTAATAGTAAGAAATGAATTTTTACTTGCTCAAATATAAAGAAAAATTGATAACAAGGTAATCCAAGTAGAAGGAAAGGTTTATTGAGAAGCAAAGTCGACACTATAGCGTTTCGGTTCTAATGAACCATCATTAGGACTATGAGGGATGATATTAGTGATGTTAAATCAATGACTTTGGGTCTGACTTGAGCAGAGGAAATTATTTAGGGTAGAAATATGCAGCAGAGGAAATTATTTAGGGTTTAATATTTCAATTCGAATAAATGCAGCAGGGGGAAATATTTAGTGTTTATATTTCAATTCAGACATATGCAACAGACGAAATTATTTAGGGTTTAATATTTCAATTCGGATAAATGCAGCAGAGGAAATTATTTAGGGTTTAATATTTCAAATCAAATAAATGCAGCAGAGGAAATTATTTAGGGTTTAATATTTCAATTCGGACATATGCAGCAGAGGAAATTATTTAGGGTTTAATATTTCAATTCGAATAACTGCAGCAGAGGAAATTATTTTGGGTTTAATATTCCAATTCGAATAAATGCAACAGAGGAAATTATTTAGGGTTTAATATTTCAATTCGGATACATGCAGCAGAGGAAATTATTTAGGGTTTAATGCGTTGTGGGAACATTAAACGTGGGAACAGAAGGGTACATAAATACAAATGAAAAGTAATTCACGACAAATTAACCACAACTTATTTATTGCCGAAGCAAACTAAATAGAATACATAAACAATACTGTAACGAATTCCCTCCCGTTTGACTTTTTTCTACAAGCTCAAAGAGACCATCATAGGGACCTGTTTTGAACGCATGGAGCCCACCAACAGACCCTAAATGACAGAGCTGAGAAGCATCATCGAAGAATCATTCTAGAAATGCGAAGAAGCACGGTAGAGAAGGACGGGAAAGTGCATTAGACGAAAGTTGGGTTACTTCGAAGGAGAAACCCTATAGTTTTCAGATTGGGATTGACACTAGTCACAATACTTTTTAGACACATCACATGTATAATTGCAAAAAGAAATCAAATATTAAAATTCCTTCTTCTTCTTCTTCTTCTTCTTCTTCTTCTTCTTCTTCTTCTTCTTCTT
This sequence comes from Sepioteuthis lessoniana, assembly GCA_963585895.1. Taxonomy (NCBI): domain Eukaryota; kingdom Metazoa; phylum Mollusca; class Cephalopoda; order Myopsida; family Loliginidae; genus Sepioteuthis; species Sepioteuthis lessoniana. The sequence continues at coordinate 19,925,338 of OY757943.1, forward strand.
CTTTAAAATCAAATATGTCAGCATTAAATAATCCATAAAAATTTTATATGCCGTTAAAGAAATAGATCAGACCAAGCTAAATATAGATATTTATAATTATAATCAAACATTAAATAATATAATTACATAAAATTATGATTAAAAAATTTATTTCGCCATTTGATAACCCATAAGAACTTAATATGTCTTTTGTCATTGACCGTGCGTGAAAGGTCAGGAGTAGTTCCTCCTTGACCGTATCTTAGGTAACATCGTTTGGCTGGACAATAAAAATAAGATAAGATAAGATAAGAAAGACAGAACGTTTAGATCGTGTCTTATTTTCTCTGGTTTTCAACGTCTTACTTTCTCGGGTCTATTCACACGTACATATGTTGTATATTGACCTTCGACACGGCCAAACATGTCATTCCAAAGTGATGCGCCGTAAGGAAGTGACACATTCCGATGGCAGTTATGAGAAGAGATCGCGTAGGTGGGCTTGGCTGACAATATGGGAGAAAGGTAAAATCCCATGGTATACTCATAGATTGGTGAACCGGAAGAGAGTGACCTGTGAACTACATGACAGTTATTTCCGCTTAATGACGATCAAACATGCCATTCCAAAGATTGAGTGGGCGATTGAAATATTATATAACTCGGTGAAGACAGGAAGTCAGTGAGTTGGAGACAGGTGAGTTAGAGACAAGATGTGGCAGAGAAAGTCACCACCCGGCAGAAGGGGCCTTTGAGACCCCCGACTGAGTTTGGAGACCCGTTGGTGACAAGATGCGGTAGAGAAAGCCAGCATCCAGCAGAGAGGGCTCCTAGGCCTCCGGTTGAGCAGCCCTGGAGAACAAGAAAGACACAACGCTGATGGCCATAAGAGTGGGGGTCAATATGTTGCAGTTCTGTTCGGTCTCCAACTTCCTCTCAAACACACAACACTTTAAAATAAAGTGAGAGGTCTTCGCTCGTCTTTATCATTGCGTCTGTTATTGTGCGTGAATATGATTATTCATACAACACATAGATTCAATATCTACAATGATAAAAAGAGCGACATTCAAGAGACAGATACAGCAATAAATTGAGTTAGTACCACCTTATTAACGACAACAAGCGTTTGGAAGAACTGAGAAGGAAAAAATAAAGTAAAGCAAATCAGCTGAATAAAGTCACATTCAGAGATACTGAATGAGCATAGGTTTTACCAATGGGGAAAATTGAGTACTTAGCTGAAAATGTTGCTCGGAATGTTGAATTTTGATATACATTTTAACTCATTCTTCCTTCTGTCTTTTTTTATGCTTTTATTCTCGCTTAATATTCTCATGATTTGTTCTCTTTCTTGTGAAGTAGCTAATATCTTTGTGTTGCTGGTAGATAATGTTCTCTTGCTGGTTTCAGGTTAAGTGGTCGAAGGAGTTTGGTGAATAAACTTTCTTCTGCTTTTACTATTTTTCATAATAGCCAGAATTATATTTAAGGGTTTCTCTTCGACCGTCGTTCCAGAGCACAAAAGAGTATACTTCATGAGTCTGTCGAAGAAGCCAGATGAATAAGTTGTCTTTCTTCTGTTTTAGCTATTTTCTCTATAATAGCCAGAATTATATGTAAGGGTTTCTATTCTACTGTCATTCCAATGTACAAAAGAGTATACTTCATGAGTCTATCAAAGGAGCCTGGTGGATAAGTTATATTTCTTCTATTTTTGCTATTTTCTCCATAATAGCCAGAATTATATTTAAGGGTTTCTCTTCCACTGTCATTCCAATGCACAAAAGAGTATATTTCATAAATCTGTCAAAGGAGCCTGGTGGATAAGTTATCTTTCTCCTGTTTTTGCTATTTTCTCCATAATAGCCAGAATTATATTTAAGGGTTTCTCTTCCACTGTCATTCCAATGCACAAAAGAGTATACTTCATGAGTCTATCAAAGGAGCCTGGTGGATAAGTTATCTTTCCTCTGTTTTTGCTATTTTCTCCATAATAGCCAGAATTATATTTAAGGGTTTCTCTTCCACTGTCATTCCAATGCACAAAAGAGTATACTTCATGAGTCTATCAAAGGAGCCCGGTGGATAAGTTATCTTTCCTCTGTTTTTGCTATTTTCTCCATAATAGCCAGAATTATATTTAAGGGTTTCTCTTCCATTGTCATTCCAGTGCACAAAGTGTATACTTCATTCGTTATCATCGTATTTTTTCTCGTGCTTGGTTTCACTTCAGTCGTCGGCTTTCATCACCCCATTTCTTTCCCTTTATAATTTTTCTTGGGACTGCAGGAGAGATTTTTTTTTAAACACCAACATATAAGTGTGTCTTCTCCTTTCAGTCCATTTTCAGCACGTGTCCTTTCCATGAAAAATCATAACATGGTCAAAATTAGTTGGTATTCCCGCGATTTCTCTATTCTCTGATTGGCTAGTTTCATACCAACGGAATTGTCCTCTGATCTTTAACTGTATTGACGGTTTGGTCCATTTGGCTCCTGCTGCTATCAAAGTGGACTGTGAAAGAGAGACAGAGAGAGACATATACATTAAAAGGAGTGTGGGCGGGTTCCTGTCTGAGTCTATCATGTGTTGAAAAACCAAACCAAACCAAAGCAAAGAAAATATTTACGATGATAATCAAACATTTGTAAATAAATCAAATTTCGCCATTAAATAACCCATAAGGAGTTGATATGTCATTAAACAAATACACAACACGAAACCCAACCAAATATAAACATCATGATATTCAAACATTTGCAATTTAATTAAATTTCGCCATTAAATAACCCATAAGGAGTTGATATGTCATTAAACAAATACACAACACGAAACCCAACCAAATATAAACATCATAATATTCAAACATTTGCAAATTAATTAAATTTCGCCATTAAATAACCCATAAGGAATTGATATGCCGTTAAACAAATAAACTAGACCAGACCACAAGTATATATAGACATGATGATAAACATTTGCCAATGAATCAAATTTCTACATTAAATAACACACGAGGAGTCGATATGCCATTAAACAAAAAAGAATAGACAACACCAAACCAAGTGTATATAAAAAAAGGAAAGTTGTCAACCATAGTCAAGGGCGATCCGAAGGCTCCCTTTTCAATAGCTATTACACAGAGGTGTAGGGGGTGCTACTCCTTTCCCTGGATTGCTCCACTTTACCCTTGATACCTATCTTATATTGCTGAGTGTTAAGCAAGGAGGTATCAAGTATCATTTTTAAAGTCTTTGGTATGACGCGACCTGGGATTGAACCTAGGTCTCCCGGACCATTAGCGAACACTAAGTGTATATAGTAATGATAATCATCAAATATTTTCAAATGAATCAAATTTCTGCATTGAATAACCCATAAGGAGTTGATATGCCGTTAAGCAAATAAACCTAACCAAACCAAACTTCAGATGTGTTACAAATATAAGTCCGCAACGTGTCTGTACGACGTTATTTTTTAACAGCTGTTAAAGACCGATAGTAAATCTTCCTTAGCGATTGGTTTACTTACTCCATCGACAGCAAAGATCTTATCACCATCTCATTTTTATTTTCTAAAAATGTTTTAAGGACATTAAACGTGGGAGCAGGGGGAGTACATAAATATCAAACAAATTTGAGGACATGTTTCCTGAGTTTAAATTGAGGCTATAATAACCAAGGATGATATACTCGGTACAGTAGAAAATACATATCACATTTTAAACTGTCACCTGTTCGATGCAAGTGAACTTAGGCAAGTGGTAATGGTAGCTCCATCTAGATAATCTCATACCATTTTTTTCAGGTACGATCATTTTTTTTTCAAAAACTGTCACGGTTTTGATCAGTACACACACCGTATGTTTGCTGAAACGATTTTTTTATGGGGCGTTTATTTTAAGACTGCTACACATAGTGCTTTTCGTGCTCATTTTATGTTACGTTGGTATGATGCAGTTTCGGATAGAATTTTTAAACCAATAGCAGTATCGATTTTCTATCCGGAACAGCATCATTACGACGTAACATGAAATGAGCACGAGAACCTCTATATATAACAATTACAAATTGTTCAATCTTAAACAAACGTTTCAATCGTAAACACACAGTGTACACCGGTCTAAACCATAATCGTAACTAATTGTATCTGAAAAAAATGTTAAGACATTTGCTAGATGGAGCTACAATTACCACTTGCCTAATTTCACTTGTACCACACGAATGGCAGTTTAAAATGTAAGCAGTGTGTCAATTATATCATGTATAATTCATATAAATGCCATATTTTGTCTATGAAGTTGATTGATTGATTGATTTCTTTTACGGCATGTCAACCCCTTGTGGGTTATTCAATGCCGAAACGTAAGTACAGCTGATGTATTATAGTGGATGAAAGTTGTAGGTAAAATATGATATATATATATATATATATATAAAGCCTTGAACATTTTGTTGTTCTCTGGTACGTATTCGAATGTATCAATATATAAGATATAAAAGACGAATATTTATTATCATTAATTGTTTTTGAGCAGTTAAAAATATGTGGGTGTATTATCCATTCAATGAAGAATTATGTCTGTGACAATATACTGAATTGATGACCATAGACAATCCGTTTTCGCCATTAAATGCATTTCATTAGTAAATATGAACCAATTACACGGATTGTCCCTTAAGCGCATTCGGATACCTCACGTACTTTAATGGTTTGCAAGTTAGACTAACAAATTATTGCTACTGAGTTAGAGTCTCACTGGGTGCCTCATAATCCGGCCTTGTGTTACAGTTAAGCAAACTTAGGTAAATGACTTCCTTCAAACGTATTAATTCCTAAAATCAGGAGAATTTCATTTATGTTATGCATACAATCCCCGTATTGTATCAATAATATCCGCATTAATTCCTGACCTCAGACAATCTATTTTTTTCTGATTTGCTCGGTGCTTCTACATTAAAATCATAGGTTTCTTTTTTGTTTATAGTAAAATCATTGTCTCATTCTTTCTATAATAAAAGTATAGTTTTATTCTATCGACAATATTCTATTTAATTGCAAAATACTCATTCTCTATTCTTTCCTAATTTCCAGGACATTTTAGAGTAAAATCATTTGCATAATTCTTAAAATTTGTTTTGTTTAATGACATATCAATCTTCGTGGGTTATTTAATCCCAAAGATACCCTTGTAGAAGAACAGCAGTGGTACTATTTGACCCATCGCTGGGGGCATAAGGCGGTTCATATTTCCCCCCCTCGGGGTATTAATCTAAAAGTGAAAGTAATATCGAACCCATTTTCTTCGAGGCGGCAGTCCAGCCATTTTATCACAAGGACTTATAATATTTACATATAATGACCTAATTCTATTAAAAAGGAATAAATAGAAAAAATCCTCCTAATAATGATGATCATATTCTGATTAGGGCAGGGATATAATGATTAACGAGCAAACCATTGTTTGTGAGTTCGATTCTCATTGGGTGCTCAAAATTTCTGGCCTTGGGTCACTTCTAAGCAGGGTTAAGGTTTTCAGATCTAACAGATCAAATTACTGAGAAAAAAATAATTCTAAAAAAAAAAAAACTCTAGTTTGCGAAATCGAAACTTAATATTTACGAATTTTACAAACAAGTGAAAAATCTCTAAAAAGAAGACAAAAGTTTTGTATTAGGCTTTGTTAAGTTTGCCATACAGGCTGTCATTCACAAAGGTTAGCTCTGTTTAGCACAAGGCCAACAATATGGAGCACCTATTGATAATTGCACTCTCTATGATTTGCTTACTTAGCTCGCAGATCATTTTTCTACGTAAAGCGCCTCATTACTTGCTGTTACAAAGTGGTTCCTCATCTAATTTGTAAACAGTTTCATCGTAGCTTAACTTCGATGATCTGGCGGAAACTGGTGATTAAAGCATATCTTGACTGTCAGGAAAAAGAAATGTTGGTGCGACTCGAAAGGCGAATGTGCCCTGGGTAGGATACATTATTACTCTCAGGTCCACTCTGACCCGAAGTGTTTGGACCGTGGGTAAAAAAAAGATAATGAATAAATGTAAGGAAAGTTGTCTCTCGAGGTGTAGGGGAGGGCGCTACTCCTTTCCCCGGGTTGTTCCACTTTACCCTTGATACGTACCTTATATTGCTGGGTGTTAAGCAAGGAGGTATAAAGTACCATTTTTCAAGTCTTTGGTATGACGCGACCGGGGATTGAACCCAGGTCTCCCGGACCATTGGCGAACACGCGAGCCACTAGGCCAATGAATAAATAAGTAAAATAATAAATAAATAAATAAATAAAAACAAACAAACAAAATACACAATAAAAAAAAACTCAAAAGAGACAACACAAAAAATATAAATATAAATGTACGATGATTGCGATTCTCTAATATTTAGGCATAAAATGACCCTGGATAAGTTGACATACCGTTAAAATAAATCAATTCACTTAGTCATATGTGCAAAAAAATCTTTAGAAATCTCTAAACAAAAAATAAAGATATAAATGTGAAATGAATGCGATTCCCTAACCTTTAGGAATAGAATAACTCCAGTCGAATTGACGCGCCGTTAAACTCAATCAACCTGCCGAAAGAAGAATGTGTACTCTTAAAATGAAGTACATGTGCCGAATTATCTTTAACAGTAAAAGTGGACACAAAATCTGTGTTCAGTTTTCTTTTCTCCGTTCATTAGAAATTGGCCCTCTACTTCATTATGTTAGTCCTTTTCAGTTGGTGCCATAGCAAACCAGCAACAATTTCGGAATTCTAGGATATGAAAATTCCTCAAAATAAAAAATATTCAGTCTTAAATTCTCTAAGACATTTTTTTTCCAAAATGAAAACTTCGTCCAAAGAAATGAAGGTTCGATTCAAGCAAAAGAAAAAGAAACTACACACATTTTCATCGATAAATACAATGGTTTTGTAAACCGAATTTTAACCTAATCTATCTATCTATCTATCTATCTATTTATCTATCTATCTATCTATCCCAGTCTCTTCGCATCTATTTATCAATCTATCTATCCCTGTCTGTTCGTATCTATCTATCTATCTATCTATCTATCTATCTTAGCCTCTTTCCATCTATCCGTTTCTATCTATCTATCTATCTATCTATCTATCCCAGTCTCTTCGCATCTATTTATCAACCTATCGATCCCTGTCTGTTCGTATCTATCTATCTATCTATCTATCTATCTATCTATCTATCTTAGCCTCTTTCCATCTATCCGTTTCTATCTATCTATCTATCTATCTATCTATCTATCCCAGTCTCTTCGCATCTATTTATCAATCTATCTATCCCTGTCTGTTCGTATCTATCTATCTATCTATCTATCTATCTATCTATCTATCTTAGCCTCTTTCCATCTATCCGTTTCTATCTATCTATCTATCTATCTATCCCAGTCTCTTCGTATCTATTTATCAATCTATCTATCCCAGTCTGTTCGTATCTATCTATCTATCTATCTATCTATCTTAGCCTCTTTCCATCTATCCGTTTCTATCTATCTATCTATCTATCTATCCCAGTCTCTTCGCATCTATTTATCAACCTATCGATCCCAGTCTCTTTCTATCTATCTATCAATCTATCTATCTATCACTTCCTTAACTAAAAATGTTCAAGTAACGTTAGAGAGACTTGTACGTTTGTCATTTGTTTATAAGTTGATTTTGGTTTAGTGTTGAGTTAATGAAAGTGACTGACTCTGATTGTTGTCGTGGTCGACATACGGTCCTGTGGTTGATCTGCTGATAAAGTAAAAAAAAAAAAAGAAAGAAAAGAAATGATAATAATCAAATTGTATAAGGTGCTAAAAAAACGAGGTGTTGTGGAAGAGGTATCGAAATAAATTAGTTTTATCATGAATTTACCTGCAAGGGTTTTTTTTAAACAAAATAGAAAATAAAATAAAAGTTAATAATATATTTTTTTTAATGCCTTTATTCATTATTAATTTTTATTCCTTTTTTTTACGAAGATTACAATTCCGAAAAAAAGAAAAAAAAGTAGATGAATAAAAAAAAAAAAAGATAAGAACTTGGAAGGGGTCAGAATTAAAAGATATTAAAAGTTGAATTAAAGAGGGAATTTTCAAGATGGATTTACGGACTGGAATTAAAAGATGAAAATATAATAAAACAATGAAAAACGAGAATTAAAAAAAGAAAAACAAAAGAAAATGAAACAATGACACCCAAAAATAAATAAATGTGAGCTATTAATTTTTAGTACTAAAGCAGGCGTTCACCAATCTGCCAATTCAACGATCTGAACAATTTGCCCGAGAATATTACGTATTTATTCTATCTGTTCTTCTCATCAATCAAACACAATATTTTCTTCTTATTCTGTCTGATCTGCGACAATCATCTCTCAGGTTTCTTTAACGGCATTTCAACACATTATGGGTTATTTAAAGCCAAAATTAGATTAATTTGCGAATGTCTGATTATAATCTTAACTATTCATATGGGATTTGGTTTGGTTTGGTTTGGATTATTTGTTTAACGGCATATGGATTATTTAATGTCGAGATTGGATTCATTTGTAAATGTATGATTATAATCATAACTATTTATATCTAGTTTAGTTTTGTCCACTCTGATCCGGAGTGGTAGCATCTGATAGAGTCCTATTTATGGGTCAAATAGAACTAAACTGCGTACATAAGCTAAACTGAATTGCTTGGAATAGAACTGTTTTGACATTTAAACTGCGTACTTATGATAAACCGAATTATTTGAAATGGAACTATTTGACTAAACTGAATAGCTTGAAATAGAAATGTTTTTGAAATGTTTTAATGTGACTATTAAACTGTGCACTTATACTAAACTGAATTGTTTGAAATAGAACTGTTTATATCAAAATGGAATTGGAATTAAATAACCTACAAAGGTTGATATGCCATAAAACTCAAACAAGCAACAAATATTCTTTTCTAATACTGGAGGAGTTAGCATTTCGTTGTGACTATATAGGATTAAGCGAATTCGAACTCAAAGCGTGCTGTTACTTTGGGAATGGCATGAAACCATTACTCCCCTTGCTATGGGTTGAATAGTACCACCCTTTTCATTCTACAAAAATGGCTTTAACTCGGTTTCAGTTTCTCTGTTTAATGGCATATCAAACCTTCGTGAGTTGTTTTATGCCAACACCATTCTTTTTAGAAAAACAGAAGTGGAATTACGAGGCTCATTAAATAAGTTTCCAGACTTTTTTCGTATGGGCACTTTTATTGATAATACACACATGAAACTCTAGTCCCCTCCGAAGTAATCTCCTCCGGCTGCAACGCACTTGTTGTACCGTTCCAACAACTTCTGGAAGGCCCCATGGAAGTCCTCTTGTGTGAGCGTGTCAATGACCTTCGTCACAGCCTCTTTCGTCTCCTCAATTGTCTCATAACGACAGCCTCTGAGCTTATGGAATAACCAAAAGTCACAGGGAGCAAGGTCTGGACTATAGGAAAGCTAAGGAACTGTCTTGATGCCCAACTTGGTCAAATAGTCTGTGACAAGGATGGAGTTGTAGACTGGTGCATTGTCCTGATGGAAATGCTACTGACCCAATTTGAAGAGTGCTGGCCTCTTCCGACGGAATCTCTTGCTGAACTCCCTTAAAACCTCAACATAGTAACCCTAACCCTAACCCTTTGGCCAATCAACTCTGGTGTATTGACTTTCTTACTCGTCCCACACCTCCCATCATCCCTCACAGATTCCCTGCCTTTCTTGAATCTCTTATGCCACTCAAATACTGATACTCAATTCATGCAAGATGGTCGAAAAGCAGTCTGAAGCATTCCATACGTTTCTGTGGCATTTTTTCCAAGTTCAAAACAGATTTTTATTGCATGTCGTTCTTCTAAAGTGTCCTGACGTGCAGATTGCATTTTTGAAATTCACCAGCTATGACAATCAGGCTTTAGTAGGATGTATTCTAATTCCTGCTGTAGCTGTTCATTTGAGCCTGAAATTATAAAAAATTTTTGTGTCAATAATATACTGAATTTTCAAGAGTCTACGACAATTTCAAATGCCTGTCCAAAGAACGTCTGGAAACATATTGAATGCACCACGTATTTAACCCATAGATGGAGAGATAAGGACGTTCATAACTTTTCCAAGGATATTAGTCTGAAAGTGAACCCAATAGCGCGACTTGAGTTCGAACTTGCTTACTCCGATTTTGCAGTCTAGCACGTTAGCCACTACGCGACTAGGACTCCCTCAGTATCAAATAGTAATACTTGATATCCTATAATTATGTACAGATATATGATAACAAAGAAATTTTAAAAAATGCTAATTTATTAGACCGTAAGGGGATTTACAACTTCGCCTAGTACGAAAATGAAAGGAGTTTGATCTCGCTTACTTCGAGGCTCCAGTCCAGTACATTACCCATTATGCCACGGTTTTGACTTCAAATAACCCATGAATCTTGATATTTCATTAAAATCAAATCAAAATAAAATAATCAAGTAGCATTTATTTATGTTACGTGCAGGTAATTATTACGGCGGTCAAAATAGTATTTATCCAACTCCTAAGGCCAGGTGAAGAGCTGTTCTAAAAATGTCTCAGTTTTGTCGGCATTTGTCATTAAGAGTGTGTATTCAGGTGCCGGGCAATAAATGCAAACCTCACAAATTTTAGACGAGAGGGCATGTGCTGACTGGAAGGACGGCACCCACAAACAAGACGATCAATCTTTTTATAAAGCCACACGAAATAGACGTTAAAAAGGTTATCATTCGAAAAACGAAAGACGTTAAGTTTCTTTTATTAAACTTTAGGTAAATGAGAAAAATTGAAAACAACAAAGTAATCCAAAAAGTAATGAATTTATAATAAAATAAAGTCGTCATTAAAACGTTTCGGTTTTAATGAATCTTCATCAGGACTTTAAAATGGTGAAACAAGTGTTGATACTATTTACCAACCCCTCCGCTCGGACAGGATATGACACAAGGTTAATTTTTAAGCGGAGTTTAACAGGTTTGAATTCAGAGTTTTCCTTCTCCTAGACTAGTTGCCTAACCAAGGCTGAAGAACCTAGTCTGCCCTACTATTTACCCATAGCTGGAGGGAGAATAATTGGATTCATACCTTCCCCAAGGGTATTGATGCTATGTGAAATGCTATCAGTCTCGTCCAGGTTTTGAACTCGTGTCGCCGTGTCCATTTCCTATGACGATAACGACTACACCACGGGCACCTCCATTAAAAACAAGTGCTGATAGACCAACGATGGTGGTGTCCGTGGCTTAATGGTTATCATTGTAGAAAATAGACACCATGACGCGAGTTCAAATCCTGGAGGAGGCTGATTGCATTTCACATTACACTAATATCCTAAAAAAAGCAAGTATCCAATTATTCTCCCTCCAGGTATGGAAAAATAGTAGGCCAGACTGTGTTCTTTAGCTTTGGTTATGTAACTAGTCTAGGAGAAGGAAAACTCTTTGTTCAAACCTGTTAAATTCCACAGAAAAATCGTCCTTGTGTCGCACCTGGCTCTTGCGGAGGGGTTGGGTAAATACATTTCCGCTTGTATAGTAAATTCGCTTTTAGTCATTTTTGAATTCGTTTTTGAATTCTTTTAAAATCATTTTTCCACAGACAATCACCCATACATACACACATACACACACACTCTCAGACACTTCAACATACAGACACACTCATACACACAGCTATACGCATATATACAGCTACACACACAAACACTAACACAAATACACGCACACTCACACATACATATATATACATTCATACACACACACATGCAAACACACATTCTCTCAGTGACACTTATAGGACTTTACACTCCTATGAATTATTTTGGGCGGTATGCCACTTGTTCCCACAAAGATGGCGGACGCTCAATATTCAATCTCGGGAAACCATTGGCCAGGAGGACCACGTGATATGCTTAAAACTACGTCGGCGCGCGTAAATTCAAGTCCTGCGTCTTTGAGCCACCTACAAGACAGTATTTTCTATAAATACGTCGTCTTCAAGGACCCTCTTTCTCTTTGACCAAATTTCTCCGCAGCAGCAACACCATGCCTCGCAGACATTCATATACAAGGACTATGAGACGCTTTCCCGTCTCTGAGAAACTACCTGTTTCTAACCATAGAAAAAGGACATTTTAAACTTGCAATTTTTTTTGTAGTTTAGTTGTGTTACACACACACACACACATACACACTCGAGCTCACACACTCACATGCAATCACGTACACATATATGCACACGGTTAAACATATATACACACATGCACATTCACTTACGTATACACACTTTCCTTACACTCACACATATACTCATACATACTTAAACACACATACACTCGCACACACATTCACAAGCACACATTCACTCACATATACACAAGAGCACTGACACACACACATACACTCACACTCAAACACATTCCCACATTCATTTATAAAAAAATACATTCATTCTCACACACTAACACAAATACACACACATTCATATACATACACACACACACACACACACTCATATATCCATGCGTACACATTCAAGTACACACATTCACTCACATATACACATACATTTATTCACACATACGCACTAACACATACACAAACATTCACTCACTCACAAACAGGCACTCATACACACGCGCACACACTCAAGCACTTACACTAACACAAACATACACACACATTCAGTCACTCACACACAGGCACTCATACACACGCGCACACACTCAAGCACTTACACTAACACAAACATACACAAACATTCAGTCACTCACAAACAGGCACTCATACACACGCGCACACACTCAAGCACTTACACTAACACAAACATACACACACATTCAGTCATATACACACAGGCACTCATACACACGCGCACACACTCAAGCACTTACACTAACACAAACATACACACACATTCAGTCATATACACACAGGCACTCATACACACACGCACACACTCAAGCACTTACACTAACACAAACATACACACACATTCAGTCATATACACACTTACTCATACGCACCCACATGCTCACATTGACACACACACATACTCACACAAAATTACACAAGCACACGCACTCATTCACTTGCCCGTACACTTACTCATACGGACTCTCAAATACGCCCTGGGGGTGTCCTCGTGGCATAATGGTTAAAGCTATGGACTGCAGAATCGTAGTAAGCGAGTTCATACTCCAGTTGTGCTATTACGTTTACTTTCGGGCAAATACCCTTGGGAAAGGTATGAACCCCCTTATCCTCCCAGCTATGGGTTAAATAGTATCACTACTGTTCTTCTAGAAGAATGGCTTTGGCATTAAATTACCTAAAAAGGTTGATATGCCATTAAACCAAACCAATCAAATACGCACCCACATATACTTACTCATACATTCATTCACTTTCACACTCATACATAAGCATTCACACACTCACACTCACACGCACAGACTCACATAAGTACACGCATACATTCACTCACACTAACACATACGTACTCTCTCTCTCTCTCTCACACACACACACACATTCACTCACTTACACTACGGTGTATGTTGACCTTTCACCTAACGATAGAAAGATCAGTGATAAAAACAAATGAAATTGATAACTCACAAACATAGAAACTGCACATTTTTGAATGTAAAGAAAAGAGAGAATCTGGAAAATCCCAAGCAATCTAGGAAAAAAAGAAAGAAAGATTGATATCGTATTTTGACACCTTTTGGGATAAAACATTTCTTTTGTCTCAAAGGAAGATTATTTGAAGACTTTCAAGTAATTATAAGGTGAAAGCGCAAAAACAAATGAATTCAAGTATCCATAATTTGAGAAGATGAAAGCCAGGGTGAAATTCCTGATGCGTAGAAGACGATATAAAACTAATTAGAAGTCAAGTCAAATACATTCTGTCCTTTACTCTTGGGGCAAAACAGACAACATGGCTTGTTCAACTCGTTTTTGTTTTGTTCTTGTTTTTTTTTTTAATTTTCTTAATCTCAGAGACGTTATGATTACTGGATACAGAATCTCTCTTATCCAACTCTATTTATATATTAATTGAAAGTGTTTGTTTGTCTGTCCTCTATAGCTGGCCGAATGGTTAGATGTAAAGCTACCAAATTTATATTAATGATTAGGGAGAGTTTGTTTGTTTGTCCTCTATAACTGGTCGAACGATTGGATATAAAGCTGCCAAATTTATATTAATGGTTAGGAATAGTTTGTCTGTTCTCTATAGCTGGCCGAACAGTTGGATGTAAAGCTACCAAATCTATATTATTGATTAGGAAGAGTTTGTTTGTCTGTCCTTTATAGAAAACCAAACTATTTGATTTAGATCTACTAAATTTGCAATGCATTGTTATAGTAAAATCACGTCCAGTGCATTTTTATATTTGAATCTTTTACAATATATCTATATCAATGATTAGGAACAGTTCGTTAGTCTGTCCTCTATAGACGGTTTAACGCTTTTTTTTCATTTTATTTTATTCTATTTTATTTTTAACTTTCTACTTATTGCCCAGTCGGCTGGGGCCGTAGAATACACAGACCGCTTCTCTGCAGAGGGGTAAGGCCCCCCATGTGTGTCTTGGATATAACACTAAACAATCTGATGGTGAGGTTCCAGTAATACAGGACCTTTGTGGAATGCAGAGTACCCATTCATTGCTATTGCTCCCAGGTCCACACTGGTCCGGAGTGGTAGCACCTGATAGGGCCGTATCTCTGGGTTAAATAAAACTAAACTGCGTTCTTATTTTAAACTGAATTGTTTGAATTAGAAATGTATGACTAAACTGAATAGCTTGGAAAAGAAATGTTTTTGCCAATTAAACTGTGTACTTATGCTAAACTGAATTGTTTGAAATAGAACTGTTTTTCGACATAAAAACTGTATTTACAGTTAACTGAATTGTTACATATAACTGCTTGCATAGCTTGGAATAGAAATATTTTTGCCAATTAAACTGTGTACTTATGCTAAACTGAATTGTTTGAAATAGAACTGTTTATTTGAATAAAAACTCGATTGTTTAAAATAGAACATTTAAACTGCGTACCAATATTAGACTGAATTGTTTGAAAAGGAACTGTTTTTGTGTGTTAAACTGAATTGTTTGAAATGGAACAAAACTATATTTATTCAAAACTGAGTTGTTTTAATAAGAACTGTTTGACTAAACTAAATAGCTTGAAATAGAAATGTTTTTGACAATTAAACTGTGTATTCATGCTAAACTGAATTGTTTGAAATAGAACTGATTATTTGTATAAAAATGGATTTGGCATTATATAACCTATAAAGGTTGAAATGCCATAAACCCAAACACTCAAACAACCAACCAACTTTATATTATAGTCGAAACATAGGTCATACGTGATCGTAGTCATAACATAGGTCGTGAGTGTAGTCATAAAATAGGTCGTATGTGTGTATTGTTAAAACATAAGTCGTGAGTGTGAGTAGTCATAAAATAGGTTGTAAGTCTGTATAGTCATAATATAAGTCGTAAGTGTTTATAGTCATAACATAGGTCATTAGGGATCATTGGAATAAAACAGATCGTGAGTGTGTATAGTCATAACTTATTCGTATATTAAGGGGGAAAAAAAGAACGCGACAATCTCAGCCACAAAGTTGTGAATGGCGTGATTTTTAGAATCTGTTTATCAAATATATAACTTTGATCACACACCGATAAAGTTGCACTCAAACAAGCTCATACGCGCACACATAATGTTGTACACAGTGTGGGTCATCGTCAGTATCATAAATCGTAAGCCGGCCATTATCTGTAATGGTAATTGCTTTTCTCTATAATACCATTTTGGTGGTGTTCGTAAGTATGAGTCGTCGTTAATAACATAGGTTGTAAGTGAGGGTCATCGTAAGTAAAAAAACAATCGTTAATATGAGTCATAGTAATTAGCAAAGGTCGTGAGTATGAATAGTCAAAAGTAGCATAGATCGATAATGTTGGTAATCACTTTGATCTTAAGTGTGAGTCATTGTAAGTATGAAAGGTCCTAAGTAATAAAAGTTGTAAGTGTGTGTTTTCGTAAGAATGAAATATCGTAAGATTGAGTAGTTGTTAGTAAAGCCGTAAGAGTGGGTAGTCATAAGAAATAAAGGTCGTAACTATGGGTCGTCGTAAGTAACAAAAGTCGTAAGTTATGGTCGTTGTAAGTAATATAGGTCGTAAGTGTGGGTTGTCGTGATATAAGTCGTAAGTATTAGTCGTCGGAAGTAACAGAGGTCTTAATCATGAATTATAGTAACACACTTCGTAAGTATAGGCCGTTATAATATAGATCGTAAGTGAGCGTAGTCGTAACTTAGCTCGTGGTTGTTGTCGGAAGAAACGAAGGTCATAAACGTCGGATGGGTCACCGTAACGAACGAAGGTCATAAGTGTGAGTCGTAGAAGTAACATGGGCCGTTGTAACATGGGCCGTAAGTATTTTTGTCGTTGGTAACATCGGTCGTAATTATCGCAGTCGTAAGTAATATAGGTCGTAAGTAATATAACTCGTAAGTGTGGGTCGCCACGAGTAGCATAGGTTGTAAGTGTGCATAGTCATAACCTTGGTCGTCGTTGTAGTGGTAGGAAACAAAGGTATTCGGTTATGGTACCTACCTACATGGTAATGGACTATTCCTCCACAATATATACCGACTCTACTTAATACTCTGGGAGAGAACCTCTAAGCTTCAAGGGGCCGTCCCCTCAGGCTTTTACCACCTTCGGGGGGTGGAGTTTATTGCCTGGTGCCTGTGGGGAATGCCGACGGGGTCGAAGGTATTTTTGGCCATGCCAGAGCGTGTGGGCTACGGCCTTGCGACCGGACCCACCTTAAAAAGGCCTTGTGACATTCTTGTCCGGTAGTGGGACGGCTGACAAATACCGAGAACCTCTAAGCAGAGAGGAGCGTATGCACTACTCTCTGGGAGGCACTGGGCTGGGACGCAATTCGGTCGGGAGAGTTTTATCGGAGCACAGATCTGGTCGGATGTGTCCTGGTTCCAGCGGTAGTCGGTCGAGATGTGCCTTGACCGGCATTCTTGAGCCTCAGTGGAGCCGTCGCTCAGGTTCTAACCCTCCTTGAAAGGGCTAGGCTTATCGCCTGATGTGCCCCGACGAGGCCCGAGGGATTTTTTGAGCCGCTGGTCGTGTCTGTGCTACGGTCCTGTGCTTGAAGACACCAAAAATAGCCTTGTGCCACACTCGTCCGGTTGGTGGGAAGTGTGACATATACCGATAACCTCTAAGCTGCCTGACAGTACTGGAAGGACATTCCTATCAGTTGTATAACACCTGTATTTTGTATATTTGTTCTATTATAGTAATATATTTGTTTAAACCTACTTCGCTTGTGTAGGAGGTTATATTGTGTTTTTGATATCTAATTTCCATTATGTAGTGATATATTTAATTTCTTTTTACATGTGGTTGCGTGTTCTCAGAAGTTAGAAGGTCGCCATTTATAGCGATGGGGATAACATTATTATTATTATCATTATTGTTGGGTTTTTGGTTTAAGGTTTAAGTTGGTTATGTTGGTATTTCGTTGGTCGCGTTGGTATTTCGTTGGTAGTTATCCCCTTGCTAAATGTTGATGGAAAATAAAGGTGGTGGAGAAGAACGAAGACGTCGTTAGATTTTGTATCAAGGTTTTAATGGCAGCATGAAGTAAAAGTGTTTACGCTGGTATGCTGCGAGGCTCGTATAAAGGAAAGGTAGGAAGTTGTTAGAGTGTATCATCTAATTTGTTTTTAACGAGTATCCCTTGGTCTAGAAGAATAGACCCAGGGGATCCATAAACTAGATGGCTCTCCTCATAATGGTTGATGCTGCTACTGCTATTCAGGAACAGACGTTAAGACGTCCGTTCCCGTTGAGGATTTCTGAGCGAGAGCGAGATTCGCGGGCTTTCTTCAATTTTTGGTGCTGCTAGGAAATATGGTTCGGGCTGAATCGGACAAGTCATCCTGATTGGGTCAAAATGTTCGGCAACTCTAACGGTCGAGTTAAATTACGCCCCAAACAAAAATTCAAGTTTCTTTCTGCTACACTTGCCTGCATGTTTTCATTTTGACTCCTAAATACCACAACATATTCATTATGAGTCGTCATAAGTGACAAACGATGTATGTCATCGTAAGTAATAAAGGTCGTAAATGAGGGTCGTCATAAGAAATATAGGTCATAAAATTTTGAAGTCGAAACATTGGTTGTAAGTGGGCGTAGTCAACACATAGGTCGGAAGTGTGCGTAGTCATAACAAAGATCGTAAGTGTGAGTCGTTGTAAGTGACATAGGTCATAAGTGTTTCTAGTAAAAGCAAAGGACGTAAGTGTGCGTCGTCGAAACATAGGTTGTCAGTGAGCGTTGTCATAACATAGATCGTAAGTGTGAGTCGTCGTAAGTAGCGTAGGTCGTAAGTGTTTGTAGTCGAAACATAGGTCGTAAGTGTGCGTATCTGTAACCTGAGTCGTAAGTCGAATACTTTTTGTAACGTTGGGGTGGTTCATTGTACGTAAAGGCTGTAAGTAGAGTTGGTGACCTTTGTCGAGGGTGACCCGAAGGCTCCCTTTTCAATAGCCACTACACTCGTGTGGAGGAGGGCTCTACTCCAGTCCATGGATTGCTCCACGTAACCCTTGATCCTTACCTTATAATGCTGAGTGTTAAGCAAGGCAGCATCAAGTACTATGTTTTGAGTTTTTGGTATGACTCGACCTGGGATTGAACCTCACTCTCCCGGACCATTGGTGAACGCTCAACTCATTAAGCTAATAGGCCGTAATTCGAGCATTGTCAATACTGAACCGGTTCGAACTCTTATGAAGAGTTTAACGACTTACTGGTCGGAATAGACAGGCGCTGAAAATTTATGAATGAACACTGTCAACCACATTAGATATTCTTCGTGAAATTCAAGAATGAATTTTTTATATAGTACGCTAAACCGTTTAATTTCTAGCATTGTCTGTCTGGTATAAACTAAAAGCTAAAAGTAAACTCGGTACACTAAACAAGTCAAAACTAATTATGAGGGAGTGGTCGAAATGCTGACATGGCTACACAGAGAAAACTCGGCCAAACAAGTTTTTTTTTCTTTCTTTTTTGAAGTCAATGAAACAAGATTATTAATGAAAAGATTTTATGGCTTCCACAAATTGCCGGGGGTGACGACTTCGCATTTAAGATCTAAACCGGAAAAAAGGATGGGCCTGAGGAGATAGTGAAAGAAAAAAAAAGAAAAGAATAACTGAAGGAAAGAAAAGAAAAGAAAAGAAAAGACACCACCCGAAAATTCTTAATGGACAACAATCACACATTAATTTTCAGTAACTTCCAGGCGGTCAATCTTGTAAAGTTTATTTCTTCTTTTGTGACTGTTGTGTTCCTTAGGTCAGCGTTCAGAAGTTTAGGGCACCCAGGGTTATTCAAACTCAGTTGTCAACTTAGATTCTTAGCCGCTGCGCTCCAGTAGACGACTTCCGTTTGCTGTACTCGGTGAAAGAGAGTCCTTGTTATTTTTCTATGCAACGGTGCCCACCTCATCCCCTCCAGAAAACCACACTATATATAAAGATTTTTGATAGAGCAATACACTTGAAATACTTTAAAAATAAAGCTATTTCCAGTCTTGAATTATAATTTTGTGGTTTCTACATTCGTTCTGAAAATCATATCTATCTATGTACATAATATAAAAATTAACTTAAATCGCGAGTCGGAATTCTCAACGGATCATCTGGGAGTTTAGTACCGACCAACGACAAAGGAGAAAACACCATTTTTATTCACCAAAAACCTACTCAGCTTAAAATTTACATAACAAGAGAAAAAAAAAACACAAAAAAAAAGTCTTCATAATATATATATATATATATATATATATATATAGCGCTCTGAACTGTGTTTTGTTTGTTTGTTTGTTTGTTTGTGTTTATGGCATATTAACCTTTGTAGGCTGTTTAATGCCAAATCCATTTTTATACAAACAAACACTTCTATTTCAAACAATTCAGTTTAGTATAAGTACACAGTTTAATTGTCGAAAACATTTCTATTTCAAGCTATTCCGTTTAATCAAACAGTTCTAATTCAAACAATTTAGTTTAGTATATGTATAGTTTTGTTTGCACACAGTTAAATGTCAAAACAATTCTATTTCAAATAATTCAGCTTAGCATAAGTACGCAGTTTACATTTCAAAACAGTTCTATTAGAAGTAATTTAGTTTAGCATAAGTACGCATATTAGTTCTATTTAACCCATTGGTAGGGCCCTATCAGGTGCTACCAGTCCAGGCCAGAGTGGACCTAGGAGCAATGGCAATGAATGGATACTCTGCATTCCCCAAAGCTCCAGCATTACTGGAAACTCAGCATCAGATTGTTTAGTGTTATATCTAGGACACTCTTTGGGGAGGGGCGTCTAATCGCTCAAAAGAGGTGCAGTCAAGGTATTCTACGGCCCCAGCCCACAGATGGGCACATGGGAATTGTTTTTCTAACCAGGAAAAGAAAAGAGAGAAAGTTAAATGTATATTTTGAATAGAATTAAAAATGTCATGGAAGACAGCAAAGTCAAAATAATGACATCATGGACAGATGAGGTCAAAAAAAGATTTCAG
This sequence comes from Sepioteuthis lessoniana, assembly GCA_963585895.1. NCBI lineage: Eukaryota > Metazoa > Mollusca > Cephalopoda > Myopsida > Loliginidae > Sepioteuthis > Sepioteuthis lessoniana. The sequence continues at coordinate 19,946,034 of OY757943.1, forward strand.
TGGTGACCCAGGTGCGGATGTGAATATTTTTAGGGAAAACACTGAAAATGGATTGTGTGCCTTGCATGACGTGATGTGTTGGTCACGTGACAGAGGTGGCCCTCCACTGGAGGGAAAATTTATGGTGGACAATACAAGGAAGTGTGAGAAACCCATCTCCCTTTGGGTAACGGTCACAGAGAGTCACCTTGAAGTGGGAGATAAGCAAGTATGGATTGAATTAATTACTGACTTTAATTAAGAAGAAAACCATTGATAATATATGCCCACTTGGAAATAGGAAAAAGAATTATACATAAACCAAGATTTTCAGTGAAACAGACAACAGAGGCAGCAGACAGCAGTCTGCAGAGTGAACCCCTAACGCTCCGCACTTGAGCCTTGAATCAGATATTCTGAGACAGAGAAGCGAGTACCACAGTTAACGGGAAGCTGACGAAAGAGAATTGATTGCCGTAATGAGAATTGCTAAGTGACTTAGTTTGGTAAAAAGTAGTGTCGCCTATTAGATTAGACTGACTGCTGAGATAAAAAGGTGCCAGGTCTCTAATTTGCATTATTTGATTCAATGGAGAATGAACTTGCATGTGACAGCATTCTTTTAAAAGAGACAGATTTGTTTATTTTTTTGTTTACTAAACTTTTAATGATTTATTGAACACCCCGTGTTTGTTTTACGGGGATCATTAAATAAGTTTCCAGACTTTTTTTTTCGTATGGGCACTTTTATTGATAGTAAACACACGAAACTCTAGTCCCCATCGAAGTAATCTTATCCGGCTGCAATGCGCTTGTTGTACCGTTCCAACAATTTCTGGAAGGCTCCATGGAAGTCCTCTTGTGTGAACGTGTCAATGACCTTCGTCACAGCCTATTTCATCTCCTCAATTGTTTCATAACGACAGCCTCTGAGCTTAGGGAATAACCAAAAGTCACAGGGAGAAAGGTCTGGACTATAGGGAGGGTGACTAACTGTTTTGATGTCCATCTTGGTCAAATAGTCCGTGACAAAGATGGAGTTGTGGACTGGTGCATTTTCCTAGAAGAAATGCCACTGACCCAGTTTGAAGAGTGCTGGCCTCTTCCCAAGGAATCTCTTCCTGAACTCCCTTAAAACCTCAACATAGTAACCCTAACCCTAACCCTTTGACCAATCAACTCTGGTCTATTGACTTCCTTACTCCTCCCACGCCTCTCATCATCTCTCACAGACTCACTGCCTTCCTTGAATCTCTTATGCCACTCAAAAACTGATGCTCGAATCATGCAAGATGCCCCAAAAGCAGTCTGAAGCATTCCATACGTTTCTGTGGCATTTTTTTCAAGTTTAAAACAGAATTTTATTACATATCGATCTTCTAAAATGTCTTCACGCCCAGATGGCATTTTTGAAGTTCACCAGCTGTGACAATCAGGCTTTAGTAGGGTGTATTCCAATTCCTGCTGTAGCTGTTCATTTGAACCTGAAATCATAAAAATTTGTCGGTCATCTCATAAGATGTATAGCAATAAGATACCGAAATTTCAAGAGTCTACGACAATTCTAAATGCCTGTACAAAAAAAGTTTGGAAACTTATTGAAGGCACCACGTATCTCTGTCCTTGTGACTTCAATTCATTTTTTCTAAATGATCAACCCCGTCTGATTTATATGGCGATCGGTGATCGGTCATCTGGATCTATAGAACACAACGTGGGTAGATAACCGGACAGGCCTTGATTTGATCCTTCATTGGAGAAGATATATATATATATATATATATATATATATATGTATATATATATATGTCAGTTTGTTTCTTATATATCTATTGCCACTGGATCTATTATTTATTTCTGTTTGATAATTATCTATCTATCTATCGTATTTTACTGTGTACTTATATTTTCTTTTTTCTTATTTTTTGGTATGTAAGCATAACAACAAAGACAGAAAAAATACACCATAGATAGATTTTTATTAGAGCAATGCACTTGAAATACCCAGGGAATAAAGCTATTATGCAATTGAATGATAATGTCGAACATTATATCCATCTATCTATCTATCTATCTATCAAACACATAACCCAGCAAAAACAGCACGTCGTAGTGAGATTTCTATCAGAAGAATACCGTTAAAAAGCCGTGATCCGAGGAATACAGGAATTTCCGACGTAATGATAATTCTATGGAGTATTCATCCGCGCTGAACATCATATTTCATCTATCTCCGTTTATTAATACACATGAAATTAATGAAAACTATTTCTACCAGTTTATTAATACACATGAAATTAATGAAAATTGTTTCTACCAGTTTATTAATACACATGAAATTAATGAAAACTATTTCTACCAGTTTATTAATACACATGAAATTAATGAAAATTGTTTCTACCAGTTTATTAATACACATGAAATTAATGAAAACTATTTCTACCAGTTTATTAATACACATGAAATTAATGAAAACTATTTCTACCAGTTTATTAATACACATGAAATTAATGAAAACTATTTCTACCAGTTTATTAATACACATGAAATTAATGAAAACTATTTCTACCAGTTTATTAATACACATGAAATTAATGAAAACTATTTCTACCAGTTTATTAATACACATGAAATTAATGAAAATTGTTTCTACCAGTTTATTAATACACATGAAATTAATGAAAACTATTTCTACCAGTTTATTAATACACATGAAATTAATGAAAATTGTTTCTACCAGTTTATTGATACACATGAAATTAATGAAAACTATTTCTACCAGTTTATTAATACACATGAAACTAATGAAAACTATTTCTACCAGTTTATTAATACACATGAAATCATATCCACAAAAATAAACAATATTTGTCATTAAATTGTCCACATGGGTTGAGATGCCATTGAACAAAATAACTAACAAAACTTAATCATTAACCGCTGTTTCAGTGGAAACCCAATGGGTTGTCGGATCGTCTAGTTTATCTTTCAGAAGGACAAGGATTCAATGGTTGGTTTTTAAAAATCAGGACTAAAAACTGTTATGATTACAACGTCCAGTCTTCTGTAGTCGAATTTAGTGGCACAGAAGAAAATGTTAGGAGATAGTGTAGCGCCAATTTCTTCAAAGAAAAGTTCATCTGACCTCCGACCAGGTCAAGGTAATTCTAATGTGGGGAACTTCGTAGAAATGTGTGAACGGCACAAAAAATGCTTTCTCCTTCTCACTTCGGCATTCCTCTTCTGGTGCGTCTCAGGTGCTAAGCAATAAACTCAGCCCCGGTAAATAGGTAATGCCTTGAGGGGAAAGTCCACCCCCCACCACGAGACAAAACGATCAACTTAATATCACCCACAATGTGGATGGTCTTACATACATACAGACACATACACACGCACACACAAACACACACACACAAACACACACACACAAACACACACACCACATGAACTCACAAACACGCACACATAAACACACACTAAGACACACACACACACACACACACATGTATACACAAATACACACGCACACAAATACAGAGACATACACACACAAAACATACACACTCACGAACACAGAAAGACACACACGCACACTCATATACAAACATACGCACGCACACACATACACAAACACACACACGCACACTCACACACAAACACGCAAACTCACACACGCACACCCATGCATGCATACACAAATACACACGCACATGCACATACACTGAGAGACACACACACGCATAACATACATACATATGTACACACACTCGCATGCAGAAACACACACACACACAAACACATGCAAGCTCACACACACACACACATACACGCATACACACGCGCGCACACACAGAGACATTCACATACATGTACATGCACATGGACCTGCACACACGCACACGCACACATACATACTTACACCTACACGCACCTTTGATCCTATTTACCCAACCCCTCCGCTCGGGCAGGATATGACACATGGTCAATTTTTAAGCGGAGTTTAACAGGTTAGAATTCAGAGTTTTCCTTCTCCTCACCAAGGCTGAAGAACCTAGGCTGTCCTACAATTTACCCATAGCTGGAGGGAGAATAATTGGATTCATACCTTTCCCAAGGCTATTAGTGGTATGTGAAATGCAATCAGTCAGGTCCAGGATTTGAACTCGTGTCCATATCCTGCGACGATAACCATTACACCACGGGCACCTCCATACACGCACCTTTGATAGAAATTAGAATACGATGAGTTATTGCCTTGAAGACTGGTAAGAACACCACTAAGAAAAAAGCATAAATAAAAAAACATAGAGTTATAACACGAAACTACATTCGGTGTGATGCTGTAGCATATCCACGTCCAAAAATACGACCAAGATACGAACACGTGAAATAGACATATTCATACGGATACGGAAAACGTTCACAAATGTTCATAAACATTGGAATCCGAAAAGGAAACACTTACGACTCTTTTTTTAGTTCAGGTACGAAACTTTTTATTACCTTTTTGAGTTTAAGGTTTTTCGACATGAGGAGAGAGAGACACACACACACAATTTCTTTCTATGCTGACTTTTCCATCTGACCCCACCACGTGCACCCTCCCCGCAAACTACTGGTCTGGCCTCGGCGAGCTCCGAAAATCGACTGCCTTCCTCTAGCGTCGAATCTCAACTACTGTTTTTTTTTCAAATTCCGAAATCCTCAGCCCATCGCTTCCGGGCATGATGTTATTCACATCCCCGGTCCCATTTCTAATCTGGGGGTTTTATTGTGACATCTTTGATTGTCACATCCGCCCCGCGCGCGCGTGAACACCTGCACTCAGTGTGTGCACCTAAATAACCCATGCACTAAGCCGATAAGTTCTCATCCTAACTAAACCGAAAGGTAAGATATACAAAACGAAAAATGATAATATAAAAAAAATCCTTCTGCAATTATATAACAGTGCTCCATTCATTTGGCCTTGTGCCACATCGAAGCAAAAAGCTTTGTACATTACTCATTCAGTGTATTTATGGCTTTGAAGGTTTTCTCGTAATATTTTTTTAATCAGCTATTCATTGTCTTTTCCATTTTTTAGTTTTAAATTTAAAAAAAATGTTGGTTTAATTTACCGCGAGATGGAATTAAGCAAAAAAAAAAAAACCAAAAAAACAAAAAAACAAAAAAATCAGCTTTATTCTCATATTACTAAAACAGAGTAAGCATGGTTTATAAGTTTCTTTTGTGAATAGAACAAAAAAAGCTTCAATTCAAGCGTTAAAAATTAACTTTGACCTTCCATCTTTTTGCGCAATGAGGGAGGCACTGACTAGAGACAGGACCCGCCTAAACAAAGAGCACATTTTCCCCTGGCTGTGAAGGCCTAAGGATGACCGCGTTGACATTGTCAAAATGGGGAAATTGGCGTCAAGTCGGAAGGGAAAAGAATATCTAAATAAAAACAAACAAAAGCAAAAAAAAAAAAACTCTCCCCACAAGATGAATGCATGGATAAGTTGACAGGATTCGGAAATAGACGAAGTGGACCTAGGTCATTCAGTGCACTTACGAATCCCAAACACCTGAGCAAGTGGAGAAGTGACTCTTAAACATTGTAGATTGTTAAAGAAAGCTTTTTAATTCACAGAGCTGAATAAATCTTCCAGCAACTTTTATTAATATCGATAATTTGCAAGAGTTCCTCTTCCATAGACAAGTGAATGTTTTGGTTTGGTTCCTTTTGTTTAATGGCATATGAAGTTTTGTAGGTTATTTAAAGTCAAAGCCATCCTTCTAGAAGAACAGTAGTGGTACTATTTAACCCATAGCTGGGAGGATAAAAGGATTCATACCTTTCCCAAGGGTATTTGCCCGAAAGTGAACGTAATAGTGCGACTGGAGTTCGAACTTGCTTACTACAATTCCGCAGTCCATCGCTTTAACCATTACACCACGAGGACACCCCCAATGTGTTTGTGTAGAACTACCAAATCTGTATCACTCTGTCGGTGAGGCTAAGTACACGCCAACTGCATTCCCTGTAGAGGGGCAAGATGACTCCTAAAAGGAGTAGCTTGGGTAGGACTTTAGACTAAATTCGATAATGATGCTACAGAGCCATAAGTTGGTGGCCGTCGTCGAGGAGTCACCCTCGAAGTCTCAATTTTCCATAGTTACTACACTGAGGTGTGTGCATTTATCAATCCCCCGCACAGCCAGGATGTGACACAGGGTCAATTTTTAAGCGGAGCTTAACAGGTTTGGATTTAGAGTTTGATTTCTCTTAGACTGGCTGCCTAACAGTGGCTGAAGAACCTAGTCTGCCCTACTATTTATCCATAGCTGGAGGGAGAATAAGATCTTAATGAGAATAAGGTCTTAATGCTTTGTGAAATGCAATCAGCCTCGTCGGGGATTTGAACTCGAGTCGCCGTGTCCATTTTCTACGACGATAACTATTACACCACGGGCACCTGAGGTATAAGGGAGCGTGCTAAACCTCATTTATATTATTGTTCGGATCACCCTAATCTAGAGTGATAGAACCAAATAGAGTTCCATCTATTGATTTGTTGAAAAATACCTGATACCGTATAAATATGAGTAAATTATTTGGCTTGGTTTGGTTTAATTTTCAACCATTGTTGGCTTATCAATACCAAATCAATTTCTAATTATCAAAATCCTTTGTTTGCACTACGGCTAATTAGTAAATACGGCCTCAAATGTTACATTAACAGGCTTACATCAAACAGGACGATCTAATGTGAACAAAAAAAATCCATTCATTGCCTCTAACTAACCTAAAAAGAGAACTAAAAAAAAGAAAAATCCATTCATTGCCTCTAACTAACCTAAAAAGAGAACTTTAAAAATGGAAAAGAAAAAATGCTATAATTATGTTAGAGTTTATCCAATGTTATTTTTATTCCTTTCAACATTAAAATGCACATTTACACTTTGTCTTTTGCGAATTATAAACGGCTATGATTTACCTTGTTTTTATGATTTCAAAATAACGTTGGATAAATTCTACGAAGATGATTATATAATTTTCTCTGTTCAATTTTTAAAAGTTAATTCTCTTTTTTTGGTTAATTTCATATACAACCATGAATGGATTATGTTGCGTTCTGGTTTGTGAACGCTTGTAATATTAAATAAAGGACAAACCACGATATTGGAGGAAATAGAGATATATTCCCAGGAAAAAGTATGCACAATAGAGCGACTATTAGTAGACAAGAACATAAGATTAGTGAACGCTTATAATATTAAATAAAGGACAAACCACGATATGGGGGGAAATACAGATATATTCCCAGGAAAAAGTATATAGAATGGAGAGACTATTAGTAGACCAGAACATAGGATTAGTGAACGCTTGTAATATTAAATAAGGGACAAACCACGATATGGGGGGAAATAGAGATATATTCTCAGGAAAAAGTATATACAATAGAGAGACTATTAGTTGACAAGAACATAGGATTAGTGAATACAGAACAAAGATATAGTCCAGCGATAGTATTAGCTTCCGTTATTACGGTGGCAAGTAAGGGGATCTAGTGCAATCTCCAGTCTCCAACGCTCTAATACTATTCCTATAAGAAGCTGTTCTTCACCTTCTAGTCTGCCCTGGTATTAGTAGCTACTGCTATATATGGCAGATGGACTAGTTCATAGAGTGGAAAAAGGTGGGTGATACCCAACAGATTATTATTTATTTTATTTTCATTTTTTGCTTACATTAGTTCGGCCTATTAGAAGTCAGCCGGTTAATGTAACATGTGTTGCCGTATTTACTACTCGGCCATGGTTTGTGGGTCGTCTGTTCGCCAATGGTCCAGGAGACCGGGGATCAATCCCAGGTCAAGTCATACCAAAGACTAAGGGAATGGTGCTTGAGGCCGCCTTGCTTATCCCTTAGCATTACAAGGTACGTATCAAGGGTAAAGTAAGAGTAATCCAGGGAATGGAGTAGCACCCTCCCCTACACTACGGTGTTGTTGCTATTGAAGAGGGAACCTACTGGTCGCCCTCAACTAGGGTCGCCAACTTTACTTATATGGTTTCAAGCATTCCTGTCGAATGCAAATAATTTTTAAACAAATCTATTTAACCCATAGATGGAGTCATAACAGATACTACCTCTTTCAGTCAGAGTTGACCTCGGATTAATGGCAATGAAAGAGTACTTCACATCTTCCACAGCTTTGAAACTGGTGCATCACCACCAAAAGCATATTATTGTCAAACGATGAGCCCTTTTTTTGGAAGTAGGGGTTTTAGGCCTCCACTGGGTACACTGTAAACCCTGAGCCTTACTGAGAGGGCTGTTGTTTGATTGTAATTAAGTTAGCTTACCTTTGCCAGATGGTAGGGAGGCAGCCAGTCAAAATCGAACTCTCGAACTCGGTATCAAGGCAACCGATTAATTTATTAGATTCATCGAAACACAATTGCAAGACTTTTGCTTCAATATCCAACATTTGGTGCTTTTGTTTTTTGATTAGGAATTTCTGCAAAATTACTAAAAGACAATATATATATATATATATATATATATATATATATATATATATTCTTTTAATAATCATAATAATAATAATTTAAAAAAATATTCTTTTACGTCTTTTAATAATCATAATAATAATAATTATTAAAAAATTATTCTTTTTGATATATATATATATATATATATAAAAGAATCAGAAACTACCGACCCAGGTTTCACTTAAAGGATCTTCAGGATATTTCAGACTCATAATTATCCTGATTCTACTTTTGCTTTATTTAGTGTATTGAGCACTTTTACATTGGCCAATGGGTAGAGTGTTCGCCAATGGTCCGGGAGACCTGGGTTCAATCCCAGGTCGCGTCATACCAAAGACTTTAAAAATGGTACTTGATACCTCCTTGCTTAACACTCAGCAATATAAGGTACGTATCAAGGGTAAAGTGGAGCAATCCAGGGAAAGGCGTAGTGCCCTCCCCAACACCTCGGTGTAGTAGCTAATGAAAAGGGAGCCTTCTGGTCGACCTCGATTACGGTCGCCAACTTTATCAACTTACATATTAGCTTAGGTAACTCTTTCGACGTTTTTTTTTTTTTGGTGGATGGCTAGGTTAGTTGGTTGGTTGTTTGGGTTTTATGGCATATCAACCTTTGTAGGTCATTCAACGCTAAATTCTGTCTATATATACATACATATACAACCAAAGATTTCAAAACGAATATTAAGGTAGGCAGAACTTTCTATTTGCAGGATTTCATTTGTTTGCACAAGATTAACCAGTTTTAAGTTGTCATATTTTTTGGTACAACTCTGTCTCTCTCAAGAAGGACAGAATGTCATCTATTTTGACGTTCTCGAACAGATCGGTTAAGTTATTTACTTTGAAAAACCGCTTTCTGATAACAGCGAAAGTTCTGCATTCTATAAGAATGTGTTTAACCGAGCAAATTGTCTGACATGTCAAACACTGTGGTTGTGGTTCCTGTTTCAAAATGAAAGAGTGAGTAAGCCTTGTATGACCAATTCGCAATCGGGATATAACAAATTGTTCTTTTCTTGATTTTCTCGATGCTGGTCTCTACTCTCCTAAGGTTGGCTAGGCATTGCGGTACTGGTTGATTATTTTCAAGCAGTACGGATATTTTTAGTCTTTTCTTTTTTTCATAATTTTTTTCCAGATATCGGTTTGTAGTATATTTTTTATTGACAAATTGCTTATCTGTTTTTTTTCTCTCACCGCCAGAGTTATAGGATTATATATATATATATATATATATATATATATATATATATATGTATGTATATTTAGGCAGCATTTCTTCGTTAATGCAAATTTCATTAAACATAATAGACATTTTATGCCTACATATTTTCTTTGGATCCGTTCAAATTCCCGTATTACTTTTATCGTATTCGGGGGGAATTGATTTATGTATTGTCCATAGTTATATGTATCCCTAGTACTTTCTGCCCGACTTTGGGCCATCATCTCTCCTGATGATGGCCCAAAGTCGGACAGAAAGTACTAGGGATACATACAACTATGGACAATACATAAATCAATTCCCCCGGAATACGATAAAAGTAATACGGGAATTTGAACGGATCCAAAAGAAAATATGTAGGCATAAAATGTCTATTATGTTTAATGAAATTTGAATATATATATATATATATATATATATATATATATATATATACGTGTGTGTGTGTGTTTGTGTGTGTGTGTGTATTACTGACAATACTGAATGCTCTTATGAGGATGTATCGAAAGAAGTGTTCGGATAATCAGTCCAAATAAATTCATATATTTAACTGTTATTATTATAATTATTATTATTATTATTATTATTGACTTTCGCCCTGTTGGCTGGAGCGACAAAATCGGCCGACTGCACCTTTGTAGACTCCCCTCCCAAAGAGGCCACCTGTTGTCCGTGGGTAGTGACCCGTAATGCTTAATAACTGAGTCCAGGTGAATTAGTAGACCGTGACCTGGTTTCTAAAGTGGCCACTTACAACCCCATACTTTTGCCCTTACAGAGTAAAAAGGGTGGTCGGAGAGGTCCTATCAAGCTTAGTCCCGACCGTATTCTTCAATCTGTTCTTGTGACAAACAAGAACCCAACCCTATTTTATCTTAAAGGTGCTAGAAGGCAGTGACTGTGGGTCAAATGCTCCGAGATAAAAAAATAAAAAAAAGAAGATATTTAAAACCTTTTAAACTGTGTGTCGACAAATGATTTATATTGAATTGAATTATTATTGATAAATAACAATACCTGAAACCATTTAACTATGTGCAAACAAAGGATTAATATTAAATAGAATTATTTGTGTTAAACAAAACAATTTAACGGTGTCCAAACAAATGATTAAGTAGAATTATTCATATGAGATAGCAATTCTTGAAACTATTCAACTGTGTGCAAGCAAATAATTAAGTAGAATTATTCGTATGACATAGCAATACTTGAAACCATTTAATTGTGTGCAAACAAATGAGTATTATTAGTGTTGGCACATTTAAAAATAAGGTTACCTACAAATTGTTGGCTTAAAAATCATACACACACACACACACACACACACACATACACATATATATATATATGTATATATATATATATGTATGTTTGCGTGTGTGTTTATAAATAGGATTCGGCATTAAATACTCCACAAAGGTTGATATGCCATTAACTAAATCAAATAGTAATTATCGTTGTTGTTCTTATCTGTGGATCTCTCACAAGTTGTCACTCGTTACTAGGCGACGAAAGAAATGGACAAATACAAAGTCATTAATTTTTACTCTCATTTATGGATAGCATAATAAATCAAGCCGGTCATCTCAGTGAGTTTCCAAATCGTCTCTATTCTGAACTGCTTGGCGTTCATACGTCGTATGTGACAGAGAGCTACTTCTACTACTTCTCTCTCTCTCTCTCACACACACACACACACATATATATATATTCGGATGTATAAAAAATATTTTCATTTTTTTACAGTTCATTTCATGTATATATCTAAAGATAATAATTTTTTGATAGTTTGGTTTAGTTTGGTTAGGTTTTATGGCATATCAATTATTGTTGGTTATCTAATCTCAAATCTTCTTTTTACGCATATATGATGTATAATTTGCTCACACATTTTCTTCAAACAGTTTTTTCTAACAATTCAATTTACCATAAGTCAATAAAGTTAAATGGGTCCAAGTATTGTTATGCATCACTAACAATTCGATTAAACATCAGTAATTTGTTTATACGCAGTTACATGATCAAACAGTTCTATTTCTAAAGATTCAGTTTAACATGTCATTTGTCAACTGTTCTATTTGGCCTATAGATACGACCCTAATGGGTGCTACCACTCCGAGACAGAGTGAATCTGGAAGTAATGGCACTGATGGGGTACTCCACATTCCCCAAAGCTCCAGCATTACTGGAGCCCCACCATCAGATTGTTTAGTGTCATATCCATGATACAGGTTAGGAGAGAGGCTTTCCGTCTGCAAAGATGCAGTTGGTGTATTCTACAGCCCCAGCTGACAGAGTAAAATTTTTATCTTGATTTTGTTATTGTTTCTATTACTAATAGTAGTATCTACTCCTATATTTGTTAAAGCTTAATAATAATAATAATAATAATAATAAACTCTACAGATGGTTTAAGCGACTAATAAGCAACATCTCTCATGGATATGTCTAAGAAAGGGAAAGATTAAGAGAAACTGAATCTCTCCCAGGAGCAGCACAAAACAACGCCATAAGAACCAATCATATCAAAGTAAGAATAAATAAGACAAACAAAACTGCAAATGTAGGTTATGTGGTGATTGAGACGAAACCATCAATCACATGATAAGCGAATGCAGCAAATTAGGATAGAAAGAGTATAAGAATAGACACGACTGGCTGGGCAAGATGATCCTCTGGGAATTGTGCAAGAAATTTAAATTTAACCATACGAACAAGTTGTATATGCACAACCCAGAATCTGTCCAGGAGAATTAGACTTACAAACTCCTATGGATTTTGACATACAAATGGATCACCTAATCTCGGCCAAACGACCTGACCTCATAATAATCTACAAAAAAAAAAAGGAGAACTTAAAAATTAGTGGACTTTGCTGTCCCTGCTGACCACAGAATAATACTGAAAGATAGTGAAAAGAAAGATAAGTACCTAGACTTTGCTGGAGAAAAGAAAAAACTATGGAATATGAAAGGGGCGTTTACACCAATCGTAATCGGTGCTCTTGATACAGTCACCGAAAAATTATTAAAAGAACTGGAGGACCTGGAAATAAGAAGACGAGTGGAGATCATTCGAACTACTAAATTATTGAGAACGGCCAGAATACTGAAAAGAGACGAGGAGACTTGAGGAGACTTGCTGTCACTCAAATTTCAGTGAAAGTCCATCAGCTGAGGCTGATGTGAAAAACTCTCAAAAAGTAAATAATAATAATAATAATAATAATAATTATAATCTGTCTTAGAAAATGACACGCATAAACTCCTATGGGACTTTAACATACAAACGGATCACTTAATCCCGGCCAGAAGACCAGACCTCATAATAATCAAAAAAACAAAAAATTGTAAAATTGTCGACTTTTCTGTCCCGGTGGACCACAGAATAAATCTGAAGGAAAGTGAAAAGAAAGATAAGTACCTCGACCTTGCTAGAGAATTGAAAAAGCTGTGGAACATGAAAATAACGATTGTAACAATTGTGATTGGTGCGTTAGGCACAATAACTAAAGGATTATTAAAAGGCCTGGAAGACTTGGAAATTGGCTGACGGGTAGAAACTATCCAAACGACAGCATTGCTAAGAACGTCCAGAATCCTGAGACGAGTCGTGGAGACTTGAGGAGACTTGCTGTCACTCAAACTCCAGTGAAAAACCATCAGCTAACACTGATGTGAAAAACTCTAAAGGAGTAAATAATAATAATAATAATAATAATAATAATAATAATAATAATAATAATTTACCTATTATAGTAGTAGTAATACGGACGGTAAGAATAATAGCTCTACACCGAGCTATTGGGGAAAATGGTGAATGTTTTAGAGTTAGATTTATCTGTAAGCAGCAAAGCTCACATAGTTTTGTCGGAAGAGCAGTCGTTACGCATAGGCTCGTGTGAGTTCGAGTCTTGCTTGGGGCGTATTTTTGCTTTATTTATCTCTGATCCACGCTGCTTATTTACGACCGTTGGATTAAGAAACGAGCCTGATGAGATGAAAAGCCAGTGGAATTAAGATGAAAGAAATATTAGTCAGGAATTATTCATGGTTTTACGTTGCTCCCTCTGTCCATTAGAAGCAAAATCAAGATAGTATGACCTGTGACAACGTCGTAAATAAAATAAAAAAAGAAAAAAAAAAAGAAATAATAATGGAGAGTTTACGCAACCCATGTTTTCGTTGAATAAAAAAAGTTAATTACTTTGCTTTTAACAGTCGGTTGGAATGCAATTTTTAAGTGTCTCTCGGGGCCGGCAAAATCCAGCACTTTGTTGATTATGTCTAAATAGGAAAGTATTTTAGTCAATAAATAAACAAATGCCCCAAGGGGTGGGATAAAAAAAAAACCATACTCAGTTGTTGAAAAGCAGCAAATAATTTAAAGTAAGAAAATTAGAATTTTTTCTCTTGATATGCCAAACTACGACTACTCCTCTCGAGTTCGAGTCTCATTGGGTGTCCCATTCATATGGCCTAGTGCCACATTGAAGCAAAACGCTAAGTAAATTACTACTACTACTACTACTAATAATAATAATAATGAAAAAAAACCCCCAAAAAACAAAAAAAAACCCAACAAAACCTAACGTTGTGGTAACAACCTAATCGATGAAAATAAGTTGGCCGAATAATCTTTTTTTTTTTAAATTTAGGTCATGTGTCACGTATGTAAGGCTCTTTTTATAAAATCAAGCCGGGTTTGCACTTACACCTCTCCCACCAGCCTGCGGTCAGTCTACTTGATTTAGATCTCGTGCCGAAATTCAAGTCATTTACTAAGTTCCGGTTTGAATTTAGAATTTTCTTTCTCCTATACTGGTTGCCTTAGTAAAGTTAAGGAGCCTAGTCTGTCTCACTATGCAGCCATAGCTGAAAGATGTAGAATAGTTGGATTCGTGCCTTTCCCCGGGTAAATGGGTGAAATGCTAACAGCCTTGTTCAGACTTTGAACTCGGGTAGCCGAGTCTACTTCCTACGACGATAACCGTTACGCTATGAGAGAAAGGAGGCGCTTGTGGTGTTACGTGGAATTTGAATTAGAACTCGTGAAATACTCTGCGTCGAAGCTCAAGTTATTTATTGTTTAGCTTGATTGTGGGAAAAGGCCAAAAGTATAGAGTACCCAGTGAGAATCAAATTCACGAGCTATGTGATAAAATGAAGAGCTTTCACAAGGCGTATCAATGTTATCACTTGAAACAGATGGAGGAATGGAACAAAATGTGTTGGTTTGGTTTGGTTTGGTTTTATAGCATATAAAAAATTGTAGGTTTTTTAATGCCAAATCCCCTTTATACGGATATATTAAATATATACGATTTGGTTTGCAGGGGTTTTATGGCATATCAACCCTTGTATGTTACTTAATGCCAAATCTTCTTTAAACATATATTTGACTAAACTGAATTGCTTGAAATAGAACTGTTTTGTTATTAAAGCTGTACTAAACTAAACTGAATTGTCCGAAATAGAACAGTTTTAACATTTAACTGTGTGTAAACAAAATCTATACTTATACTAAACTGAATTGCTTGAAATAGAAATGTTTTTGACAATTAAACTGTGTACTTATGCTAAACTGAATTGCTTGAAAAATAACTGTTTTGACATTGAATTTGTAATTATGCTAAACTTAATTGTTTGAAATAGAACTTTTTGACATTTGACTGTGTGTAAACAAAAACTATACTTATACTAAACTGAATTGTTTGAAATAGAACAGTTTGGCTAAACTGAATCGCATGAAATAGAAATGTTTTTTTTACAATCAAACTGAGTACTTATCCTAAACTGAATAATTTGAAATATAACTGTTTATTAGTATAAAAATGGATTTGGCATTAAATAACCTTCAAAAGTTGATGTGCCATAAAACCCAAACAAATAAACAAACATTATCTCAAAACAGATCTATGGGACTCCCGGAAATCACTGGGGGTCCGCAACGTCAACAGTAGGGGTGAGCAAACTCTTCAAGGGTTTCTTTAAAAATTATGTTTGCCAATTAGTGACAGAACCGAAAATTCATATTTCTAATTACTAGTCTAGATTTGAGAACATTCAGTTTAAATAACCACTTCCCAAATTTTGGTTTAGCGTGGCTTCTGAATATCCATTGTTGTCTCAAAAGGTGGTTTTTATTGCTGCTACTTTTTGCAGCAACATATTTATGTGAAACAGCATTTTCGCTACTTACCAATAAGATGACCAAATACAGATCTAGATTCGTGCAAAGTGAGATGCGTGTATCTTTCTCAAAAATAGCAAGTATTGACAATTTGTGCCAAACAAGGCAAGCACATTTCTCTCATTAGATGTCATTACTCAGTGTAAAAATCGAATGTGGTTTTCATTAAATATTTTCGATTGATTTCGTTTTTATTTATATGGGGGGAGTCAGCATATTTGTCCCTACCTCCCACCAGACAGGACTTGACACACAGTCAATGACACGAAGGTCGATTATAGTGGGGACTTAGAAGAGGGGAAAGTCGGGCACGAGCCGAGGCTCGAGCCCTGCTGGTCTATGCTGGTCATCGGCCCACTTAGTGCGATGTGGGCCTGATGAGCCTAGCTGGACTTGGACACAAATCTGGGTCCCGGCACGTATGCCTGATTATAGCTTAAACTGGACAGCAAGATCCAGTGCTATAAAGGGTAACAAAGGTGTCAGTGATGCAGCTTGCCCACCCGAAGGTGTCCCAACCGAAACCGGATACCTTTTGGGCCAAGTCTGCCTTTGTTGGACAGCGTTCGCTAGCGTCAAAGCCAACAGCAAATTAATGCCGTCAGCCTCGATGCCCGGGTGCGGGCCTTATATGGGTAGGTGGGGGGGGATCGTCCAGGAAATTTCATTTCTATTTCTATAGGTGGACCACGAGATTTCATTTTTATTTTTGTGGAGGGGGTGAAATTTACCTTTTATTTATATAGGTTTCTTCGAGATATCATTTTCATTTGGGGGTCTACGAGATTTTATTTTTTATTTATATGAGTTGAACACAAGATTGAATTTTTATTTATGTGGGGGTGGGTGGAATTTCATTTTTATTTATATAGGGGTCTTCGAGATTTAATTTTCATATGGAAGTCCATGAGATTTAATTTTTTATTTTTATGGGGGCAAACGAGATTTCTATTTTTATCTATATGCGATGTCCACGAAATTTCATTTTTATCTATAAGGGGGTCCCCAATATTTCATCTTTATTTATATGGGTTGTACACAAGATTTCATTTTTATTCATATGAGGGTCCACAAGATTTATTTTTTTTATGTTGGTTGTCAACGAGATTTCACTTTTATTTGTATGAGGGTCTACGAGAATTCATCGTGTACCCTCATATCAATAAAAATGAAATCTTGAGGATGACCCTATCCTCAAGATTTCATTTTTATTGATATGAGGGTACACAATTTCATTTTTTTATATGGGATACACGATTTCATTTTTATTGATATGGAGGTACACAAAATCATTTTTATTAATATGGGGATGCACGATTTCATTTTTATTGATATGGGGATACACGATTTCATTTTTATTAATATGGGGATACACGATTTCATTTTTATTGATATGGGATACACGATTTCCTTTTTATTGGTATGGGGGTACACGATTTCATTTTTATTGATATCGGGATACACGATTTGATTTTTATTGATATGGGATACACGGTTTCCTTTTTATTGATATGGGATACACGATTTCATTTTTATTGATATGGGATACACGGTTTCCTTTTTATTGATATGGGATACACGATTTCATTTTTATTGATATGGGGGTACACGATTTCATTTTTATTGATATGGGGGTACACGAAATCATTTTTATTGATATGGGGATACACGATTTCATTTTTATTGATATGGGGTACACGAGATTTCATCTTTATTGATATGGGTTGTCCCAGAGTTAGACCTTGAGTAGAAAAGGGTTCCGGCTCTAAAAAACAGTTAAAAATAACTATTGTTGCTTGACCTTGCAAACAAGATACTTGTTTATTTGTAGCTCGAAGTCGACATCCCATTTAAGCAACAACTGTTCGTCCGAGTTTTGTTATCTCTAATTGTGAATTTTACGGTACATTTAACTCCAATTTACAAGAAAGTTAAAAGCAAAGAATTTTTCTCTCATCAAACGGTTGACAGTACATTTAAATGTGTTTCGATTTGTAATAACATTGAATAATTGTTCGGTATAAAGTGGAATTAATGGAAGTGCCCGTGGTTAAAGTCGCAGGAATTGGACACGGCGACACGAGTTCAAATCCTGGACTGATTGCATTTCACATAGCACTAATACCCTTGGGAAAGGTATGAATCCAATTATTCTCCCTCCAGCTATGGGTAAATAGTAGGGCAGACTAGGTTCTTCAGCCTTGGTGAAGCAACTAGTCTAGGAGAAGGAAAACTCTGAATTCGAACCTGTTAAACTACGCTTAAAAAATTGACCTTGTGTCATATCCTGCCCGAGCGGAGGGGTTGGGTAAATATGATAAAGTGGAATTAAAAATAACTTGAATTTTAGTCTGGATTTCTGAGAATACTTTTTAGATAATATTTAGATAAAGAACTACTTTTATTAGGAGTACATACTTATATTATGTATGTTTTGTTTGATGATCATTATTTAAAAAAATGATTGAAGTACAGCCGTTTTTTATTTAAGTTTGTAAAGTCAACTGGGATCGGTATACTAACCAGGGGTAAATGGTCTTGGTCAAGGTCAGAATGGAGTGTCGATTTTTACATTTCCGTCGGCATGCACGTGGCATTGAACGATTTCTTGCTGAAATAATTTACAACAAATTTACTGTGTACATAGTTTAAACTAATCTCTTATCAGATGCTGGATTTATGTCTTGTTTCTTCGACAGTCCCTTTTATTGGTATACTAATCACGAGAAGATTGTAGATGCTTTTTGTTAGGCAAAGCGCTAGACAGCGCCTTACTCTTTTATTTCTAAGTGTATACTGGAAGAAGTGAGTTGAAGCAGAAGTGAGTGGTGTTATTAATTCGAATGTCCTATATTACTGTAACATTGATAACACGTGAGGCGACGTATCGGGGGTTGGGGGGGGATAACAGCTAGTCGACTACTGATCGCTGCCTATATCTACACTGTGTTCACTCTGTATATTCACATTTGTTTAGACACGTGTGCATGCCTGTGCAAATATGCAGGTCTACCAGCCAGTGGTGTCACCTCACCAAAACGCCCCCCTCCTCATAAGACTTCCAGCAACTCTACAAAGCTTAAGATAATTTGTTGTACTTAAAGGAGTAAAGCGAACAGTACTTACCCATATTACATACAGATTGTAAGATGGTCATTATTGAAAATAAGGAATGTATAATAAAATAAGAAAAGTTTTGACAAAAGTTTAGGATGAATAGTTGTGGCGTAGTGGTACTATTTACCAACCCCTCCGCTCGGGCAGGATATGACACAAGGTCAATTTTTCAAGCGGAGTTTAACAGGTTTTGAATTCAGAGTTTTCCTTCTTCTAGACTAGTTGCCTCACCAAGGCTGAAGAACCTAGTCCGTCCTACTATTTACCCATAGCTGGAGGGAGAATAAGGGGGTTCATACCTTTCCCAAGGGTATTTGCCCGAAAGTGAACGTAATAGCGCGACTGGAGTACGAACTCGCGTACTACGATTCCGCAGTTCATCGCTTTAACCATTACACCACGAGGACACCCCCAGTTGTGGCGTAGTGGTTACCGTCGTAGGAAATGGACACGGTGACTCGAGTTCAAATTCTGTGCCTAACTGTTTGCATTTCGCATAACGCTAATACGCTTTGAAGACGTATATATCCAATTTTTCTCCTTCTAGCTATGGATAAATATTTGGACAAACTGGGCACTTTAACCTTGGTATGTCAACCAGTGTAGGAGAAGGAAAACTTTGAATTAAAACTTGTTAAACTCTAGTTAAAAAAATTAGTTTTGTGTCGCATCATACTTGTGCGAAAGGGTTGATAAAAAATAGTTGTCTTTGAAGGACGTTAAATTAGTATTTTTTTCCTCTTACTAACAACGGATTTGGGTTCGTTCGTATCTAAGAGTCAAAGTTGCCGTACTTATATTACATAAATGTTATAAGATAGTCATTATTTAAAATAAAAAGCGTAGAATCTCTTTTGATAAAGTTTAGGTTGATTATTTTTATCCATTCTTACCGACCCATGGGCTTAATGCTTTGATTGTTCGCCAATGACCCGGGAGACCAGGGTTCTATCTCAGGTCGAGTCATATAAAAAATGTTACTTGATGCTTCCTTGCTTAACACTCAGCATTATACGGTACGGATCAAGAGTAAAGTGAAGCAATCTGGGGGAAGGAGTAGCACCCTCTCCTATACTTTGCTGTTGTAGTAATTGAAAAGAGAACCTTCGGGTCGCCCTCGACTACTGTCGGCCAATTTACTTATTCTTATCTAAAGTAACAATCAGTGGGCTAAGGTGTTTAAGGTTTCGATTGTATGTTTGTCGTATCTGAGTACTATAACTGACCGCTGCAATTATTTGAGTGTGTAAGGAGAACAATTCAGACACTTGTAGCTGAGGAAATGTAATATGCCTTAATATTTCCTCGTATTAAACAATGTAAAACATTGTACAAATTAGCAGTAATATATTTAATTACCCGATCAAACTTTATAGAATGAAGACAGAATGACGTGAAAAAAACATACGTAAAGAGGTTATGAGGAGAAAAGTTCTATCGTATTGTTGAAGAGTCTTTTATTTGAGAGTCTTTAATTACGTACACGTGAGATAGAACGGAAGAGTAGAATAATGACTTACATATCTAAGATATGCCATTGTGTGCCATGCGACAAGTGGTCGTTGGGGGCGCGAGAATCCCTGGTTTGTATGGGCTGAGGCGGACGTGAGCGTTCTGCTGAAACCATGAGCAAAAGAGTAAAAGGGTTTGGCTTTGACACACCCTTCTTTTATATACTACTTTGATCACGCTACTGAGCTGACAATAAAAGTATTTTTGGCAGGCAATGATTGTAATCTATACAGAGTCAAACTATCAGTTCTCAACCATATTACATATGAGTTGTTAAAGTGTGATTATTGAAATATAAAGGACGTAGAGTTACTTTTATTAAAGTTTAGGTTAATTAGTCGTATTTAAAAGAGTTAAACTAGCAATACTTACCCATATTACATACGGGTTTTAAGATGGTAATTATTTAACATAAAGTGACGTAGACTTTCTTTTATTAAAGTTTATGATAATTAGTCATATTTAAAAGAATCAAACAAGCAGTACTTACCAAAATTACATATGGGTTGCAAGATGGACATTATCAAAAAATAAAAGACGCTGAATCACTTTTTATTAAAGTTTAGGATAATTCGGTCTAATGAGTAGAGTGTTTGCCAATGGTCCGGGAGACCAGGGTTCAATCCCAGGTCGAGTCATACTAAAGACTCAAGAAACTCAGCATTATAAGGTGAAGATCAAGGGTAAAGTGGAGCAATCCAGGGGAATGGAGAAACAGAAAAGATGATCATTATTTAACATAAGAGATGTAGAGTCTCTTTTTTCTTTTTGAACCCCAGGAAAATTATTTTTTATTCAAAATATGTTTTATTTGTTTTAATTGCTTATTGCACTTTTCAACGAAACGCCCATATGCGCTTTTAAGTGAAATCATCAGTAGGTTGCAGGTTCAGTCCCAACCGCAGGCAAGAATAACTAGGAATACTTCATCATCACCATCATCATCATCATCATGATGTCATGCCGATATCCCTGACCCTCTCTCGCCACTTTTCCCTATCGTTCATCGCCTCTGGCAGGTCTTCAGGGCTACATCCCGTATCCTCATATAGCTGCTGTATGTATGTTCGAGCTGGTCGTCCTGCTTTTGCTCGGACATATGTGGGGGTCCATAGGAGTACATCACTTATGAGTTCGTCCCTGCTTCTCCAGCAGTGTCCTGCGTGTCTGGTTCGTCTAACTAGGATAGTTTTCGTGTTGGGAGGCAGGTGGCTGTATAGTTGGTGCCTTGTGGGCTGTTGCCGCCAGGACTTATTCAATATTGCTCGCAACATTCTTGTGTAATTGCCGTCGAGCTTCTTCTCGAACCGAGGAATACTTACTATAGTTTAACACTTGTATCCTGTCACGATTAAAAGAAATGGAACAGTTAACCCCCGTTGATTAAACAAAGGGTTCAGTTTGTGGCCCTGTGAAGGCTTCTGAGTTCAGCAGGAAACACCCGAATAAGCCGAAGGATATATCGGCCGAAACGTTGTGAGTATAGCTATGAACATAAAGACAATAGTCCGATATTCTAAATGATAAAAATTATCATTTTTCATCTCAGAAATTTAGGCAAATAATATTCGAAATGTTAGTCTGTTGTATGAGAAATAGATAGCTGAATCACAACCAACTAGTAAATATGGCCCCGCATGTTACATTAACGGGCTGACTTCTAACAGGCCGAAATAACCTAAGCAAAATAAATAAATAAAATAAAAATAGAACCTAATAATCCATTCATGGCCGCATATAAAATTAACCTAAAAAGAGAATTAACTTTAAAAATTGAACAGAGAAAATAATACAATCATATTGGTGGAATTTATTCAACGTTATTTTGAAATCATAAACGCAAGGTAACTCACAGCCGTTTATAATTCGTGGATTAGTAAAAGGCAAAGTGTAAATATGCATTTTAAAGTTGAAAGGAATAAAAACAACGACGGATATATTATTACCATCATCATCATCATCATGTCATGCCACTAGCACGGATATCCCTGATCCTCTTTTGCCACTTCTCCCTATCATTCATCGCCTCTGGTAGGTCGTCAGGGCTACATCTCGTATCCTCACATAGCTGCTGAATGTATGTTCGAGCTGGTCGTCCTGCTTTTGTCCGGCCATATGTGGGGATCTATAGGAGTGCACCACTTATGAGCTCGTCCCTGCTTCTCCAACAGTGTCCTGCATGTCTGGTTCGTCTAACTTGGATAGTTTTCGTGATGGGAGGCAGGTGGCCGTATAGTTGGTGCCTTGTGTGGTGTTGCCGCCAGGACTTACCGATACGATTGTATTATTTTCTCTGTTCAATTTTTAAAGTTAATTCTTTTTTTAGGTTAATTTCATATACGGTCAGGGATAGATTTTTTTTTGTTTATATTAGATCAGCCTTTTAGAAGTCAGCCTGTTAATGTAAAATGCGGGACCGTATTTACAAGTTGGTCGTGGCTGAATATATATCATCATCATCATCATCATATCGTGCTGAGAGCACGGGGTTCTCTGACTCTCACTCTACATCCATCCTAATCATTCATCACTTACGGCAAGTCTTCAAGACTGCATCCAGTGTCCGTAAAGAGCGGATGTAAGTTCTTGCTGGTCGGCCAACAGTAGCTCATCCATGTATAGGAGTCACTTATGAGTTCGTCTTTTCTTATCCAAAATTTCTCGTTCGTCTAACTTAAATTGTGAGATGGGTGGCAAGTGACCACACAGCTGCTGTTTTGTGGGGTTCTGCTTCTAGGATTTGTTCAAAACTGCACGTGGCTATCTCGTGTAGTTTACATCCTAGCTTTTTCTCCAAAAGTTTCGTTAGAGTCCAGGTGGTGCATCCATGCAATAGTACTGACACAGCCACAGCTTGGAAGAATTCCCGTTGTATTTTATTGGGGAGGCCAAGTTCCAATATAATCGATAATATCATGATAACAGTCCACGCCTTCGCAATGCGTATATTGTCATCGCTTTCAGTAGATGAGATATTGCTGCCGAAGTATGTGAACCATTTAAGATGAAGATCGCTCCTTCTTGTTTAGAGTAAATGGACTCTTGTTTTATTTACGTTCACGGTGAAGCTAATTCTTCTTGATGCCCGTTACAAATTATTATAATCATAAATCATTTGAAATCATACAAATTCTTGACAAAATCAAAAAGACTAATTTCGGCATTATAAAACCAACAAAGGTTAATGTAACATATTGATCTTCGACCCAGTCGTCAATCAAGAAACAGGTGCATCCGGTTAAAGATATCAGGGCATCACCTTGACGGGTTGAATTCGGTGCAATTGCGACGCCCACGGGAAGCAGGTGGGTGAAAAACAATTATACAACCCGGTGCCACACACAGTTCGAGTTAATTGGAGTCAGTTAGTTGGGGTTCGAGTTGCAGCTCGAGGCCGTGATAACCAGCTCCCAGCAGAGGGCTTGGGGCCTCAGGAACCCCGGTTGAGCAGCCCAGCAAAAAGAAGTGCATGAGAAAGAAGTGCTGCTATAGTCAGAGGAACTTGGGATCAATATGTTGCAGTCTGATCCGTCGCCAACTTACCTCTCACGCACAACCTTTCGCAACCCTTTCGAATAAAGTGTGAGAGGTATATTTTTCTAAAGAAGTGTGTTCGTTAGTCATTAATGTTGATTATGTTTCCGGATATATATGGAGGTGCCCGTGGTGTAATGGTTATCGTCGTAGGAAATGAACACGGCGACACGAATTCAAATCCCGGACGAGACTGATTGCATTTCACATAGCACTAATATCCTTGGGAAAGGTATGAATCCAATTATTCTCCCTCCAGCTATGGGTAAATAGTAGGACAGACTAGGTTCTTCAGCCTTGGTGAGGAGAAGGAAAACTCTGAATTTCAAACTCCGCTTAAAAATTGACCTTGTGTCATATCCTGCCCGAGCGGAGGGGTTGGTAAATAGGATATATGTATACGTATAGTTGTATCATGGCTATACAACATTAACATGTCACACAAAAAACAACCAAATATTATCACGTGAGTGCCCATGGAGTCATGTCTAACGCGCTGGACTTGCAATATCTTGGTTCGAACTCCAGTCGCGCAATAACGTTCGCTTTCGGATTAAATCCTACGGGAAAGGTGTGAACGCCCTAATCCTCCCCCAAACAATGGGTCAAATAGTGCCACTGGTGTTGGTCTGAAAAGATGGTTTTCATATTAAACAATCCACAAGGGTTGATATGTCCTTAAACAAGGAAATCAAACCAAATCATCTTTTTGAATCAAATTTAGCAGTTGGTCAGTGGGATTGAAACCGTATTTATCGATGAAGGATTTTTCAATATTTTGGGGTGAGGGTGGGGGTGGGGGAAAGTTGTTTTTTTTTCACAGCTGTTGCCTTTATTTTATTTCATTTTATTTTATCCTCTTTAAATTTGTTTTTCTTTTATGAAATCTTCCGCTACGTATCTGGAGGAAGCACATTTTTTTTTTTAAATTTTTTTTTACACACGTGTCAAGGTACTGTCTTTAATGCTTTGTACTATGGCAACAATAACAACAACAACAACAACAACAAAAAAGAAAGAAAGAAAGAAAAAAGAAAAAAAAAGAAAGAAAGAAAAAAGAAAAAAAAAAAGAAAGAAAAAAGATTAAAAAAAAAAAAAAAAAAGGAAGTTATGTTTACTTACAAAAAGAATGATTTGAATCTCTTGACCAGCTTGCTTTCAATGCATCTTTTATCTCGGAATCGTAATGCATGAGTTGAATATCAATTGTGTGTGAAAGATGAAAGAAAAGATGGCTTTCATTTAAGCTTAGAGGTCATGTTAATTAATGTTATGTCGAGAAAGGAGAAAAGAAAAACGACCGAAATCCCCACCCCACGTAAAAAAAGAAAAGAAAAAACTGTACCTAGAACAGTCAACGCTATTATCCACGGGGTATATACGTTCTAGACCCCCAGCAGGTAGGAACGTATAAAACTCTTTAGTTAAGTGGGGTGCAGTGCAGTTGTTCTTTTTTTTATTTTATTTTACGAAGCCATGGTTGGTTGGTTGGTTGGTTGGTTTGTATTACAGCGTATCAACCCTTTTCGGGTCATTTAACGCTGAACTAAATCACAAACAATTTAGTTTAGTATAAGTATAAATTTTGTTAAGTAAAAGTTAAATAATAAAACATTTCTATTTCAAACAGTTCAGTTTACCTGAAGTACATAGTCTAAATGTCAAAAACATTTCAACTTCAAATTATTCAGTTTAGCATACAAAACAGTTATATTTTAAACAAATCAGTTTGGCATAAATACACAGTTTCAATGTAAAAACAGTTCTATTTCAAGCAATTCAGTTTAGTGTAAGTTCACAGATTAGTTCTATTTGACCCATAGATAGGACCCTATCAGGTGCTACTAGTCTGGGCCAGAGTGAACCTGGGAGTGATGGCACTAAAGGGGTACTCCGCATTCCCCAAAGCTCTAGCATCATTGGAACCTCACCAGTTATTGTTTGGCGTCATAACAAGGATACTCGTCGATGGGGCTCTTACCCCTCTGTAGAGGTGCAGTCGGTGTATTCTATAGCTCCAGCCGACAGGGCCAACGAAACTTTGCTTAGTCTCGTACACCGGCCATAGGTTGCTTACCATAACAGAGGTCACCCATCTAAGCACTGAACAAGCTGATCGTTGCTTAACTTTGGGCATGCCTATCATAGTTGTTATCGACCAAATTTTGCTTGGTCCGGCACACTGGCCCCAGGTTGCTAACAGAACTATTACGAAGTGGACACCCATCTAAGTATTGAACAGAATGGTCGTTACTTTACTTAAAAAAAAGGTTGGAAAGACCATTTTGAACATCTTTTTCGTTTCAAAATATTCTCGTTTGGTTTCTTTGTTTAATGGCATGTCAAATTTTGCAGGTTATTTGATGCCAAAGCCAACCCTGTAGAAGAACATTAGTGATACTATTTAACTGAAAGTGAACATTATCGCGCAAGTGGAGTTCGAACTCATTCATAACAATGTCACAGTCTAGGACGTTAGCCACAACACCACGGTGTCTCCCTCGAATATTTTTGCCAATTATGCCACTAATGAAGTGTTCTAGTGATCCAAAAAATGAAAATCTGTTGATGCTAAACCTGGTGAGTATAGATTAGTTTGGTTTGGTTTGGTTTAATTGTATATCAACCATTGTGAGTTATTTAATGCCAAATCCTGTTTTTACGCATATATCAAATATATGATTTGTAAACACATTTTAGGATTCAGACAGTTAAAGGATCCAACAGTTCTATTTCTAACAATTCCTTTTAGCTTAAGTCAACAAAATTAAATGGTTCCAAATATTGCTATGTATCACTAACAATTCAATTAAACATCAGTCATTTGTTTACACACAGTTAAATCATCAAACAGTTCTTTTTCAAAAAATTCAATTTAGCATAAGTTATTTGTTTCCACGGTTTAAATATCAAACAGGTCTATTTGACCCATAGATATGACCCTATGAGGTGCTACCCCACCAGGCCAGAGTGGACCGGGTACGATACCAATGAAGAGGTACTTCACATTCCCCAAAGCTCCAGCATTACTGGGGCCTCACTCTCAGATTGTTTAATGTTATATCTAGGAAACTCGTTGCGACGGAGTCTTACCCTTCAGCATAGATGAAGTCATAGTATTTTACAGCCCCCGGGGACTGGGCTAGGTGAGTATAGAGGAACAACCACCTATCCTAACGATCTTATTTTTTAGAATTTGCATCCTTGCAGTCATTGACAATGAAAGTGATAACACTTGATGATTATATTCATATAAATTTGTTTCTCTGGTTGGTTGGTTGGTTGGTTTAATGACATATCAACCTTCATGGGTTATTTAATGTCAAAGACATTTTTGCTGAAGAACAACTGTGGTAATATCTAGGCAATAGCTGGAGGGATTAGGAATCATATAAGTTACCGAAGGGTTTAGTGAAAGTAATAACGCGACTGGAGTTCGAACTCGCTTACTAAGAAGTCGCAGTCCAGCATGTTTGGCTCTAGGCCACGGGAACAACCCCCTCATATCTGGTAAGGCATAACCCCTTTACGAATACTCAAATATAGATGTAAATACAGGGTGTGACAGAAATACCTTTCACATTCTAAACTGTCACCATCACGGTGCCAGTGAACTTGGGTAAGAGGTAATGGTAGCTCCAGCTTGCTAACATCTTACCATGCTTATTATCCCGTCTATAGGGTGTGACAGAAATGCGTCTCACATTTTAAACTGTCACAATCATGGTGCCAGTGAACCTGAGTAAGTGGTAATGGTAGCTCCAGCGTGCTAATGTTTTACAATTTTTTTATACGATCAATTATGATCATGATTTGGACTAGTGAACACCGTATATTTGCAGTTGAAATGGTTTTTTAAGACTGGTGAATTTACACAGACAACTTTTCTTGCTCACTTCATGTTACGTAGGAATAATTCGATTCCAAATAGAAAATCAATATTTCCATGAATTGAAGATTTTGTATAATATTTTTTTAACATATCATTAAGAATATCTTATTTTATATTTAAAATTGTTTAAATACAAGTTGGCAAGGAGACGTAATTTTCATTATTTTTAAAACATTAAAGCAGATATCAGATACTGTGGATGATGTAGAGATACATAGAGAGAGAGAGAGAGAGAGAGAGAGAGAGAGAGAGAGAGAGAGAGAGAGAAAATCCGTGCTGTCATCATTCGATGAAGATGATGATCATATTTACCCAACCCCTCCGCTCGGGCAGGATATGACACAAGGTCAATTTTTAAGCGGAGTTAAACAGGTTTGAATTCAGAGTTTTCCTTCTCCTAGACTTGTTGCCTAACCAAGTCTGAAGAATCTTGTCTGCCCTTCTATTTACCCATAGCTGGAGGGAGAATAATTGGATTCATACCTTTCCCAAGGGTATTAGTGCTATGTGAAATGCAATCAGTCTCGTCCAGGATTTGAACTCGTGTCGCCGTGTCCATTTCCTACGACAATAACCATTACACCACGGGCACCTCCATGATGATGATGATGATGATATTAAAAATACTATTTTTTTCACTTTTAATACGTGCTCACGATAAAGTTTTATTGATATATTAAACACAATATGAAATCAATAATAGTAAATATCTATCAATATTTCAGAGATGAGAAGTTATTTCCTTGAAAGATATAAAATAGAAAGGAAAAGACATAAACATCAGTCTGGACCGAATCATCGAGCACAATTTAAAAGCATTTTAGCTATAACGATGGCCTAGCTGTACAGACGTTTCGTTTAGTTTCATTAAGTTTTATGGTATATCAACCATTGTAGGTTATTTAATGCCAGATCCTTTTTATATATGTATATATTAAATACATATGATTTGGTTGTTTTGGTTTTATGGCATTTCAACCATTGTAGGTTATTTGATGCCAAATCTTCTTTATACTTATATATTGAATATATACGATTGGGTTTGGTTGGGTTTTATGGTATGTCAACCATTGTAGGTTATTTAATGCCAGATCCTTTTTATATATGTATATATTAAATACATATGATTTGGTTGTTTTGGTTTTATGGCATTTCAACCATTGTAGGTTATTTGATGCCAAATCTTCTTTATACTTATATATTGAATATATACGATTGGGTTTGGTTGGGTTTTATGGTATGTCAACCATTGTAGGTTATTTAATGCCAGATCCTTTTTATATATGTATATATTAAATACATATGATTTGGTTGTTTTGGTTTTATGGCATTTCAACCATTGTAGGTTATTTGATGCCAAATCTTCTTTATACTTATATATTGAATATATACGATTGGGTTTGGTTGGGTTTTATGGTATGTCAACCATTGTAGGTTATTTAATGCCAGATCCTTTTTATATATGTATATATTAAATACATATGATTTGGTTGTTTTGGTTTTATGGCATATCAACCATTGTAGATTATTTGATGCCAAATCCTCTTTATACATATATATTAGATCTATATGATTTGGTTTGGTTGGGTTTTATCAACCATTGTAGGTTATTTAATGCCAGTTTTTTTTTTATATATGTATATACTGAATATTTATTATTTGGTTGTTTTAGTTTTATGGCATTTCAACCATTGTAGGTTATTTAATGCCGAATCCTCATAATACATGCAAACCGGGACATTGGCCCAGCGGTTAGAGTGTTCGCCAATGGCCCGGGAGACCTGGGTTCAATCCCAGGTCGAGTCATACCAAAGACTTTAAAAATGGAACTTGATACCACCTTGCTTAACACTCAGCATTATAAGGTACGGTTCAAAGAAGAGCAATCCTGGGAATGGAGTAGCGCCCTCCCCTACACCTTGGTGTAGTAGCTATCGAAAAGGGAGCCTTCGGGTCACCCTCGACTATGGTCGCTAACTTTACTTTACTTAAACATATAAGACACGTAGGACGCTCCAAGCTGGGATAGAAACTTACCCAACATTACGTTTGATTTAGTATCATATCGCTCAGCCAGCCGACGACATTCGTCAGCTTGGGAATTATAAGGCATTATGTAGTAGCTTTCACTTGTTTACATTTTGCCTTACCGGATTCCAGAGTGCTCAATTCATTCGAAGAGCTTTGCATTATGCGAGTGACAGCCGATGATTCCTTCGCTAGAGTACTCAACCTCCTGGAGAGGAGCGTGTTCATTCTCATCCACTGACAGACTGTTTCGTTGTATGACAACTCTTTATCGTGGCTAGACACGTAGGACGCTTCAAGCTGGGATCGAAACCCACCCAACTTTACGTTAGACTTAGTGTCATACCACTCAGCTCAGGAATTATAAGGCATTATGTAGTGGTTTTAATATCACATTAGCGTACAATAACACTATTAAAAGGAGGAAGTGCTTTGTTGGGTATCTTTGTTTAATGGCATATTAACTGTCGTGGATTATTTAATGCCAAATCCATCCTTGTAGAAGAACTGTAGTGGCATAATTTAACAAATATATGGGAGGATAATGGGGTTTATATCTTTCCCTGGGGTATTTGTCCGAAAGTGAATGTAATAGCGTGACTAGAGTTCGAACTCGGTTACTACGATGTTGCAGTTCAACGCGTTAGCCACTCCGCCATGGGGAATCCCCTTCCTCTCAGAAGGGGGATTTGACATTTTTATATGCTTAACGCCATGGTTATTACCGAAGAAAATAGAATCGACAACCCGAATTTAAATTACACTAAACTGAATGAGCTGAATTAGAACTGTTTGACTAAACTGAACAGCTTGAAATAGAAATGTTTTTGACAATTAAACTGTGTAATCATACTAAACTGAATTGTTTGAAATAGAACTGATTATTTGTTTAAAAATGGAGTTGGCATTAAATAACCACCAAAGGTTGATATGCTATAAAACTCAAAAAACCAACCAAATGTTTTTGACAATTAAACTGTACTTACAATTAAACTGCGTATTTATGTTAAACTGAATTGTTTGAAATGGAACTGTTTTTGACATTGAAACTCTACTTACGCTAAACTGAATTGGCTGAATTAGATCTGTTTGACTAAACTGAATAGCTTGAAATAGAAATATTTTTGACAATTAAACTGTGTACTCGTGCTAAACTGAACTGTTTGAAATAGAACTATTTGCATAAAAATGGATTTGGCGTTAAATAACATACAAAGGTTGATATGCTATAAAAACCAACCAACCAAACGAATTTAAATCTTAGAAAAGGTTGATTGTATTTTGCTTCGTACTAATGTTATTGGAGAAGCTTGCATTCATTGTTTGGTTTGGTTTCTTTCTTTTATGGCGTATCAACCTTCGTGAGTTATGTAATGCTCAAGCCATCGCTTGTAGAAGAACTGTGGTCGTATTATTTAACATATAGCTGGAAGGGTGGATAATTGGATTTATAACTTTCTCGAGGGTACTCATCCGAAAGGGGCACCTCGGGTAGTGTAATGGTTAGCAAGCTTGACTAGCAAACCTGCAAGAGTGAGTTCCAGTCTCAGTGGGTGCCCCATTCAATCGGCCTTATGCCACATCGAAACAAAGAGCTTCGTAAATTACAATGGTACTTATCCGAAAGTGAATGTACGAACTTTTAAGTGGGATTCGAACTTACTACGATTTCACAGTCCATCACATAAACCGCGAGAACAGTCTGGTAAGTGCTTAAAACATTGTGTATCATAGCCCTATATGGATATGCGAAATGGACATATAATGTTCATACATATATACATAGAACATTCTTCTTAATGCACTCACCAGTCTCATGAAACAATGTGAAGCGTACATGGAAAGTTCATAATGTTCGTATATATATATATATATATATATATATACATAGAACATAGGAATCTCGAAACACGAAAAACACTTACGACTTCTTAGTTCAGGTACGAAACTTTTTATTACCTTTGAGTCTAAAGGTAATTCGACATGAGGAGAGAGATACACATTCTTTCTATTCTGGCTTTTTCATCTGCCTCCTATCTCGTGCGACACCTGCCCAAGGCCTCAGGCCTGGCTTCGGCGAGGATACGAAAGCCAACCGTCTTCTCCCGAGGCAAGACTCAACTCAACTAACTGACTTTTTTAGAATTCCCCAAATCCTCTGCGCACTTCCGGTGGGTGACATCATTCGCACTTGCTAGCCCCGTTTCCCATCTGAGCTATTGTGACATCTCTTAGTGACAAATCCGCTCCGCCCGCGCGAGCGCATGAACACCGGCGTTAATGTTGCACCTAAGTAACCCATGCACTGTGCCGAAAAGTTCTCAGCCCAACTAAACCCAAAGGGATAAAACGAAATCCCTCGGCCATTATATTAAAATTGGACAATAAATTCACATCTCGTTAAGAAATGTCAAAAGAAATGTGGTCGTTAAAAGGCTGTTTACTAATGTTAAAAAGCAATAAACAATTAGATAGAAGTTAATCGAATGAATGAATCTCTTAGAATTGTAGGATGGGTCATTTAGTCCGGCCCTTTCACAGTTCAAGTAGGAAATAATTATAGTTTTGCTTTCACCAAAGCGTCAGTAATTTACACACACACACACACACACACACACACACACATATATATATATATACTATATATATATATATATATATATATATTTAAGTATATATATATATATATATATATATATACTTGTTTATAAGTATTATTTGGTCCAGTTAAACCGGAGTTGGGAGTAATTCCACCAGGACAAGAAAACTATTCAAGAGTGAACATTTAAATTATTCCTGGTAAAGAGCTCAATGTAACAGACATTACAGAGCAATAATTTCATTAAGAAAAAACAACAAACCGGTCACATTAGGAATATGAATTTATTTCCATCCTGTTATGTGTTTTTGAAAAATCCAAAACACGAAAAAAAATTAACAGGTCTTCTTCAGATCTTATGGCGAAAATAAATCAGAATACACACAAGAAAGAATGTGTGAGGGGATAGAAGAAGAGTGAAGAGTTATCTCCTCATTTAACCCACTTCCGTTTTTTATTTTATTGTCGGTTAGAATTATAGTAAATTATTTAAAAAAAAATGTTTTTTAAATTCTAATTATTTTTCAACTTAAAACTACAGATTTAACACTAAATTAGAAAAATAACTTTATTCAATAACTTTACGTAACGATACAGTAAAAATTATATTAAATTAATTTCAGGATTTAATTAAATTTAACTTTCATTAAATAAGTTTCCAGACTTTTTTTCGTATGGGCACTTTTATTTTATTCGTGAAACTCTTGTCCCCTTCGAAGTAATCACCTCCGGCTGCAATACACTTGTTGTTCCGTTCCAACAACTTCTCGAAGGCCCCATGGAAGTCCTCTTGTGTGAGCCTGTCAATGACCTTCGTCACAGCCTCTTTCATCTCCTCAGTTGTCTCATAACGACAGCCTCTGATCTTAGGGAATAACCAAATGTCACAGGGAGCAAGGTCTGGACTACAGGGAGACTGAGGAACTGTCTTGATGCCCATCTTGGTCAAATAGTTTGTGACAAGGATGGACTTGTGGACTAGTGCATTGTCCTGGTGGAAATGCCGCTGACCCAGTTTGAAGAGTGCTGGCCTCTTCCCAAGGAATCTCTTCCTGAACCCCATTAAAACCACTACATAGTAACCCTAACCCTAATCCTTGGGCCAATCAACTCTGATGTATTGACTTCTTACTCCTCCAACACCTTTCATCATCCCTCACAGACTCCCTGTCTTCCTTGAATCTCTTATGCCACTCAAAAACTGAGGGCTTGATTCATGCAAAATGGTCAAAAAGCAGTCCGAAGAATTCCATACGTTTCTGTGGAATTTTTTCCAAGTTTAAAACAGAATTTTATTGCATATCGTTCTTCTAAAGTGTCCTGACGTCCAGATTGCATTTTTGAAATACACTAGCTGTGACAATCAGGTTTTAGTAGGGTGTATTCGAATTCCTGCTGTTGCTGTTCTTTTGAACCTGAAATCATAAAATTGGTCAGTCATCTCATAAGATGAATAGGAATAACATTGTGAATTTTCAAGAGTCTACGATATTTTTAAATGCCTGTACAAAAAAAGTCTGGAAACTTATTGAAAGCACCACGTATACACACACACACACACACACACACACACACACACACTCACACACACACACACACAAACACACACATATTATAATAGTATACAAATGTATGTATATATATATATATTTACATTTGTATATATATAAATATTTGTGTATATATATATACATTTGTATATATATACATTTGTGTATATATATATATATATACATTTGTATATATATATACATATATATATACATTTGTATATATATATACATTTGTATATGTATATATATATACATTTGTATATATGTATACATGTGTATATATATATATATATATATATATATATACACATTTGTATATATGCATATACATTTGTATATATATATACATTTGTATATAAATATACATTTGTATATAAATATATATATGTTTGTGCATATATATATTTGTATATATATATATACATATATATATATATATATATATATATTTGTATATATATATGTATATATATTTGTATATATATATATATTTATATATATATATTTGTGTGTATACATATATATGTGTATATTTGTATATATATATATGTATATATATTTGTATATATAAATATATATGTTTACACACACACACGCACATATATATATATATATATATATATATATATATATATATATATATATATATATATATATATGTACATTCATATATATAACCATTTATATATACACATGCATATATATTTACACACACACACACACACACACACACACACACACACACACACACATATATATATATATATATATATATATATAGTGGAGGAAAACAATTATTCCTGCACATACAATTTTTATTTTATTTTTGTATTTCCAACTAATGACTAAAGATACTTTTCATATAATTACCTGTACATTAAATATGCTTAGAAAAGGGAGAAAATTGATTTGATTGAAATAAATCACATTTATACATTTTAATGAGTGAAACAAGTATTCGTTTAATGCAAAAAAGAATACATCATCTTTGTCTAATACTTTGTAGAATAGCCATTATTCACTTCTACCGTAACCAATCTCTTCTTAAGGTACTCAATTAATGATTTCAAAAAATTTTAGTCTTTATTTTGTTCCATTCTTCTTAGCAGATGGTCTTAAGATCCGGGATGTTTATTGGAGCTTTCCATTGGATTTGAATTTTCAAATAACGCCACAGATTCTAGATTGGGTTTTAATCTGGGGACTGACTTGGCCATTTCAGAATTTTTAAATCATTTTCAGTGAGCCATTTCTTCGTAAATTTTACAGCGAGATTAGATTCGTTATCTTGTTGTAAGATCCGATCAAGAGGAAATTCAAGATTTTCAATCAAAATCATTAAATTTGATACCAAAATATTTTGATATGCTGCGGCATTCATTCTACCATCTATTACTGAGAGGCAGCTAGTACCTTTTGTTTCCCCCACTATATATATATATAATGTACACACACACACACACACACACACACACACACACACACACACACACACACACACACACACATATATATATATATATATACATATATATATATATATATATATATATATATATA
Source organism: Sepioteuthis lessoniana (assembly GCA_963585895.1). Lineage (NCBI taxonomy): Eukaryota > Metazoa > Mollusca > Cephalopoda > Myopsida > Loliginidae > Sepioteuthis > Sepioteuthis lessoniana. The sequence goes on from OY757943.1 coordinate 19,981,775, forward strand.
GTCAATGAAGAACTTTATCTTACACCCATGAATATTGAATATTTGACCTATTTCTTTGCACTTTTTACTTGTATGATTCCAGACTTTTTATATGTTATTAAGTACAAAAAAAAAGAGAACATAAAACACAATTTTGAGAAGGATAGGTTAAATCTACTAAATAAGAGAAGAAAAATAAACAAAAAAGGAAAGACAAAGGTATTAATACAGTATGAAAAATTTAAAAAAAATTGTACAATTTTCCCAATATTATTAGTCTCTCAACTTTATAAATTACTGCAAAAGTTTTCAAAAGTTTTTGATGAGATTTGAACAAGTTTTTTTTTCTGAGATTTCTTTTACTTTTCAATGGTTACACGTTCTAATTGCAGAATTTTTTTTGGTGACCGACGATTTATTCGAACTTTCAATTCTTGCCAGAGATTTTCAATAGGATTCAAGTGAGGTCTATTTGAAAGCTATGCTTGTCCTTTGTAGTGATTACGAACACTAACTTACACTTAAAAAAAAGCTGAACAATCTCTACAAAGGACGTCTACTTATTCCTAATAATATTGATAAATTTATCAATCTCTCGGACTGTAATTTAACTCCACAACAAAAAGATTTCCTCATCTTAGGACCCAACTGCCATTTATTCCAAGGATATACCAGCATCAGCAAAAATACAGAAATTGAAATTTTATACCAAAATATCTTAAAACTCCGAGATAATAAGGTAATTTCAATCAGACCTGAATTCTGTGATCTCCTTAAGGCTGAAGCCATCAAAAATAGATACAATAAAAAACAACCTACATTATTAACACATCAACTAAAAACTGCTGCTAAAGAATTACGCAACCACCCCAACATCACCATAAAAAAAGCTGATAAAACAAACATTTTCGTAGTACTCAATCAAACAGATTACCATTCAAAACTACAAAATATCCTCGATGACCATACGAAATTCAAAAAATAAAATAAGAATCCCACCAACCAACTAAAATCAAAAGTTAATAAACTAATCACTGCTAATAATGCCGAACTTAATAGCACAAAACTACCCAAAATAATTGGGGATTATAAACCCGGCTATTTTTACGGGACCGTAAAAATACATAAACCTAATCATCCTCTACGCCCTATTATATCACAAATACCTACACCAATTTATCAACTCACAAAAACAATAAAACAGCTTATCGTAACCAAATGCACTACAATTATAAATCCAATGAAAAAATATTGAAAACATTGATTTACAAAAACATACTCCCCACTGATCCTAATAAAAAAATAAAACTTATTATTTATTATAATAAGTTTAAAACCTCGAATTTAGAATTAATTTTCGAACCAGTGCTAATGTACTTAAATGTCTTTAGCTACTGGCACTAATTATAGAATTACATTTAAAAGCAAACGCCATAATTTTCAACGGCAAAGACGCCCTTACACAGTAGTAATATGCTAAAACAAAAGTTACATCACTTTTGTCATAGATTCTCCCCTGATGATGGCCCAAAGTCGGGCAGAAAGTACTAGGGATACATACATACTGCTTAATCAATGAACTTAAGCAGCTATGAGTCCGTTATCAATTCCCTCCGAATACGATAAAAGTAATTCGGGAATTCGAACGGATCCAGAAGAAAATATGTAAACCCTGCAGTGTTTGGAATTGGTTTATAGCAAAAATGACTTCAATCTCACAAAAATACTTTATTAGAATCTATACAGAATGTCAGCACATCAAGCAGATTGATCCAGGTTTGTACAGGGATCTGTGATCAGAGTTTTGGTGGTTAAGAAGAGCAAACCATGTAATTTTTTTACAAAAGAATGTGTAATGTGTATTAAGAAGCATATTTTAGAAAAAAATGGCGACAAATGGGTTAAGCGTGGCTTTGCCTCGACGAGCTTGAGTTAAAAAGATAGTTCAGGGAATGGAAACATATTGTCTCTCCGGTAAAGAAAATATTTCGGGCGTAACGATTAGTAAAGGTATTTAGTGTTCTTGGACAGAAAAAGACTTATCACAGTTGAATTCCTTGTAAAAGGTGAAATTGTAAACAGTTACTCCAGTAAATCCTTAGGCAAAGTTTACCATATTTATTGAATGACCATTATATATATATATATATATATATATATATATATATATATATATATATCGACTTTTGAAAAAAGATGGGGAAGTTAGGGAGTTTTTCCATTTTTCGATTCCTCTGGAACTTCTGGTGGCCAAGTAAGCAGTTTTTATGATAAAACAAACGTTTAGTATTCGGAAGAATATAGTTTTATGGCGAAGCGCGGAATTGTCTGACCTTTAGGATATAAATTTTATTGACTCTCATCAATTAAACGTTAAATGTGCTTCAGAATGAATCACATCTATTTATTTTGAAGCAGTGAGATCAATTAGATCCAGTCAGCTCAGATAAATTTTTGAATATTTGAATTATGACTAAGCAAAAGCTTCGTTCCTTTTATGTCTGCCATGAAGAAATTTATATCAACCGAAGTTCGGATTTTATGTAAACATCAACAAGAGAGAGACTTACGGTTAAGCCACACTGAAAGAACCGGTTTCTGCTTAATCAATGAACTTAAGCAGCAATGAGTTCGTTCAATACTTAAAATGGGTGACAACTTAAGCAACAGCAGTACAGTAAGCCACCTGAGACTTTTGTGTCAGATCTAAGAAAAGCTTTGTAAATAACGAGTAAAAGAGGACATCCTGACGGTAAGCAGCGATGAGCCTGTTCAATACTTCAGTGGGTAACTAGTTAAGCAACAGCAGTACAGTAAGCCACCTGAGACTTTTGTGTCAGATCTAAGAAAAGCTTTGTAAATAACGAGTAAAAGAGGACATCCTGACGGTAAGCAGCGATGAGCCTGTTCAATACTTCAGTGGGTAACCAGTTAAGCAACAGCAGGTACTTTAAGCAACCTGAGGTCTGTATGTCATATCTAAGAAAAGCTTTGTAAATTACTAGTAAAAGAGAACATCCTGACGGTAAGCAATGATGAACCTGTTCAATACTTAGATAAGTGACCCATTAAACTTAGTAAATATTAAATTCAGCGAGTGAGAAGAGTAACTTCTACTTTTGTAAGATTTACTCAGTTGACCTTGCTGTTGACAAACCCTGTCTGTTGGGTTTGTACTACGCTGACGGTATCCCCTGCAGAAGGGTAAAACAGTCTAAAAAGGGATTTCGTGAGTATATATCTGGTGGGGAGTTTTTGAGAGTGTAGTATACTCCTTCATTGCCATTACTTCTATGTCCACTCTAAATCGGAGTGATAGTACCAGTAGTTTACTATCAATGGATCAAATAATCAGTTTCAAAATTATTTATATTCGATCGGACAGTGTGCAAAAATAGACAAATACATAAGATAAAAAATAAATAAAAATTTCTCATTTATTCCCACCGAAAAGTACATTGTATACCTTTGAAGAGAACAGGGTTGTTCGTTTAAATTTAGTTTAGGTTTGGTTTGATGGCATATCAACCATTATTGGTTATTTTATGCCATAACCATGTTTATTCAAATATGATTTGTAAACACATTTTGTACATACACACAGTTAAATGATCAAACTGTTCTATTTCTAACAATTCAATTTGGTATTAGTCAACAAAGTTAAATCTTTCTAATTATTGCTTTGTATAACTAACAATTCAATTAAACATCAGCCATTTGTTTACTCACAGTTATATGATCAAACTGTTCTATTTCTAACAATTTAATTTTGCACTCAATTTAAACGTCAAACAGTTCTCATTGAGCCATAGATTCTACGACCCAAGCCGACTGGGGTATATTTATTTATTTATTTATTTATTTAGATAGATTGATAGATAGATAGATAGATAAGATTAGATTGAATTAGATAAAGTGATAAGGCTTAAAATACAAGAAGGGGTACGATTCCCTTCAACCTCCCACCAAAAAACAAAAACTGCGTGTCTTGAGTATAATGCTGAATCTGCATTTGATTGTGAGGCTCCCAGATCGAGTATCTCATCGTTGCTATGACTCCCAAATCCCATCTGACCTGGAGTGGTAGTACCTGTTAGGTTGCCGTCTATGGTCAAATCTGTTTAAAGATTTATTTGTATTAGATAAGAATACTTTTTGTTCCCATGGTTCTACGGAAGTTTGGTTTGGTTAAGTTTCTTTGTTTAAAGGCATATCATCCTTCGTGGGTTATTTAATGCCAAAGCCATCTTTCTAGAAGAACACTAGTGGTACTATTTAATCCTTAATTGGGGGTTCATACTTTTCCGAATAGTATTAGTCTGAAAGGGAACGTAATAGCGCTACTGGAGTTCGAACTCACTTACTATGATATTGTACACACTCACGTTAGCCACTACAGCACAGAGACACTATCAAATACGAAGAATTTTTAAACAGATCTATTTATTTGATCGATGGGGCCCTAAAAAGTACTACCAATAATAACAAATTTTATTTTTGTATTCTTATCTAAATCTTATAATTTTAAAACGTATCTATTTGACCCATTGATGGAGTCCTTACAATCACTATCACATCGGTCCAAAGTGGACCTGGGTGTAATGGCAATGAAGTGGTATTTCGCAATTCCCTGATCTTCAGAAATGAAGCCTCACTATCATCTTTTTTAAAGGGGGGGTATCACCCCCCACGCAGGGGATTCTGTCTATGTATTCTAAGCCCGTCTGACATTTAATTGAAAATGCTCTCAATTAGAGTGTGAAACAATTTCCAGTCCCTAATTCAACGGAATAATTGGTAGTTCGAACGTCATTTTTCTCGATATAACGGAGATGACTGTGAAATGCTTCACTCTTTCCTAAATATGATCATGGACTATTATTCTAACTTGTGGCTCTGTCGGTAATACGGTATGATTGCACCATCTGGACTCAAACGAAACGCTAAGAGAAAAGCTAGATGGGAACTACACAAGAATGCTACATGCTGTTTTGAAAAAAATCCTCGAAGTAATACCCATAAAATAGCAGCTGTAAGGCCACTTACCTCCCATCTCACTAACAATTAAAAAACGACAAACAAGACATGCTAAGCATTATTTGAGAAGTAAGGACAAGCTCATAAGCAATTTCTCTCATGGAATCCTTCGCATGGGCACACCAGTGTTGGCCCTCAAACAAAGACTCAGTTCTGTGCAGACATTAGATGTAGTCTAGAGGACCTGTCTGGAACGATATACAATAGGGACGAATAGATAGATAGATAGATAGATAGATAATTTCTTGTTCTAAATAAATAATGAAATATTACAATTTCATGCATCGTCTAGTATATTACTGAAATTATCCTTTTGTTAATATATAGACTTGGTTGTCTCTATATGAACCTGACTTTGTCAGAAATCGGTTGGTGTTCGCGTCAAATGGATGACAGTAAAGCTTTTAGTCCATCTTAAGTATTTCAAGATTAGAAGTTAACTGCTTAAAGCTTGAAGCGACTCAAAAGATAGTTCCAAGAAAAACAAGCATCTTTTTATAATGACAATGAATAAGTTTCGATTCAAGCGTAGCCCCCTTGCAAGAAGGATGTCGATTAAAAATACTAGTGTGTTTCTGTCTTCTTACACCCTAGACAATGTTTTCTCACAATCGCTTGTCAAATATTGAAGATAATTATAATGGAGCTGAATTGAATGTACCTGATGACCGCTTTCTACTGTCTGACTTCATCTTATCTAGACGGAGAATCAGTGTATTCCAGTTCTCTCTTCCAGTATGTTATTTGACTTTATTGTTTAACTGCATTTTACGTTAATTTTATTTTTTCTGAGAAATTACAGTGTAACATGGATATAAAAGAAACCCCGGATATAAGAGAGATTATCTCTGGTCCCAAATTAGAGCTTGTGTTAATGTATATAGAATAGACCAAACCCTGATATAAGATACGTCTCCGGTCCGAACAACTCTTTTATATCCGGGTTACTCTGTAGTCGTTCAAAATTCGACTTTTACACAAAGAGATATCGTATTGAAAATTTTATTTTTATTACTGATATACACATTGGTGAAAATTTTTCTTTTTATCTAAAAATTTGGTCTTAAAATTTCGATAAAGCAATTCACAATCAACTTCGCACTAATGACCTTAGGAAAGGCATGAATCTCTCTTCCTTTTAACCATATTTACCAACACCTCCGATCGGGCAGGATATGATACAAGGTCAGTTTTTAAGCGGAGTTTAATAGGTTTGAATTCAGAGTTTTCCTTCTCCTAGACCAGTTACCTCACCAAGGCTGAAGAAATCAGTCTGTCCTACTATTTACCCATAGCTGGCGGGGGAATTATTGGATTCATACCTTTCCCAAGAGTATTAGTGCTATGTGAAATGCTATCAGTCTCGTCCAGGGTTTGAACTCAGGTCGCCGTGTCCATTTCCCATAACGATAACCATTACAATACGGGCACCTCCTAACTTCCTTCTAACTGGCTATTCGTAAATAGTCGGGCCAAGTAGACTCTCAAGCCGCGATACAATAACCAGTATAATCGAAGGAAAACACTGAATTCAAAAAGGGTAGGGTGTCCTGGCTTTTTTATTCTAATACAAACTCAATCTTTAGATAACTTTTCGATGACAGGAATTTTATAAGAATATTCTAAAAACTGATGGTAAAATAAAAGCAAGATAATAGTATATGTTGTAAATCCACATTAGAGAATTAGATGCATAAAATTTTCATATACAAACAGATCCGCTCCCTCACTCCAAAAAAAAAGAACTTGTCTTTTAGTGGATTTTTCAATTTTAACGGACTACAGAAGGAAAATAAAAGAAAGCGAAAATACAAACAACTGCTTAAAAAAAAGCAACCGCCCCAACAAAAAAAAACAAAACAAAACTGTGGAACATGTGGGTGACGGTTTTACTAGTTGTTATTAATGTACTTGGAACGGTCCCCAAAAGTTTGGAAAAAGATCGGAGGGATTGGAAATTCGAGGAAAAATTGTGACCTTCCAGACAACAACATTGTTGAAATCGGCGAGAATACTGGAGACCAGTGGAGACTTGCTGTCGCTCAGACTTCAATGAAAGGTCACCTGCTAAAACCGATGTGAATAACCCGCAAGGTATCAAATGATAATAATAATAATAAGAAGAAGAATAAGGACTGTTTTCTAATTCACGTCTTGTCAGACATTCACTTCGTACGGAAGTAAAACCGTTTATATTAATTTGACTCATAAATAAGAAATTTGACAGCTTAATGATGTGTCTCAATGAAAATTATTAGCAGAAAAAAATTCTGAATGAAAAAAAAAAAAAATTAAAAGACAAAAAAAAAAAAGAAATGAAAATGAATGAATGAAATATCAAAAGGCATCGAGACTGAATTTTAGTATTTTGAAAATTTTACTATTTATAATAATAATAATAATAATAATAATAATAATAATAATAATCTAGAGGACTTGGAAGTTGGTGGACGAGTAGAGACCATCCAAACGACAGCATTATTGAGAACGGCAAGAATACTAAGAAGAGTCCTGGAGACTTGAGGAGACTTGCTGTCACTCAGACTCCAGTGAAAAACTATCGGCTAACGCTGATGTGAAAAGCTCTAATGAGTGAATAATAATAATAATAATAATAATAATAACAACAAAAACAATGATAAAAAAACGTGCCGAATTGTGGACTTTGCTATCTCGGCTGACCACTGATTAAAGTTGAAAAAAAAAACGAAAAAAAAAAAAAAAAGAAAAAAGAAAGATAGATATCTCAACCTTGCTGGGGAATTGAAAAAACAGTGGAACATGAAAGTATTGGTTTTACCAATTGTAATTTGTATTTTTGATACAAACACCAAAGGATTGGTACAGGGACTGAAGAACTCGGAATTAAGAGGACGAGTGGAGACCATTCAAACTACGTCATTGTTGAGATCGGCCAGAATACTGAGAAGAGTCCTGGAGATATGAGGAGACTTTCTGTCACTCAAACTTCAGGGAGAAACCATCGGCTAACGATGGTGTGAAAAGCTCAAAAAGGAGTTGTAATAATAATAATAATAATAATAATAATAATAATAAAATCTTTATATAAGAAAGGAAATAATACAAAATTTAACACTAAAAAGAATCCTGAACTTACTTTAAAAGACGGTATTTTCCTGTCAAACTCCTATGTAATGATTTAAAGAAGTCAAGCTTTTATCTTTGTGCATTAAACACTTTCATTCAAAGAAAAAAAACATAGTTGCACTCACACACATACACACACATATAGATATATGGACTCACACACATACACACACATATAGATATATATGATGATGATGGCCTATGGAAGGTCCGAAAGCGCTAGGGACAATTTTGGTAACCTGAAACCAACCTGGAAACTTGAAAGGATCTTAAAAAAATTATATAGGCAAAATATGTCTTTATTATTTAATCAAACATGGTTAAATGAAAGACTGCTGTCCAACTACACACACATACACACACATATATATAAGGAGACCCCAGAGTGTTCGCCAATGGCCCGGGAGACCTGGGTTCAATCCCAGGTCGAGTCATACCAAAGACTCAAAAAATGGTACTTGATGCCTCCTTGCTTAACACTCAGCATTATAAGGTACGGATCAAGGGTAAAGTGGAGCAATCCTGGGAAAGGAGTAGCGCCCTCCCCTACACCTTGGTGTAGTAAGCTATCGAAAAGGGAGCCATCAGGTCACCCTCGACTATGGTCGCCAACTTTTTTACTTTATATTTCCTACTGGAACTGATGAAGTCCTGCTAAAAATTATTTTAGAGTCTTTGATTCATATCAAAGCTCTTAACAGGATGGAAATAAATTTATTATCCTTATGTGATCGAATATTAGCTTATTTTGAAATATATATATATATATATATATATATATATATATATATATATTGGAAAACCCATGATGTAGTAAATTACGTGCTATAAGTAAGTGAATTTGAATTCAATTTACGCAGTTACATTAACTTTCGGACTAATGCCCTCAAAAAAAGTATGAACCCTCTTTTACTGTCATTAAACAAAGTAACCAAACAATAATCTAAAAATAATTTAGATAAGTAATTCTTTAAAAAATCATTCCCATCTTGGTTAGGCTTATAACTATTGCGCCCCTCTCTCATTTATATAATTGCCCTATTCCGTTGGTAAAACTTTCTCTAATACCCTTTTCTTTCTTTAATGGTATATCAACCTTTGTCGGGTATTCGATTCTATAGCTATTTAACCTATTTAAGCAAGTGGAGATAATGGGGCTCATATTTTCTCAAGAGGATCAGTTTGAAAGCGTGACTAGAGTTCGAACTGGCTTACTATGATGCTGCAGTCACGCCTAATCAAGCCGAAACACTACTGCATAGTTTGGAACGAGCCGCCGCAGGCATTGGCCTCCATGTCAATGCACACAAAACTGAATATATGTGTGACAATCAAACAGGCGACATTTCCACACTAGACGGAGCCTCTATGAAACTGGTAGACAAATTCACCTACCTAGGAAGTAGCGTCTCATCAACCGAAAACGACATCGATACACGACTAACGAAAACATGGACAGCTATCGATAGGCTCTCGATCATATGGAAATCAGATCTAACCGATAAAATTAAACTCAGTTTCTTCCAGGCAGCGGTCGTATCGATACTGCTATATGGATGCACTACTTGGACGCTAAATAAACGGCTGAAGAAGAAACTAGACGGCAATTACTCAAGAATGTTGCGAGCAATAATGAACAAGTCCTGGCATCAACACCCCACAAGGCACCAACTATACGGCCACCTGCCTCCCATCACGAAAACTATACAAATTAGACGAACCAGACACGCAGGACACTGCTGGAGAAGCAGGGACGAACTCATCAGTGATGTACTCCTATGGACCCCCGCATATGGCCAAGCAAAAGCAGGACAACCAGCCCGAACATACATACAGCAGCTATGTGAGGATACGGGATGTAACCCTGAAGACCTGCCAGAAGCGATGAATGATAGGGAGAAGTGGCGGGAGAGGGTCAGGGATATCCGTGCTAACGGCACGACATGATGATGATGATGATAATGTTAGCCACTACACCATAGGGACTCCCCTTCCAATTTATTTTTAAAAGATGATGTGCCAAGTGGGTTTATCAGCAGGAATAATGTATAATAGCATGCATGTTCTTGGTTAAGCCTTGAATGTTTCAGTGTGTTTTCCTAATATTTAGGGATCAAATAGAAATTTTAGAAAATTCAATAGTTACAGTTTCCCAGGAGGCCTCTGTCAAGAAGCAAAATCGGTGCATGTCTAAACAGAGGGGCTACCTGGTGCCGAAGAGAAATTCTTTCTCATTAAGCTGTTATCACTTCTACTGGACGGGTTTGTTTTCTCTCTGCTGCTGCTGCTGCTGCTGCTGCTTCTGGAGCGAGCATGTGTCTGCTGAGCCATAGCTTTGCGGCAGTTGGACTATTCTGAAAAACACCCACTGGATACACAACGAACTTAAAACTTATAACACACTGAAAATGCTAGTCTAGGAGACGCGACTATTTCTGCTGGTTCAAGAAAATATTCAACATAACAGAATTGTCGTAAACCCCAAAATAAAGTTCGAGTTTAAAGGTTCTAAAATATGTTGGAGGGATTAAAAAGAAATAAAAAAACCATTCAAAAGGAACAGTTTACCGGGAAGCTTCTGACAGGAAACGAAATCGATGCATGCCTAAAAAGATGGGCTTCCTGTCACCAAAGAGAAAGTCTTCCTCAGTAAGCTGTTATCACTTCTACTTGATGGACCTTTTTTCTCGGCTGCTGATGAGAGCGCTGTGCTCGCTAAGACACCGGGGCTTAGTAGCAGGTTTCTTCTCACGCGAGCAGTAGCCTATTCTGAACACACTCACTGGACACGTCACGAAGTTCAAACTAATAATTTACAAAAATAACAATGATATATTTCAATGCCTTGTCTAGAAGATGCGACTATTTCTACTGGTTCACGAAATCATTTCCACCACAGAATAGTTTAAAGGTGTCATTGTCTCTTTTCTTCCGTTCTTAATTCTTTTATATTTTCCACAAAAAAGAAGACAAATGGGGTTAGAAGAAAAAAAGGGAGTCAGATACGAAACTCAGAACTTCCTAATATCATCATCATCATCATCTCGCACTGGTAGCACAGATATCCCTGACCCTCTCTCGCCACTCCTCCCTATCCTTCATCGCCCTAGGTAGGTCTTCAGGACAACATCCCGTATCCTCACATAGCTGCTGAATGTATGTTCGTGCTGGTCGTCCTGCTTTTGCACGGCCATGTGTGGGGGTCCATAAGAGTACATCTCTTATGAGTTCGTCCCTGCTTCTCCAGCAGTGTCCTGCATGTCTGGTTCGTCTAACTTGAATAGTTTTCGTGATAGGGGGCAGGTGGCCGTACAGTTGGTGTCTTGTGGGGTGTTGCCGCCAGGACTTGTTCAAGATTGCACGTAGCATTCTTGTGTAATTGCCGTCTAGCTTCTTCTCCAGCCGTTTTGTTAGCGTCCATATAGTGCAGCCATATAGCAGTATCGATGTGACCGCTGCCTGGAAGAAACTACGTTTCATTTTATCGGTCAGGTCCGATTTCCATATAATCGATAGCCTATTGATAGCTGTCCATGCTTTCGTTAACCTCGTTTCGATGTCCTTTTCGGTTGATTCGACGCTGCTTCCTAGGTAAGTGAATTTGTCTACTAGTTTAAGAGGGGTTCCTTCTAGAGTGGAGATGTCCCCCGTTTGATTATAGTTCATATATTCCGTTTTGTGTGCATTAACGTCGAGGCCTATGCCTGCGGCTGCTCGTTCCAGACTATGCAGTAGTGTTTCGGCTTGGTCACCGACAATCACAACCAGTAATAAATAATGCTTGATGATAGGATTCTGGTAGCTGAGCGGTCCGTGACCCAGATACAAAAATAGTCACGTGAGCTGCAAACACAGCTCTTCGACCTTCCATCTTGCTATAGAATACACTGACTGCATCTCTGCAGAGGGGTAAGTCTCCCCAACGGGTGCCCTGGATAATATACAAAACAATCTGATGATCCTATTTACCAACCCCTCTGCTCGGGCAGGATATGACACAAGGTCAATTTTTAAGCGGAGTTTAACAGGTTTGAATTCAGAGTTTTCCTTCTCCTAGACTAGTTGCCTTACCAAGGCTGAAGAATTCAGTCTGCCCTACTATTTACCCATAGCTGGAGGGAGAATTATTGGATTCATACCTTTCCCAAGGGTATTAGTGCTATGTGAAATGCAATCAGTCAGGTCCAGGATTTGAACTCGTGTCACCGTGTCCATATCCTGCGACGATAACCATTACACCACGGGCACCTCCTCTTTTACCCAACCCCTCCGCTCGTGCAGGGTATGACACAAGGTCAATTTTTTTAAGCGGAGTTTAACAGGTTTGAATTCAGAGTTTTCTTTCTCCTAGACTAGTTGCCTCGCCAAGGCTGAAGAACCTAGTCTGCCCTACTATTTATCCATAGTTGATGATGATGCTCCAGTAATGCTTCTGCTTTGGGGGATGCGGAATGCCCCCTTTATTGCCATTGCTCCCAATTCCCGAGTGGTAGTTCCTGATAGGATCCTATCTATAGGTTAAATAGAACAGTGTACTAATGCTAAACTGAATTGCTTGAAATAGATCTGTTTGTATGTATAAAAACGGATTTGGCATTAAATAACCAACAATTCATATGCCATAAAACCAAACCAAACCAAACCAATCCTTTGACCTAGCGAGATGGGCGGTCAGTGAGGCCCGATCCAATCCGTTGACTAGTCATGTCAAGTCCTTTGCATCATAAAAATCATATATATGTAAAAAGAAATAAAACAAAATTTGCCAAAATTTGATATGGTTTCAAGTAACCATTCCTATCTAATTATAATGATCGTTTTCCATAAGAGCAATTTTATCATTGGGCTTGATATGACCAACCGAATGATCGGATCAGGCATCACTGACCTCATATCTCGCAAGATAGGAGGTTTGGTTTTGTTTGGTTTTATGGCATATCAACCATTATTGGTTATTTAATGCCAAATCTATTTTTATACATATAAACAGTCCTATTTCAAACTATTCAGTTTAGCATAAGTAAACTAGTCTAAATGTCAAAAACAGTTCTATTTGAAACAATTCAGTTTAGCATAAATACACTGTTTAGTTCTCTTTAACCCATAGTACCCTATCAGATACTACCACACAGGACCAGAGTGGACCCGAGAGTGATAGCAATAATGGGTACTCCGCATTCCCTAAAGCTCCAACATTACTGGAGCCTCAGCATCAGATTGTTTTGGACACTCGTTGGGAGATTCATACCCCTCTGCAGAGATCCAGTCAGTGTATTCTACAGCCCCAGTCCACTGGACCAGTTTGATAGATGGTCGAAGAGCTACGTTTGCTGGTCACGTGACCATTTTGGTATCTGGTTTCACAGACTGCCCAACCACATTTCCAAACATTCATATGGTCTTAAGAATTCTAGTTTAATATTAGTAATTTGCATATGATTTCGGGTGGCTGTTCTTATTTAATATTAGCAATGCTTACAAGCATTCGTCGTGGGATGAGTATTCTCGGAGAAAATGGAGACGGTGATCCGAATTTAAAACATGGAGGAGGCTGTTTACATTTCACATGGCGCTAATACTCATGGGAAAGGTATGAATCCAATTATTCTCCTCCCAGATATAGGTAAATAGCAGAGCAGACTGGGCTCTTTCGCTCTGGTAGTGCAACCGATTTATGAGAAGGAAAACCCCGTTTAAAAATTGACCTTGTGTCGCATCCTGCTCATGCAGAGGATTGGTAAAGACATATATATATATATTGTTTTACGATTGCTTATTGTTTCTTGATCTTCCTGTACTCAAAGAGAGAGAGAGAGAGAGAGAGAGAGAGAGAGAGAGAGAGAGAGAGAGAGATGGAACAAATCAAAATCGTATTCAACTGTAATTTATAGGGTTTGAATATTCAATTTTGACTGGCCGCGGCATTTTTCTATCATTAAGATACCTATCTGATGAAATGATAGACCGTCCCATTTTACCCCACCGCAGTATCATTCTTTTTATAAAAAAGAAGGAGGTTCAGGGTCAGTTCATAATGATCGAGACGCTTCCAAAATTTGAAGGCGTACAGCAGTGAGTTGTTGTTTTTTTTGTTTTTGTTTAAATTGTTTTTTGTACAATCCACACGTACTCGTTATTTTTTTCAATAAAACCCGACCCTATATCGCGCATTCTGACAACGGGTGAAGACAGGTTAATATTTACTCTAGCGATATGAGTAAATAAACTATGACCGCAAGGAATCCATCAATCTTGTCGAACTGTATCAAAGTACTGTCCTTTCATTCTTTAGCTTATAGGTAGGTTTTATAGCATTTGTTGAGTCAGTACTCTTTTCAAGCAATTTACGGCATTTGTTGAGTGTGCAATCTTTCCAAGCAATTTACTGCATTGATTGAGTCAGCATTCTTTTCAAGCAATTTACTGCATTTGTTGAGTGTGTGATATTTCCAAGCAATTTACTGCATTTGTTGTGCGTAATCTTTAAAGCAATTTTCCGCCTTGATTGAGTCAGTAGTATTTTCAAGCAATTTACTGCATTGATTTTGTCAGTACTCTTTTCAGGCAATTTACTGCATTTGTTGTGTAATATTTCCAAGCAATTTACTGCATTGATACAGAACTCTTTTCAAGCAATTTACTGCATTTGTTGAGTGTGTAAACTTTTCAAGCAATTTTCTGCATTGATTGAGTCAACAGTATTTTCAAGCAATTTACAGCATTGATTTTGTCCGTACTCTTTTCAAGCAATTTACTGCATTTGTTGTGTGTAATATTTCCAAGCAATTTACTGCATTGATTCAGAACTCTTTTCAAGCAATTTACTGCATTTGTTGAGTGTGTAAACTTTTCAAGCAATTTTCTGCATTGATTGAGTCAACAGTATTTTCAAGCAATTTACAGGATTGATTTTGTCCGTACTCTTTTTAAGCAATTTACTGCATTTGTTGAATGTGTAATCTTTCCAAGCAATTTACTGCATTTGTTGAGTGTGTAATCTTTCCAAGCAATTTACTGCATTTGTTGAGTGTGCAATCTTTCCCAGCAATTTACAGCAGTTGTTAAGTGTATAATCTTTTCAATCTATTATCCTATATAGGCAAATAAGAAACGTCTTCGTGTAATAAACGTCCCCTAATTTTCAGCCATAAAATGGTTTTTTAATCATGTACTGCATGCAATGAACGACGCCCTACTTTTAGCAATCATCATCATCATGTCGTGCCGCCAGCACGGATATCCCTGACCCTCTCTCGCCACTTCTCCCTATCATTCATCGCCTCTGGCAGGTCTTCTGGATTACATCCTGTGTCCTCACATAGCTGCTGTATGTAAGTTCGGGCTGGTCGTCCTGCTTTTGCTTGACCATATGTGGGGGTCCATAGGAGTACATCACTTACGAGCTCGTCCTTGCTTCTCCAGCAGTGTCCGGCGTGTCTGGCTCGTCTAACCTGTATAGTTTTCGTGATGGGAGGCAAGTGGCCGTATAGTTGGTGTCTCGTGGGGTGTTGTCGCCAGGATTTGTTCTAGCTATACTTGCCTACAAAAATCTTTTCTCAGTATCCATTGTCATAAAAAGAAAACGTTTATATTTTCAAAACTATTGTAATTCAATCGAAATCAATGAAATACCGTAAAACAATGTCTAACCTTTGATGTAGCCAACAGTGTTTACTTAAGATAATGAAATTTTTATATATCTGTCTGATTTTTAGTTCTTTGCTTATTTGCATATCAACCTTTCTGGGTTATCTAATGCCAAAACCATTCTTTCAGAATAGCAGTGATAGTATTTAACACATAGCTTGGGGTGATAGGGGGTTTCATGCCTTTACCAAGGGTATTAGATCCAAAGTGAACGTAATAGCGCGATTGGAGATCGAACTCGCTCACTTAGAGACCTCAGTCCAGCACCTCAGCCATTACTTCACGAGTACACAGTTTAATTGTCAAAAATACTTCTATTTCAACCTATTCAGTTTAGTCAAACAGTTCTAATTCAAACAATTCAATTTAGCGTAAGTACAGTTTCTATGTCAAAAACTGTACTTGTAAGTTCAGTTTCAAAGTCAAAAACATTTCTATATTAAACAATTCAGTTTAGCATAAGTATACAGTTTGAATATCAAAACAGTTCTATTTCAAGTAATTTAGTTTATCATAAGTACGCAGATTAGTTCTATTTAACCTATAGATTGGGTACTATCAGGTGCTACCACTCCATGTCTGTGTGGACCTAGGAGCAATGGCAATGAAGGGGTGCTCCGCATTCCCCAAAGCTCCAGCATCACTGCAATGTCATCATCAGATAGTTTAGTGTCATATAAAGGAGTAAAAAACCCTGCCTATCCTGTGGTTTACCTGTAGGTGAGAGGAAGGGAATAGACGGATTCATGCCTTTTTCAATTGCTTTAATGGAAAGTGAAACGTTAAGAGCCTTGTCCAAGATTCAAACTCGAGTCGCTGATCCCATTTCCAACGACGATAACCACTACACTAAGCGTACCTCAGCCAATATACGAATATTCAAAATCATTCAAAACTTTTCTCTCAAATAGCCCTATTTGATCCATGAATGTGACCGAAACAGGTACCTCTGCTCCGGTTCAAAGTGAACCTGGAAGTAATGGCAATGAAAGAGTACACCAGCACTGGACTCTCACTACCGGATGAAGTTCAGTGTCATACGCAAAATACTCCTCTTTTTGCGAGTTGAATATGTCTTACTCCCCAGCGGGGGATACAATCGGCACATTCTAAGCCCCCACCCCCGACAGAGCTATGTGAATTTTGTTTCAAGATATCCAAGATTATAAAATTATTTAATTATATGGCCCAGTCGGCTAGGGCTGCAGAATACACCGACTGCATATCTGCAGAGGGGTAGACCCCCCGCACATGAATATCCTGGATATGACACTAAACAATCTGATGATGAGGCTCCAGGGATGCTTTAGCTTTGGAATGCGGAGTACCTCTTTATTGCCATCACTCCCAGGTCCACGCTGGCCTGGAGTGGTAGTACCTGATAGGCTACTATCTATGCGTCAAATAGAACCAAACAGTGCTCTTATGCTATACTGATTTGTTTGAAATAGAACTGTTTAAATGTTTTAAAATGTATTTGGCATTAAATAACCTCCATTGGTTGATATGCCATAAAACCAAACCAAACCAAATAAATATATAATTATCAACTTTAGAAATTCTTTGAATAAAGCTGCTAAAAATTTAACGAGAAAGAGTTAAAAATTTTGCAAAATTTTGGTGATGTGAGGCAAAATTTGGCAGCTCCCTATGTTTTTGTAACGTGAGGCACAATTTGGTAGTTCCGGATGTTTTTGTAACGTGAAACACAATTTGGCCGTTCGGGATGTTTTTGTAACGTGAGGCACAATTTGGCATCTCCGGATGTTTTTGTAACGTGAAACACAATTTGGCAGCTCTGGATATTTTTGTAACGTGAAGCACAATTTTGTTGCTCCGCATATTTTTGTAACGCAAGGTACAATTTGGCAGCTCCGAATGGTTTTGTCGAGGTCGTCAAGGTGATCAATTACACTAGACTGTAAGATACCAAGCTCGCCTGATACTCTCCGAGTGCTAATCACGGATTTTGCCTCAGTGACTTTATATCAGGGCCTCGGAATCCATGGTTTTCGGCCTTACCTGACCTTGCTTGATCGTCAGGTTCTTGCAACCCAAGCGAAATTTCTTCAACCGTCAGGTTACTGTACTGTAACGCTTTCATTTTTCGCATAGTGAATGTTTTTGGTTGCTTTTGCAGCGTTATGGCCCAGTTTGAACACGTACTGCATAATTTCCTGGATTAAACAACAGTACACGTTCATCTTTGCAGCTTTCGAATCATACAATGAGACGTGTCAACTCACCAACTATCACTATACTACGAAACAACATCGAGTACCTACCTCGACTTGTAACTCCTCCAGTAACGCGATATACACACCACAAACTAGTATTTGCCAAAATATTATAAAACTTTTGACTCATCCTAGTAAATAGTGTGTATTATATACGAAAACCGGCTCGTTAACCTAGTAGGTAGAGTGTTTGTCAATGGTCCGGGAGACCTGGGTTCAATCCCAGGTCGCGTTATACCAAAGACTTTAAGAATGGTACTTGATACCTTCTTGCTTAGCACTCAGCAATATAAGGTACGTATCAAGGGTAAAGGGGAACAATCCAGGGAAAGGAGTAACGCCCTCCCCTACGGTGTAGTAGCTATTGAAAAGGTATCCTTCTGGTCGCCCTCGACTACGGTCGCCAACCTTACTATATACGAAAAAAAAGTTATTTTTTTCTCCTGAAATCTGTAGCCCAACGTTAAGGTGCATATTAGACGTGAGGGCATATTAGACGCGAATAATTACGGTATGTTTTTGAGATGAATTTCTTACTTGTTTTGTATTCGCTATTTTCAGCGAACCTTTGTACTATATCAGTTATGAGTTAAATGAGTTGTCAGTTGGAGAGATAGCACTCCATAGAGTGCGGTGAACGCTTCAACGAGACAATAGACCTAGAATGCGCACAAGTGTTTTTTTGGTTAATTCCACATCGTAAAACATCGCTGTATTATTTATTTATTTATTTAATGACTTTTTTTTTCGACTGACTATCACCAATTCGGAAATGAATAATGAAATTAAGACGAACCCAAAATTTTGCTAGGGTTTTAACAGATTCAATTTTCTTGCGAATATGTTGAAACGGTCAATTGATAAAGAGAGGTTTATCTGAAGAGAGATTAGAAACTTAAACAAACGCGCATGCGCACACATACACACGTGCCCGTGCACTCTCTCTCTCTCTCACACACACACACACACATATATATATATATATGTGTGTGTGTGTGTGTGTGTGTGTGTGTGTGTGTGTGTGTGTATACACAGTCACACACGCGTGAGCGGGCACACACACACATATGCTTTCGCGCACACACATAAATGAATAAATAAAATTAATCGAAATAAAGAACGAGAAAAAAAATCTTTCTTGCATGATAAAAACTTTTTTTTTCTCTTACTTTCTTCGAAGTAGATCCAAATCCTAATTTGTATCTTAATCAGCAAAGTTTTTTGCAGCTTTAAAATAAAAACAATTTTCCTGTAGATAAAAAAAAATATCTTTAAAAAAATTCGCGGAACTGTTTAATAATCCGTGTGTGCTTGTACATAGGTCGAATTTTGAAGATAGCTTTTCAAGAAAAAAAAAATTGGTGTCAAGTAATAATTTTGTAAGGTTAAAATTCAAGTATAATGGGAAGAAATAGAAGGAATACTTGCAATCGATAATAAATAACATCAATGAATTATTTCCTGATGATAAATCAAAGTCAACCTCTAATCGAGATCGACTTATGAGAATAATAATTTTCTAAGGTTGAAATTCAAAGACCATAGAAAAAACTAGAAGGGACACTTTCTGTGAAAATTAATTAATAAGTTCTTGATTATATATCAAGTGTCAACCTATACACGAGATCGACTTATACGAGAGGTTAAATAGCATATCAACAAAAAAAAAAAAGTTGTGGCACTATTTAACATGGCTGGGAAGATGAGGGAGTTCTTACCTTTCCCAAGAGTATATATCCAAAAGTGAACGTAATAGCATGACTGGCGTTCGAACTCATTTACTCAGAGACAACAGCCTTATAAAATCTTATGATTCTGGATTTTACTGGAAATATTAAAGAAATGAATGATAAATATATTTTTAGTTATATATATATATATATATATATATATATATATATATATATATTGTCATCCACAGATAGACTGTTTCGTTGTATCACAACTCTTTAGTGTGGTTAGACACGTAGGACGCTTGAAGCTGGTATTGAAACCCGCCCAACATTACGTTAGACTTTGTATCATACCGTTCAGCCAACAAGCGAACCACGTCTGCTCGGGAATTATAAGCATTATGTAGTCACTTTCGTTTGTTTACATTTTTGCCTTATAGGATACTTGAGTGCTCAATTCATTTGAAGAGCTTTGCATTATGCGAGTGGCAGCCGTAATTTTTCTCGCCAGGGTGCTCAACTCCCGTGGGGGAGCGTAAAATTGAAAAAAACAAAATCATAAAAAATTTGATGAACTTATAATGAAAGCCGACGTTAAACGTCTCGGTTATAATAGTATTCTTCATGATTTTAAATCCATGAAAAGTGTTGTTAAAACAGCGATGGATGTTTGATGAAATAGCAGGAGAAAAGTCTGTATAAAAAGAAAGATTCATAACAGTATCGGGCTTAATTTCCTTATTTACTTATATATATATATATTTATCATCTTGTCGTGCCACCAGCATGGATATTCCTGACCCTCTCTTGCCACTTTTCCTTATCGTTCATCGCCTCTGGCAGGTCTTCAGGGCTATATCCCGTATCCTCACATAGCTGTTGAATGTATGTTCGTGCTGGTCGTCCTGCTTTTGCCCGGCCATATGTGGGGGTCCATAGGAGTACATCGCTTATGAGCTCGTCCCTGCTTCTCCAGCAGTGTCCTGCATGTCTGGTTCGTCTAACTTGGATAGTTTTCGTGATGGGAGGCAGGTGGCCGAATAGTTGGTGTCTTGTGGGGTGTTGCCGTCAGTGTGTGTGTGTGTGTGTGTGTAGTTGGGCAGCAGTCCTTCATTTAAGCATGTTTGATTAAATATTAAAGACACATTTTGTCTATATAATTTTATTAGGATCATTCGAAATTTCCTGACAAGAGTTTTAGTTTTAGGTTGGAGTTGGTAGATGAATTGACCCATATTGTCCCGAGCGCTTTTAGACCTTTCATAGGATATTATCAGCCACCAACCAGGGGTGATAACACAGTTTCGGTAGCTCAAGGCGGTACTGCCACTCCGGTGACGAAAGCTGCATGGTAGCACCAGGAGTGGCAGTACCGCCTTGAGCTACCGAAACTGTGTTATCACCCCTGGTTGGCGATTGATGAGGGCAGGGTATCGCACATGTTTTCACACGCTGTATGATGAAAATAAGGAGTACCTTACGAGTTTTTCACATCAGTGTTAGCTGATGGTCTTTCACTGGAGCTTAAGTTACAGCAAGTCTCCTCAAGTCTCCAGGACTCTTCTCAGTAATCTGGCTGATCTCAACACAGCAATAGTTTGGATGGTCCCAGTTTGTCATCTGATTTCTAATTCTTCTAGCTCCCTTACTAAACCTTTAGGGACCCAATAAAATATAAACTAGTTTTAATCGCGTTAATTATTCGGTACTAAACAGTCGTCGTTTGCAAGTGTAAAGATTTTTTAAAAAGTTTTTAGCTTCTTTGTAACATTGTTTGGTTTGGTTTCTTTGATCAATGGCATATCAACCTTTGTAGCTTATTTAATGTCAAAGATATTCTCCTAGAAGAACAGTAGTGGTGCTATTTAACCCATAGCTGGGAGGATAAGGGGGTTCATCCCTTTTCCAATTGTATTTGCCCGAAAGTGAACGCAATAGCGCGACTGGAGTACGAACTCGCGTACTACGATTCCACAGTCCATCGCTTTAACCATTACACCACGAGGACACCCCCTTTATAACATTGTAAAAACTACGTAAACGTATAGTTGGATTAAACTGATATATATATATATATATATATATATATATATATATATATATATATATATATATATATATATATATATATATATATATATATATATATATATATATATATATATATATATTCCCTTTTTACCAATGATAATAATAGAAATTTTTTTTAAAAATCGTGAAGATATGAGTCACTGACTTGTAGCTTGATATTGACGTGTAAATACATTAAAAAAGGAAAAATAATTCTTCTTCTTTGCTTTATTATCATTATTACTCTTTTGAGAGTTTTTCATACAAGCGTTAGCCGATGGTTTCTCACTGAAGTTTGCGAGACAGCAAATCTCAAGTCTCCTGGACTCTCCTCAGTATTCTGGCTGATATCAATAATGCTGTAGCTGAGATAGTTTTCACTCGTCCTCTTATCTCCAAGTCCTCCAGTCCCTGTACCCATCCTTTGATGACTGTACAAGGAACACTGATTAAAATTGGTGTCATCGTCACTCTCATGATTCACAATATTTTTAGTTCTCTGGCAAGGTCCATGTAGTTACTTCTCTTTTTGCTTTCTTTCCAGTTTACCCAGTGGTCAGGCAGAACGACAAAGACCACTATTCGGCTGGTTCTCTCTCTCTTTTTTTTTTTTTTTTTTTTTTTTTTTTTACTGTCTATCACTAGATCTGGTCGTCTGGCCGAGATTAGGTGATCCGTTTGTATCTCAAAATCCTAGAGAAGATTGTGCGTCTCATTCTCTATGACAGATTCTGGTTTGTGCTTATACCACTTGTTCGTGTGGTCAGATTTAAACTTCTTGCACAATTACCTGTGGATCACCTTGCTCATTCAGTTATTCTTGTCTTATACTCTCTCTGCACTAATTTACTGCATTCACTTATTATGTGATTGATATTTACCAACCCCTCCGCTCGGGAAGGATATGATACAAGGTCAATTTTTTAAAGCGGAGTTTAACAGGTTTGAATTCAGAGTTTTCCTTCTCCTAGACTAGTTGCCTCACCAAGGCTGAAGAACCTAGTCTGTCCTACTATTTACCCATAGCTGGAGGGAGAATAATTGGATTCATACCTTTCCCAAAAGTATTAGTGCTATGTGAAATGCAATCAGTCACATCCAGGATTTGAACTCGTGTTGCCGTGTCCATTTCCTACGACGATAATCATTACACCACGGGCACCTCCACTTATTATGTGATTGATCGTTTCGTCTCTGCCGCCACATAACCTTCATCTGTATTTTAGTTGCGTCTTGTCTATTTTTGCTTTGACAGTCCTTATGGCGTTGTTTTCTGCAGCTATTAGAAGAGATTAAATTACTCTCTTAGGGTTTCCCTTTCTTATCTATGTCCAAGTTTTCTCGAGTGAGATTTCACTTATTTGTCGCTTGAAATGTTCATAGAGTTATTTTTCTTTCCTTTTTTGTTTTCTGGTTATTTTTGTTCTGTGTTGTCTGTATTATTTCTGGTCACTGTATTATTATTATTATTATTATTATTATTATTATTCAACTTTCAGTTTCACTTTCGGTTTTCTTACACCCTTTTACCAGATCTTTACCCAAGACTTAGCGTGAGGGAAAGTAGTAATTACATGTATTCTATGTAATTATGTTTCTTGCTGACTTTTTGGTGACATTTTTCTATCACATTGATAGTACTCTCCTAAGGAGATGAGCAGTTCTGTAAAGTGCATTTATTTTTTGTATTTCATATAGACTGGAACTGCCAGTTATCTTGTTAATTTGTTTATCGTTCTCTTTCTTGATTAGACCCAGGTCTCCCACAATTACTGTCACTGTGGTAGTTTTAAGGAGCCACATTTTTTCAACTTCTATTTCCAGGTCTTTGTATCTATTTATTTCATATTCTTTCACTGACTTTTATTATCTACTGGCACTGACATATCAATTAGAAGGCTTGCTTTCTTTTTATCGTCCTAAACCATTTTATCTTGTCTATTGTTTTTACTTTTTCTTTCAGTTTGAATAGCAAAGTTCCAGAGAACAATAGCTCATTTTACTGCCGCTGCTGCTGCTGCTCTTGTTGCTGTTATTATTATTTACTCTTTGATAGATTTTCACATCAGGTTTATCACGGGAGTTTGACTTATTTGAAATCTTCTCAAGACTCCAGGACTTTTCTCAGTATTCTGACCGATCTCAATCATGCAGTAGTTTGGATGGTCTCCACTCGTCCTGTTATTTCCAAGCCCTCTAATCCCTGTATCAATCTTTCAGTGATTGTACCAAGCGCACCAATTACAATTAGTATAATCGTCACTTTCATATTCAAGTTTTTTCAATTCCCGAGAAAGGTCCTGCTACTTATCTTTCTTTTCGCTTTCTTTATCATTATTTACTCTTTGAGAGATTTTCACATCAGGTTTATCACGGGAGTTTGACTTATTTCAAATCTTCTCAAGTCTCCAGGACTTTTCTCAGTATTCTGGCCGATATCAATAATACAGTAGTTTGGATGGTCTCCACTCGTCCTGTTATTTCCATGCCCTTTAATCCCTGTAACAATCTTTCGGTGATGGTACCAAGCGCACCAATTACAATTGGTATAATCGTCACTTTCATATTCAAGTTTTTTCAATTTCCGAGAAAGGTCCTGGTACTTATCTTTCTTTTCGCTTTCTTTATTATTATTATTTACTCTTTTAGAGTTTTTCACATCAGCGTCAGCTGATGATTTTTCACTGGAGTTTGAGTGACAGCAAGACTACTCAAGTCTCCAGGAGTCTTCTCAGTATTCTGGCCGTCTTCAATAATGCTGTCGTTTGGATGTTCTCCACTCGTCCGCCAACTTCCAATTCCTCCTGGCCCTTTAATAATCCTTTAGTTTATGTGCCAAAAGTACCAATCACAATTGATACAATCGTCACTTTCATGTTCCATAGTTTTTTTCAATTCCCTCGCAAGGTCGAAGTACTTATCCTTCTTTTCACATTCTTTCAGTTTTATTCTGCGGTCAGCCGAGACAGCAAAGTCGCCAATTTTGCAAATTTTCTTTTCTTTTTTTTTTGTTGATTATTATAAGGTCTGGTCTTCTGGTCGAGATTAGGTGATCTGTTTGTATGTCAAAGTCCCATAGGATTTTATGTGTGTCATTTTCTAGGACAGACTCTGGGTTGTGCATATACCATTTGTTCGTATGGATCACCTTGCCGACCCAGTCGTGTCTAGTCTTGTATTCTTTCTGTATTCGCTTATTAAGTGATTGATCGTTTCGTCTCTGTCACCAACGGTGATACCAATTGTAATTGGAGCTTTTGGAACGGTTTCTAAAGGCTTTGAAGGGAGACTGTGAAAAATGGATAACAGAGGTAGAATCAAGAACATCTAAACCACAACGTTGTTAAGATTAGTTTGAATACATTGAAGAGTCTTAGAGTCTCGAAGCCACTTGCTGACACTTCGACTTCGCACCATTGGAAACTGGTGTGAAAGGAGAATAATAATAATAATAACAACATAATAAGCGAATGCAGCAAACTAGCGCAGAAGGAGTATAAGGCGAGACACGACTGGGTCGGTAGGGTGATCACACTGGGAAATGTGCAGGAAATTTCAATTCGACCATACAAACAAATGGGATATGCACAACCCGGCACCTGTCCTAGAAAATGACTCGCATAAACTCCTATGGGACTTTAACATACAAACGGATCACCTAATCCCGGCCAAAAGACCAGACCTCATAATAATCAACAACAACAAAAAAGACAATCTGCAAAATTGTCGACTTTGCTGTCCCGGCGGACCACAGAATGAATCTGAAGGAAAGTGAAAAGAAAGATAAGTTCCTCGACATTGCTAGAGAATTGAAAAAGCTGTGGAACATGAAAGTAACGATTGTGCCAATTGTGATTGGTGCCCTAGGCACAATAACTAAAGGATTATTAAAAGGCCTGGAGGACTTGGAAGTTGACGGACGGATAGAGACTATCCAAACGACAGCATTGCTAAGAACGGCCAGAATCCTGAGATGAGTCCTGGAGACCTGAGGAGACTTGCTAAAGGAGTAAATAATAATAAATTTAACAATGCGAGGAAATGATATGTGCACAACAGAATTCGTCCTAGAAAATGAGATGCACAAAATTCTCTGAGATTTTGAGACACAAAACTGTAGAACATGAAAGAGACGATTATCCCAATTGTAATTAGCGCACTCGGTACAATCACCAAAGGATTGGTGCAGGGACTAGAGGACTTGAAAATAACAGGACGAGTGGAGACCATCGAAACTACAGCATTATTAAGATCGATCAGAATACTGAGAAGAGTCCTGGAAACTTGAGGAGACTTGTTGTCACTCAAACTCCAGTGAGAAACCATCGTGTAAAACTGATGTGAAAAACTCTCTAAGTGTCCTGGAAATTTTGTGATACAAACGGACCATCACAGCCAGACGACCAGACGTAGTCCTAATCACCAAGAAAAAGAGAACTTGTTGAATTGTGGACATTGCTGTCCCAGTTGACTGCAGAGTGAAATTGAAAGGAAGTGACAAAAAAAGTTAAGTACCAGGATCGTGCTTGGGAAATAAAATAACTGTGGAACATGAAAGTGGCGGTGATACTAATTTTAATTGGTGTATCAGTACAGTCATCAAAGGATTGATACAGGGACCAGGGGACTTGGAAATAAGAGGACGAGCGGAGACCATCCAAACTTCTGCATTAGTAAGATCGGACAGAATACTGAGGAGAGTCCTGGAGATTTGAGGAGATTTGCTATCACTCAAACACCAGTGAGAAACAATCGGCTAACGCTGGTGTGAAAAACTCTCTAACAATAATAATAATAATAATAATAATAACTTGACACGACTGGGTCGGCAAGGTGATTCACTGGAAGATGTGCAAGAAATTTAAATTTGACCATGCGAACAAATGATATATGCACAACTATGGGACTTTGACATACAAACGAATCACCGAATCTCGGCCAGAAGACCAGACCTAATAATAATCAACAAAACAAAACAAAACAAAAAAAAAGAAAAAAAAAGAGAAAAATTGCAAAATTGTCGACTTTGCTGTCCCGGCTGACACAGAATAAATCTGAAAGAATGTGAAAAGAAGGATAAGTACCTCGACCTTGCTAGAGAATTGAAAAAACTGTGGAACTTGCAGGTGACAATTATACCAATTGTAATTGGTGCTTTTGGTACAGTAACTAAAGGATTATTAAAGGGACTGGAGGACTTGGAAGTTGGCGGACGAGTGGAGACCATCCAAACTACTGCATTATTGAAAACGGCCAGAATACTGAGAAGAGTCCTGGAGACTTGAGGAGACTTACTGTCACTCAAACTCCAGTGGAAGACCATCAGCGTTAGCTGGAGTGGAAAAAACTATAATAATAATAACATGATGATGATGATGATGATGGTAGTAGTGGTGGTGTTGGTGATGGATTAGTCTATTTAGGTAAATGATTGAGTCGGCAAAAATACTAATCCCCTCTCCCCTCCAAAAATTCCCAAATTCATGGATTATTTGTATATGAAAAAGGAAGGAAGGAAAAAAATCTACCAATCTATCTAAGTAACTAAGAAACTACCTGGGTTCAATCCCAGGTCGAGTCATACCAAAGACTCAAAAAATGGTACTTGATGCTTCCTTGCTTAGCACTCAGCATTATAAGGTACGGATCAAGGGTAAAGTATAGCAATCCAGGAAAGGAGTAGCGCCCTCCCCAACACATTGGTGTAGTAGCTATCGAAAAGGGAGCCTTCGGGTTACCCTCGACTATGGTCGCCTACTTTACTTACTTTATATACGTATGTATTTATATTTGTGCTTCTGGTATGCAATAATAAAAAATATTTTTCTTAGCGAGAAAATTAGGACTATAATTCTCCCTACATAATATGTATATCACATGATTTTTCAATAACTTATTGAAAAGTATTTTGCTTATCATAATTTTTCATTCTATCTCATACACACGCTTTTTTTAATTACGTATATGCAAAAGTTTCCAACAAAAAAAATCGTATTTATCTGTGTATTCAGACTTGATTCTTTTAGGGGTGGAGGGTTCTAAAAAAGGAAGCGCTGATAACTTTTGCAGAGTCTTAAAAAATCATTTCATAATGAATATCAGGAGTTTTTGAAAGTTTGTAAGATAGACAAATATTTGCATGGTAAAATAAATAGATAAATAAATAAAATAAAATAGAATAAAAATAATAAATAAGAATAAATAAATAAAGCAAGAAAAACCAATGGATTTTTTTTTTCTTGATTAATGGCAGAAGACTGATATTTTTCTTGTGCAGCCGGAGCATCGCAAAAGATGGCACATCATAGCTGGATTTTTGTTCGTGCAATATACTTCAGATGCTCTGACTTTGAGAATTAAATAATTCACGGTTCGATTTGCAGCTGAATGAGAATTTTGAGAGGTCTGCATTCACACTAAACACTCTTTTTTTTTCATTACCTACATTCTCGATATAACCGCACGTTGAAAAAAATACCTAAAGAAAAAAATAAATAAATAAAAAAAATAAAAAAAAAGGAAAAAAGCAAAACTAAAAAAACCCCGAAAAGCAACAACAACTAGACAAAAGAAAAAAAAAGAAATTACACAAAACAAAATAAAAGAAAACAACGACATTAAAACCTAACAAAAAAGGACAAAAATAAATTTAAAAATTGATCAAACAAAAGATGAAAACTAAAAATAAACTAACAACAATAAAAACAGAAAAGCTAAAAGCAAATACCTTCCTCCCCTAACAAAAAAAAAAAAAAAAACAGCAAAAACCTAAACAAAAAATAATAAGTAGGAAAAATTGCACAAACTAGTCGAAAAACTAAAACAGACAGACAAAAAAAAACAACTAAAAAACATAAATCCCAACAAAAAACAAAAAAACAAAAGCGTAAACAAAACTAGAACAAAAATAAATTTAAGAAATAGAACTAACAAGAGACGAAAAACTAAAAAAAAGAACAAAAAAAAAAAAGAAAAACAATCACCTACCCCCACCAAAAAAAAAAAAACAATAACAAAAACAAAGGAAAAAAAATTTAGCTTTTTCCCTCAGGCTTAACGACTAAAATTTTTTTTTTTTTTTTTTTTTTTTAGTTATTTGATTTTATTTAATTTTATCTTTTATTTTCCCAATATCAGAAAGCATTCAGAACCATTTACGTTCTTCCCGAATCGTGAAAATAAAACAAAGAATCAAAATGAAAATTAAGTCTAAAAATTGTCTTCGTATCTGACGAACATTTTATTCATGTATCAAACAACCTTTGTCTCTGTATCACACACACACACACACACACACACACACACACACACACACACACACACACACACACTCGTGTTAGCTTGAATATCGTGTATATTTCCTGGGTAAAAAAAGTAACAAGCCGACACATTTTTGAAAAAGATAGAATGGGTGTATTAAAGAGAATAGCTTTTCTGATAAAACAATTTCTTCATCATATATCGTACGTAAAAGTATGTACGAATAAATGTATACACATACACGCAATAACTGCGCACGCGTGTGTGTGTGTGTGTGTGTGTGATCAATTCAAATAATTTACAAAGAAGCTCAAATCACTAAGACAACAAACTTGAAAATTATGTTGACTTTTTTTAATAAAATTAAAAAAAAAAAGAATAAATCATGGACGGAATGTTAAAAAAAATCTATTTCTTTGTAAATAGGAATAAATGTAGGTTATTTGATTGGAAGACACCATCAAAGATTCGACTTTACAAGGATATTGTTTAGTGCAGCTGCAGACCAATCCTTCTTATTCTCTCCTTCTCACCGTCTATATATATATATATATATATATATATATATATATATATATATATATATATATATATCTGTGAGGGTGTGTGTGTGTGTGTGTGTGTGTATATATATATATGTGTGTATATATGTATATATATATGTGTGTGTATGTATATATATGTGTGTGTTTATATATATATATATATATATCTGTGTGTGTGTGTGTGTGTGTGTAAGTGTATATACGAGGATCATTAAATAAGTTTCCAGACTTTCTTCCTATGGTACTTTTATTGATAGTACACACATAAAACTCTAGTCCCCTTCCAAGTAATCTCCTCCAGCTGCAATGCACTTGTTGTACCGTTCCAACAACTTCTCGAAGGCCCCATGGAAGTCCTCTTGTTTGAGCATGTTAATGACCTTCGTCACTGCCTTTTTCATCTCCTCAATTGTCTCATAACGACACCCTCTGAGCTTAGGGAATAACCAAAAGTCACACAGAGTAAGGTCTGGACTATAGGGAGGGTAAGGAACTGTCTGGATGCCCATCTTGATCAAATAATATGTAACAAGGATGGAGTTGTGGACTGGTGCATTGTCCTGGTGGAAATGCCGCTGACCCGATTTAAAGAGTGCTGGCCTCTTCCGACGAAATCTCTTTCTGAACTCCCTTAAAACCTCAACATAGTAACCCTAACCATAACCCTTTGGCCAATCAACTCTGGTGTACTGACTTCCTTACTCGTCCCACACCTCTTATCATCCCTCACGGACACCCTGCTTCCTTGAATCTCTTATGCCACTCAAAAACTGAGGCTCGATTCATGCAAGATGGTCAAAAAGCAGTCTGAAACATTCCATACGTTTCTGTGGCATTTTTTCCAAGTTCATAACAGAATTTTATTGCATGGTGGTTTTCTAAAGTGTCCTCATGTCCAGATTGCATATTTGAAATTCACCAGCTGTGACAATAAGCTTTACTTGAGAGTATTCCAATTCCTGCTGCAGCTATTCATTTGAACCTAAAATCATAAAAATTGGTCAATCATCTCATAAGATGTATAGCAATAACGTACTGAATTTTCAAGAGTCTACAACTAAAAATTCTTGCAGAAAAAAGTCTGGAAACTTATTGAATGCACCACGTATATATACATATAAATGTATATAGATTTATATAAATATATATATATATATATACATGTATATGTACGTGTGTATATATATGTATTTCTACATATGTATGTATATATGTATTTATATCAAGTATGTTTATTTATATATGCATGTATATGTGTATTTAAACACGTATCTATATACATATATATGTATATACATGTATATATATGTATATATGTGTGTGTGTGTGTGTGTGTGTGTGTGTGTGTGTGTGCTTATGTGTCAGTATATATATATGTATATATATATATATATGAGGATCATTAAATAACTTTCCAGAATTTTTTCGTATGGATAGTACAAACATGAAACTCTAGTCCACTTCCAAGTAATCTTCTCCGGATGCAATGCACTTATTGTACATTCCAACAAATTTTGGAAGGCCCCATGGAAGTCCACTTGTTTGTGCATGTCAATGACATTCGTCACAGCCTCTTTTATCTCCTCATTTATCTCATAACGACACCCTCTGATCTTAGGGAAAAACCAAAAGTCACAGGGAGAAAGGTCTGGACTACAGGGAGGGTAAGGAACTGTCTTGATACAAATCTAGGTCTATTAGTCGATGACTAGGATAGAGTTGTAGACTAGTGTATTGTCCTGATGGAAATGTCACTGACCCGATTTGAAGAGTGCTGGCCTCTTCCGACGGAATCTCTTCCCGAACTCCCTTAAAACGACAACATAATAACTCTAACCC